>JAAALK010000082.1:91638428-91733652 GCA_019279435.1 Zizania palustris | reverse complement strand
CTGGAGCTTCTCTGTCAGCTGCAGAGGGGACAGTGTCAGCCTTTTTCAGAACAGACAGTGTCAGCCTTTACAGTGTTGACTTCTAGAACCTCCCTTCGCACCGGAGGGTGCGGTAGCTTCGGCGAGAAGCCTGCAGCCTGTTGGCCTTCGCTCCGCCGAAGAAGTCCTTCGATACAGTGACGGTTTTGAGCCGAAGCCGTCAAAGCCCTTGGGCCTTCGCACCACCACCTCCGGAGTGGATCACCACGGCTTCGCAGCTACTCCCAGCTCGAACACCGTCCGTCCGTGTACCGAAGCCATGCATGGCCGAAGCACCTCAAATCAACCTCACTTCGAAGCCCCACCTTCGGAGTTCCACCCTTCGAAGTCCCTCCTTCGTCCAAGGCCTCCGCATGAAGCATTCCATGAGCACTTCGTCGCAGTGTCTCACTCCGAGCACACTCCTCGACGAGCCTCACCCGGACCATGCCTTCGATGAGCCTCGACTTCTGAGATCTTCGTCGGGCCACCTTCGAGTGTCTCCCTCCGGAGCACACTTCGAACACCTTGCCTCCGCAGAGGACTTGGTCTACCAACTCCGAAGTCACTCCATCCGGAGTACCTTCGAAGTGCCTCACCTCCGAGGACTTTGTCTCAGAGTACCTTCAGCCGGAGCCACGCTCCGCACTCTCTGCCTTCACCTGGCGCACCTCGACCCGAGGACCGACCCGGACCACCTTCGCAGCCACCGTGACAGAGCTCCCCGCTCCCCTGGCATCAAGCCTCCCGCCTGACCCAGGTTCACCTGGCTCGAACCTTGTCCGTCGCCTCCGAAGTCCCTGCGCACCACAGAAAAGCAAACAAGTGTATCCAGTACTCCGGAGACCTCTCCGGGTTAGCAACCTCCGGCACACACTCCGGTGTACCGCCCAAAGTACCGAACCCTTCGGTACGAACCCAGTCATCGTGTACTTTCGGACCCCTCCGACGAGCACACTCCGCTGCACAGCTGCAGCAAGCAAACACCCTTCGGTGAACCACCTCCGAACACCCTTCGGAGGTACCACCTCCGAAGCCCCTTCGGAGGTACCCTTCGAACAGAGGGTAAAAGTCTGTCAATCACTCATCACAAAACACCGAAACCAACCCTTGGTTTCTCAATCTCCCCCTTGATGAGTGCATTGACAACCAAATCCAAGTTCAAGAAAATTTAAAAACTTTCAGCACACAAGTGACCATAAAAACTCAGAAAAGAGCCAAATCATGTCACTTGATAAAAGAATTTTTCTCCCCCTTTGTAAAGAGTAAAAGCCCCTTTGGCAAATCTCCCCTTGATAAGAACTCCCCCTGAGTTAAGCAAATTTTTCTCCCCCTTTATGTCACAAATCTCTCCCCTTTTTCGAAATTATGCCTTCTTGCGGCAGAGAACATAGCAAATCTCTCCGGAATTTCTCCCCCTTTGGCAATGCAAGAATCAAGGAGCAGTTAAAAAATGCAAAGCTTCGAAATGAATAGAATTGCAAAGACATATAATGCAAAAATATGCCAACAGTAATACCAATGTTCATGTGCTCAGCTCAATTTAACATTCTGTGAAACAAGATGATGGCATGTGATTTTGTCATTTTGAGATAAAAGCATCACCACTAAATCACAGTAGCTAGACATGAGAAGGCAAGGACTGCGCAAAGCTAACAAATTCTACCCTAGACAGACAAGTCTTGTTCAAAAACGGAGCTTTGAGAGCAATCTTGATGATTAATTAATTGTGTTTGTTCTTTTCTTAATGCCAGGGGTTATTTGTTTGTCCACCTTATACTTTCCAATCAGGCCAAGCCTAGGCATGAAAGCCATCTGAAGCTTAAGGCGGTGATTTTGGCATACACTACACTATCCCAGTTCAGACCAAAGTGCAGTGGTAAGCAGTCTAGAATAGAGTAGTGCGACAAACAAACCCTCCTGGATCTTTTTCATTTAAACCAGACAAATCATGGAGTTTTGATTTTGATTCGGAGGAATTAAATATTTTGAAGAATATCCATGAATAAAGAACACACTTTTCAAGTTGCAAATTTAGCAGCCAAGGAACAGTGTCTTGCTGTCAAGTAGATAAAAGATAGCTAAAAGCAGTCCTGCCTAGACAAGCTAGATACACGATTGTGCGGTGAGCAAGTTTTGATTTGAGAAAATAAAACATCATGCTCAATCAATGTTTCAGACATATTTCATAGAGCTGAGCTGACATGATTTCTTTGAATTAAAAGCAGGCATATAATAGCAAAAGATGTAAATGCAATTTCACACATAATGAGCATATGCAAGACAATTAAAATCAGCTCCCCCTCACAAAATGCCGTAGGGATGACAAATACCAAGCTCCCCACGCAAGTAAGCAAATCGAGAAGCATCGAGGGGTTTTGTAAAAATATCGGCAAGCTGGTGTTGGGTATCAACATATTGAAGTTCAATATCACCCTTCTCATTGTGATCTCTGAGAAAATGATACCGTACATTAATGTGTTTGGTTCTGGAGTGCTGAACCGGGTTGTTTGCAATACAAATAGCACTAGTGTTATCACAGAAAAGTGGAACACTCTTATAATCTAACCCGAAATCCCGCAAAGTGGAAACCATCCACAAAATCTGAGAGCAACAGCTAGCTGCAGCAACATATTCGGCCTCAGCCGTCGATTGTGCAACACTAGACTGTTTGCGGGAAGACCAGCAAACCAGAGACGTACCCAGAAAATGACAAGTACCAGAGGTACTCTTCCTATCAATTCTACACCCAGCAAAATCCGCATCTGAATAACCTCTAAGACATAAAGATGAAGACGATGAATACCACATGCCAAATTCAAGGGTGTGTTTGAGATACCTTAGAATGCGCTTAACCGCTTGGCGGTGCGAAGCTCGTGGTGAAGCCTGAAAACGAGCGCACAGACATACTGCGAAGTGTATGTCCGGCCTCGTAGCAGTCAAGTAGAGGAGGGAGCCAATCATACTCCGGAACTCCTTCTGATCTACGGCTTCTCCATCTTCGTCAGGGTCCAATGCTACAGATGTAGCCATTGGAGTGGCGAGGGGCTTCGCATCGGACATGTCAAACTTCTTGAGCAGGTCCTTGGTGTACTTCGTCTGGTGGACGAAAGTACCTTGTTTGCTTTGCATGATTTGCAAACCAAGGAAAAAGGTGAGTTCACCCATCATTGACATTTCAAACTCCCTGCTCATGGTATCTGCAAACTCGGCAACTAAAGCATGAGAAGAGCCACCAAAGATGATATCATCCACATAAATCTGCACTAGGAGGAAATCTTTGCCATGCTTGAGAGTAAACAAAGTTTCATCAACAGAGCCCATTAAATACCCTCGCTCAAGCAGAAAAGACTTAAGTCTATCATACCAAGCCCGAGGGGCCTGCTTGAGTCCATAAAGAGCCTTATGAAGTTTAAGGACTTTATGTGGGTACTTGGGGTTTTCAAAACCAGGGGGTTGTTTTACATAAACATCTTCACCTATGAAGCCATTAAGAAAAGCACTTTTGACATCCATTTGATAGAGTTTGAATCCCCGGGATGTCGCAAAGGCAAGCAAAATCCTAATGGCCTCAAGGCGAGCAACCGGTGCAAAAGTTTCAGTAAAATCAATCCCTTCTAGTTGAGAAAAGCCCTGAGCGACAAGTCTAGCCTTGTTTCTAACAATTGTCCCGTCCTCCCCTTGTTTATTTTTAAAAATCCATTTTGTTCCAATGAAATGAACATTAGGTGGAGGATCAACTAAAGTCCAGACTTGGTTTCTCTCAAAATTTTCAAGTTCCTCATGCATGGCATTGATCCAACTAGAATCAGAAAGTGCATGACTAACATCTAAAGGCTCGAAAGAAGCAACAAAAGCAGCATTAGTGAAATGAGCGTGAGAACGTGTTACCCTTTGATCAAGCTCACCAATGATCTGCTCGGGAGGATGCATCCTTTGGACATGATGTGGAGCCTCGCGGCGGGATGCAGTCTCCCCCTCAACTTGTGCGTTGGAGTGGTCCAAGATGACCGATGTCGAGGTAGTCGCTTCGGGACCTCGTGCCGAAGTAGTAGAAGCGGGGTCAGCTTCGGGGGTTGACGTCGAGGGTAGTAGGGGTTCATCTTCGAATTCTCCGGGATCTTTGTCTTCGAATAAGGTCTGTTCCATGTCGTGTTCATCTGCCTGTTCAAAAGCAGAACTAACAGAGGGGGTTGATTCATCAAAAGTCACATCACATGACTCGATGACAGTGTTAGTTTCTAAATTATAAACACGATAAGAATGACCATGAGTAGTATAACCCAAAAAGATCCCATCAGAAGATCGCGACTCAAATTTATCCAAATTTCCACGTTTTAGGATAAAGCAGCGACAGCCAAAAACTCGAAGATGAGTAACCTTGGGCTGTCTCCCAAAACGCAGCTCATAAGATGTCAAATTTAAAATTGAGCGCAAGAAAATACGGTTTGAGATGTAGCAAGCAGTGTTCATGGCCTCAGCCCAGAATTTTCTAGGAGTCCTATGCTCATCAAGCATCGTCCTAGCCATCTCAACCAAAGTGCGGTTTTTCCTCTCAACAACACCGTTCTGTTGAGGAACCCGTGGAGCAGAGAATTGATGTTCTATGCCATGCTCCATGCAAAATCAACAAAGATACTATTTTTGAACTCAGTGCCATTATCGCTTCGAATGAATTTTAATGCACCAGGGAGTTCAGTGAAAAGTCTCAAAGCCAAGCTCCGAAAGTGTGAAAACACTTCATCCTTGCTGGCAAGAAAGAAGACCCAAGAGTAGCGAGAGAAATCGTCGACAATAACAAGTACATACCACTTGCCGCCTAAAGAACTAACCCGAGAAGGACCTACAGTGTCCATATGGAGAAGTTCTCCGGGCTGTTCAGTCATTACTGTGGTGACTGGCGAATGCGAAGCGGCAATCATTTTTCCATGTCGACAAGGAGCGCAAACTAAATTCTTCTCAAACTTGAACTTGGGCAATCCTCGGATCAGGCCTAGGGCGCTCAGACGAGCGAGCAACTCAAAGCTCATATGCCCTAGTCTCCTATGCCACTTCCAAAGCTCAGAAGTCGAATGTGCAACAAGACAATGAGAAGAACAAGACGACTCTGAAAATCAGCTCCAAAGACTCTCCCAACCCTAAAGATCTTACACACCACAACACCATCAGAATTGAGTACTTGCGAAGTATCGCGATGAAATCGCACTTCGAAGCCCTCATCAAGCAACTGAGATACAGACAGCAAATTGTATCCCAGGTTCTCAACCAAAGCAACATCTTTGAGAGTGAAGTTCGAATTAATTCTTACCACACCTTTACCTTTCACTCTACTCCTTCGATTGTTTCCGAAGGTGATATGTTCCCTTTGCTTGGTTGTGGTGAGGCTGGAGAACCAAGCTGCATCTCCGGTCATGTGGCGCGAACAACCGGAGTCCATGATCCACGTGCCCTCCAAGCCTCGACCTGTCGCCTACACATGATGAAAACGTCTCGATCGCTCAGTGCTGGGGTGAGTAAAATAATGACGAGGCATCCAGCACTGAGTGACACGAGTAGTAGGCACAGTAAAAGTAGACGGTCTACGCACATGAAAATCAGCATGATGCAAAGTGCGAGGTCTACCAACATGCAAAGAATGCAAAACATGACGAGGTCTCCTACTCTGACGAGGTACAAAGATACTCGCCCGAGGTCTACCACCATATGGAACATGGTGAACACCTCGAGGGGCAAAACCTCTCCGAGAAGCACGAGGAGCCTTGAAAACAGGACGAGGGTAATACTCAGACTCATGCATACCTAAAGATGGGTAATGCATGTCCTGATAGCTCATCGCCTGTGCACGTCGCTCATCCTTGATGCGACGGAAACAGAAACCAATCAAATGACCCGCCCGCTGACAATAAGAACAGTGAAACACTCTCCTGGGGGCACTCTCATGGGTCACAGGAGCAACTCTCACAGGCTCCTTGGATTTCTTCAGAGTGGTTTTCTTGGGAGGATTTTTCTTGGCAGGAGGAGTGGTTTTCTTTGGTGGATAGGTAGGCTTTTTGGCTGATGGGGTGTCCAACAGAGCTCTCTCTTTCTCTAGGGTGGTGGGAGAGGTAAAAACAGTTTTGGTCTTACTGTCTGAAGCTATCCTCTCAAAACCCAAACCTAGAGCTACCCCGGCTCTGTCAGCACACAACTTGGTCTTGGCCAAGAGCAAATCCATCCTACCCTTCCCTTCAGTGCATTTATTCACCACAGAAAGAAGGTATTCATTTTCAGACATGAGGTTCTCAGCTCGCTCTCTGACAGTGCCTAGCTGGTCCTTAAGGGTGATGCAAGTGTCACAAACAGGTTGCACATCCTTAGAACTATCGGCTCTCTCCAATCTAGCCTCTAAATCATGAACATGCTTATCACGTAAATTAATGCTATCGCGCAATAAAGAGCAGTTCATGCAATCAATAATATCACAAGGTCTAGAATCCACCTCCAAAAGCTGCTTCTGTGCAGTCTCAAGCTCAGAAAGAGTTTGAGCATGTACAGAACGCAACTGAGCAAGCTCACTCATGACAACAGAACATGATTCACATTCAGCATCATCAAATTTAGACTTAAGCATGGCATATTCAGTAGATACAGATTCTAGCCTAAGTCTAAGGTCTTTTCTTTCTCTAGCGGCTTGCACAAGTAATCTATCCTGACCTAGCACTACTTCATTCAGCTCATCTAATTTAATTAGAAGCTGGTCAGATGATAGGTTTACCTCAGATGAGTCAAGCTCATCGCCGCTGTGATCGCTGTCGGCCATGAAGCAAAGGCCGGTGAAGTCACGTCCCTTCTTGTCCTTCTTGTCCTCCTTCCTTGGGGACTCCTCCTCCTCAGAGCTCGACTCCTCAGTTGAGGAAGTGTCGATGTCGCTGAGAGCAGCAACAAAAGCTCTGGAAGCGGCCTTGGCTACTTTCTTAGCCATCTTGCCGCGCTTGCCCTTCACAAAGGGCTTCCTCTCCTTTTTGTGGAATTTGGGGCGATCACTCTCATCTCTCTTCTTGACCTTGGGGCAATTGGCCTTAATGTGAGAGGTGTCGCCACATTCATAGCAGCCACTAAAACCACTTCTCCTCTGATCCCGTCTCTCATGATGAAAGCGGGTGAACCTCCGGGCAATGAGAGCAAGCTCATCATCAGCTAGAGTGTCCACCTGCTCCTTTGTGACGGAGACCAGGGAGGACAAAGCAAAACCATCTGCAAGAACACAAGTGCCTGATGTGCTTGGTTCTGCAGTGGTGCCACGGCTAGTGCTAGAAACCAATGCCAATGGCTGTGGCAAAGAGCTTCTGTGCACAGCAAGAGATGCCTTGGCAATCTCTGTGGACTTCAGCTTGCTAAAGAGTTCGTCACAGGTCAATGTGTCATAGCCTGTGGACTCCTCAATGCTGGATATCTTCACTTCCCATATGCTACGGTCAAGTGCATAGAGAAGCTTGATAGCCCTATCATGATCACTGTAAGCAAGCGTCCCGTTGGAGCGCAAGTTACTCACTATCGCGTCAAAGCGAGAAAACATGGCATCAACAGATTCACCAGGTGCCTGCACAAACAGCTGATACTGTTGATTGTAGGTGCTTTGGCGCCTGGCCTTAATCTGAGCAGAGCCCTCATGAAAGACAGTGAGTGTTGTCCAAATCTCCCTAGCAGTCCTAAGGTGCTGCACCCTATCAAACTCACTCCGACTCAGACCAATGAACAGTATGTTCCTTGCCTTCGAGTTGGCAATATACTGATCTTTTTCAGTTTGAGTGGTGCGGGTATCAGGGATGGAGTACTGTGAGTCCACAATCTCCCAAATTGCATTTCCTTGGCTTAACAAGTAAGCCTCCATGCGCACCTTCCAGTATGCAAAGTCTGTCCCATCGAACAGAGGAATTTTACTGCCTCTATCCATGTCGCCAACAGATCACAAAACCGGTTAAGGTCAACTGGTGATCTTAACCAAGCTCTGATACCAATTGATGGACCGGAAACGGCAACCAGAGGGGGGGTGAATGGGAGATTTTAAAAATTCGGGCTAAAAACTTAGCCTTCGGTTTCAGTTCTGTCTTCTGCGGAACAGGCTTCGAACACTACCTTCGAAGGTCTCGTTCGGAGGTACTTCGACACCTTCGAACACAGGCTTCGGAGGAGCAAAAGTTCGAAGCCAAGAAGACTTCGCTCCACTTACAACCCTTCGAAAATCTACTCTGCTAAGTCAGTGCAGGCTCCGCAAACGGGGTGCTTCGAGCAGGCTTCGCACTTCACCCTTCGCAAGAGTGGACAGCCCTCTGAGGACTTCGACCAAGTACTTAGCAACAGCAACTGGTGCTGGGCTTCGTACACGAAGGTCTACACGCACACAAAACGGACTACGCTAAGGGCTTCGACACAAGAAGCACTACGGGAAACGATCAGGGCTTCGCTAGTAAGCACCGAGGTCTTGCCTCGTGATACACAGAGTGACAGCACACTGAAAAACACACTTCGCGAGAAAAACACCCTTCGCCAAGACAAGCTACGGTGAACTAAAAACTAGCGAGGTATGCAACGCGAGCTCAAGCAAAAGCACAAAGAAGCAGGGCTTCACCGCTTGAACAAGGAACACGAAATAAATGAACTCTGGATGAATACAGCGAGGTCTGTTTACAGGAGCTCAACAGTAAATGCTCAAAGTGTTAAATGTTACCTACCGAGCCCCCATATTTATAGCCCACGGCTTCATCCTAAGGAAGTGACTACTTTACCCCTAGGGTTTACATTCATTTTGTCTCTTCAGAACTAAGGGGTACAAAAGGTAGTCCACCTTTATTCTGGAGGCTTCTCTGTCAGCTGCAGAGGGGACAGTGTCAGCCTTTTTCAGAACAGACAGTGTCAGCCTTTACAGTGTTGACTTCTGGAACCTCCCTTCGCACCGGAGGGTGCGGTAGCTTCGGCGAGAAGCCTGCAGCCTGTTGGCCTTCGCTCCGCCGAAGAAGTCCTTCGATACAGTGACGGTTTTAAGCCGAAGCCGTCAAAGCCCTTGGGCCTTTCGCACCACCACCTCCGGAGTGGATCACCACGGCTTCGCAGCTACTCCCAGCTCGAACACCGTCCGTCCGTGTACCGAAGCCATGCATGGCCGAAGCACCTCAAATCAACCTCACTCCGAAGCCCCACCTTCGGAGTTCCACCCTTCGAAGTCCCTCCTTCGTCCAAGGCCTCCGCATGAAGCATTCCATGAGCACTTCGTCGCACTGTCTCACTCCGAGCACACTCCTCGACGAGCCTCACCCGGACCATGCCTTCGATGCGCCTCGACTTCTGAGATCTTCGTCGGGCCACCTTCGAGTGTCTCCCTCCGGAGCACACTTCGAACACCTTGCCTCCGCAGAGGACTTGGTCTACCAACTCCGAAGTCACTCCATCCGGAGTACCTTCGAAGTGCCTCACCTCCGAGGACTTTGTCTCGGAGTACCATCAGCCGGAGCCACGCTCCGCACTCTCTGCCTTCACCTGGCGCACCTCGACCCGAGGACCGACCCGGACCACCTTCGCAGCCACCGTGACAGAGCTCCCCGCTCCCCTGGCATCAAGCCTCCCGCCTGACCCAGGTTCACCTGGCTCGAACCTTGTCTGTCGCCTCCGAAGTCCCTGCGCACCACAGAAAAGCAAACAAGTGTATCCAGTACTCCGGAGACCTCTCCGGGTTAGCAACCTCCGGCACACACTCCGGTGTACCGCCCAAAGTACCGAACCCTTCGGTACGAACCCAGTCATCGTGTACTTTCGGACCCCTCCGACGAGCACACTCCGCTGCACAGCTGCAGCAAGCAAACACCCTTCGGTGAACCACCTCCGAACACCCTTCGGAGGTACCACCTCCGAACACCCTTCGGAGGTACCACCTCCGAAGCCCCTTCGGAGGTACCCTTCGAACAGAGGGTAAATGTCTGTCAATCACTCATCACAAAACACCGAAACCAACCCTTGGTTTCTCAGGGTGCTAAGTTGCCATTCTTCAGACTGCAAATAGTCGAAGACATTTTACAAGATTTTAAAAGATCTTTAAATCACAGAGGGGCTCAGAACCCCAAAAAATTGTACTCCGAAGTTTTTCTTTGTGCCTAACCATCTTTGAATACAATTCGAAGTTGCTTACACCCAAAGAGGGGATAATAAATAGGGAGACAATTTTGAATCGACATTTATTATTCAAGCAAATATGATTACATCTGTAAATATGATTACATCATGAAAAATTGGTATCTATACCAAGAAGGAATCGAAGACCTCTTCGATCTCTAGAGCTAGGGTTGGAACGACTAGTTCCAGTGCCGGGAGTTCTAACAACTTTACGTTTAACTCTCTTGCCTCCCTTCGAAGCTCTAAAGTCATTCTGTTCTTGCTGAAGTTCGGCCCAAGTTCGAAGCCGTTCGGGGCTCCTTTCCCAGCTTCCAAGTTCTTCAGGATTTTTACTTCGAGTTTCATTTTCGTCTTCGGACCATATAACGTCTTCAGAAGGCGAAGTTTCCAAGTTAACCTCTTTTTCTTCCTCTTTAATATAAGATAGTATATCTTTGCTTACTTCGGGCATAATTGCACCGGAGCTATCTCGAGGAACTAAAAATCGAGGGCGCTTGTAAACTTTTAAAATATCGAAGGTAGCCCACAATGAGCGAAGTTCGTCGTTAATGTTTAACATTTCGACATCTTCCATATGAGGCAAAGCCTAAAAACATGATAAATAAATTTTCATTGATAAATGTACATAAGCGCAAAGCTTTACATAGTCAAAGATCCTAAGATATATCTAAACCTGCGGGTTCGGAGGTGGCTGACTGCTTGAAGCTTGGGTCCGAGCTTGCTTCTGGCATTGTCCTTCGTCGATCCAGGCCTTGATCGCAGAACGACCTTCGGCTCTCCAGGAAGTTTGGAAGGCTTGCCAGGCAGCGGCCACACCTTCGGAAGGAGTCAGAAGCTGCTCGTCGTCGAAGGTAATTGGGCCCACTCCTGCGCTTGGAGTTATCGATCAGCCCAGATCCTCATAGTAACGAAGTAGGCCAACAGCAGCCACTTGTCCGGAGAGTTCTCCGTAGCGAATGCCTGCTGTCTTCATCTGCTTCGCCACTCCTTGAATCCTTTTCAACCGGCGCAGAAGGGAAATGTTGTCATCAGAAGGAAGCGTCCCGGTAGTACCGAAGTACTCCAGAACGCCTAGCAGTTGATCCATAACCTCCGTAGCTACCTTCTCGGACTTCAGCTTATCTTCGATCAGCGCGTCCTTCGCCGAAGTTAGCTCCTCCAGAACTCCGGAAAGTCTAGCAGCCTCTGTAGTTAAGGAATTCTTTTGATTCAAAAGCTGGCTAGCTTCCTCTCGTAGCCTAACAAGCTCGGTCCCCACAGTAGCGTGCTCCGCCCGCGTTCTTTCAACTTCTGCTCGAAACACAATTCTTTCTACTTCGAGCTCCTTGTTCGCAGCCTCCAAGCCTTGTCTGGCCCTGCGCTCTGTTGACACCATGCTGTCCATATGAACCACTCGGCCTTCGGAGATAGTGAGATTCCGTTGAAGAGTTCCATTTTCCTCTCGAAGGCGAGCGATTTCTCGTTCATTTGATATATTCGCAGCTCGGGCCAAGACTGTTTGCTGCGAAAAGGAAAAAACCAAGGTAAGAAATTATTTGTATGTAAATTTGATGTTATTTCACAGATGCTTCGTACCTGGTAGGCTGCGCGTTCCATAGCAGCATTAAGCTCCGAGCTCTCCGCTTCGCTCAAAATGTCCACCAAGTTTGTCTCCCTAATAGCACGACTAGCTCGATCCAAAGGCTCGAGCAAAGTCTGAAGACCAGTTCTTCGCTCTAAGAAAGGAGCTAGAAGGGGGAGCATACTTAAAGCTTGTTGGTCATCTTTGTTTGACAAAGGCCCGGAGTGTTGAGCTGTAGTCTTCGGAGCCCCTGGAGACTAGCCCCCCTCATTAGATTAGCTCTCGTCTGTTGACTCAGACGGAGTTGATCTAGAGCTCGCAATAGGTAGGGGGTCCATCTTTCCTTTGCCTTTTCTAGGCCCCATCTGGGTGGCTCCTGGGATTGGCTCCGAAGTTGCCGATGGTCTAGGGATTGTACCTTCAGGACGGACCTCTTCTATGGAAGTGGACTCTGTAAAAACAAAGGTATTATACATTGTATCGTTTCACAAAAAAAATATAGAAAAATTATTCGAAGTTTACCTTCGACATTCTGGCGGCGGGTGAGCATCGGACTGCTTGGCGGATCGAAGGCGAGATCTTCGTCCGAGTCAAGCATCAAATCTTCGACTGCAGGAACATTTTCCTGAACAGTCCTTGTTGCTTCATTCAGAATCGAAGCCACCGTGGCTTCGACTCCAATCTCATCCACAGGAACTTCGTCCTGAGGTAAATCCTCTTGAACTGCCGAAGTCCTTTTTGCTCAAGATTCTCTTGAGACTCCGGCACATTCGCAGTTTCTTCAACTTGGGCTGCATCTTCGTCAATCAACCTTACAAGTAACCTGCCTTCGTCCTCCTGAGAATTGGAGACTGAAGCCCTTGGGCTCGAAGGTGCAGGGTTCTTTGGCTTTCGAGCCACCTTCTTGACCGGAGTCTTGGCGGAGCTCGAAGTCCCAGCTTCAGCCTTCCTCTTCTTGGGTCCTTTCTCCGAAGGCACCCAATCCACTAAAGGGGGCAGAACGATTTCTAGCATTCCCCATACTCTGTTAAATCTTTCCCAACTCCCGACCAACATGATTCTCCATTCTTTTTCGGTCGGAGTTGGAGCGCCCAAAATCTTCTCCGAAGCCCATATGATTTGCTCCGAAGTTACAGGGGCTGAAGAGGCTGAAAAAACAAGTTAGTTACTCCTTCGAATGAATATGCATAATATATGTTGTTTTCAAAGTTACCTGCAGGGCTCGAAGTTGAAGTAATCTTGCGAAGACCACCTTCCGAGTCCTCTTCGAAAGTGATTGGCCAGTTGGCCATCAATGGAGGGATTTGGAGCCCGAGGAACTCTTCGGCTAAATCTCGCATGCTTAACCTTCGACTGATCTTTTGAAGCAAGCTGAGGTGAGCTTCGAGCTGGCCCGCATCCGGGTGTACAAGGGCTTCCTTTCGAAAGTTGATGTCTTGCAGAGGTCCAGCCAGACGGTTGCTCGCCCCAACTTCGGCATAAAACCATTTCATGATCCAGTCGGTATACCATCTAGCATTGATGGCCTTAGCAGGAAACCGAAGGGCGTACTCATCTCGAAGCCTGAAGTTAATACTTCCGAAGGCTACTACCATTTTTTCACCTCCGGGACCTACGAAGGTCTTTGGCTGGCACGAAGCTCTGTGCAACGCAGCGAAGATTTCTGCCCTCCCCTCACAACCTTCGGCTCTCAACGCCCATTCGAAGATAGCTAAACGAGCTACTGCATTCGGAGAAAGTTGGGGGAGAGTGACGTGGAACAGATCCAATACCTCAGCCAAAAAATCCACTGCTGGAAGACCTAAGCCAACTTCGAAGAAGGCTTCGAAGACGACCACTTCTCCGGGTCTTGGTGACGGGATAAGTTCCTTTCCAGGTTTGCGGATCATAACTCCCGAACTAATTTTGCCCTCTACTGCGGCCGCCAGTGATTCTCTTTTGCAGGTTGAAGGCCCCAGTTGGAAGGATTGATCCATGTATTTTGTTGATGCTGGGAAGAGGCCTTGATCGCCAACATTTTGGGGATTTTCTCCTCCCGCTGCCATGGTTGTCGCTACGGGTGTTGGAGCTGCCGTCGCCAATGACGCGGCCGCTGCCGCAGCAGCAGCCTGCTGTCGAGCCAGAGCTGAAGGTGCTCCCGAACCTTTGGTTTTCGCCATTGACACTACTGAGTTGCTTTGGAAGAAGAATGGAGGCTATTGCTCAAAGGATGGCTTGTTTGCAAGAAAGCGGTGGAAAGGTACTCAGGAAAGTTCTAGGTCCTCTATTTATAGCCTAGACTTTACATTTTTTACCGTTTGTCCATGTCGTTTCGCATTCTTGCCCGTTACTTTTTTCCGAAATTAACGCGCTGCGTAACTTCCGTTAGAAGAAAGAAGCCAACGGCTATTTCTTCTAAGTCTAAAAAGGCTTTCGGGCTTCCTGAGTTAGTTCTAAGATGGTTCGAAAGTAATTGTCTTAAAACTGATTCGAAGTTTTATATCTCCATACATTTCGGAGATAAATTATAAATCTAATAACCCCTACGCATGGTTATTTTTCATCCTTATACTGCTCTCCTAACATTACAGGTTTGACGGAGAAGCGTGTTCGAGGGGCTACTATTGGGGGAAAATATTCCATCCTCAGGGTTATTGCAGTAACAACACAAAGGCAGATAATGGATTCGAAGGTTTCCAAAATGCATCTTCGGAGGTGCCTTGAGTCAAGCTCGAAGTATGAAGATGGACCTTAGTTCGGAGTATATCTTCGAGCATAGACTCTTTTGAGATCTTTTCTGCCAGCTAAGATGGAAGGCTTATCTTCTTCTCATTAGATTAGTCCTTTACCATTTTAGCCCTATTAAGGGTGCCGAATAGTTTCCACTATGTCGGTTGTAACAGAGGGGTAAAAGGGTCTTTTCCTTAATGTTTGGGCCTATAAATACCCCCCGTTTCATCCTATAATAGGGACCGAATACAAGTTATTCAATACACACTTTCAAACTATTCTAAGTTATTATCCTTTCGGAGGCTTAGAACAGTTCACTTCGCAAACACTTCGTTTGTTAGTTTCTAATCCTCAGAAACCTGTTAGCGTAATCTTTTACGCCAATAGAAAGAAAACTGACTCAAAATATCCTAAAAAGGACACACAACTACCAAATCCCCTCGGAAACGCTCAAAAGTAGACTGATCTAGGGGTTTGGTGAAAATGTCAGCCAACTGATGATGGGTATCAACATGAAAAAGGTCAATGACACCTTTCTCATATTGATCCCTCAGAAAGTGAAAGCGCACATCAATGTGTTTGGTATTTGAATGAAAACATGGGTTTTTCCCTACACTAATTGCATTGGTACTGTCAAAGAACAAAGGTACTCTTGTAGGGAAGAACAACCCAAAATCTCTCAATGTGGAAATCATCCAAACCAACTGTGAGCAGCAGCTACATACGTAGCCTCAGTGGTAGAAAGTGCAACTCTAGTCTGCTTTCGAGAAGACCAAGAGACAAGCGAAGAACCAAGAAACTAGCAAGTACCGGAAGTCGACTTGCGATCTAACCGGCACCCACCAAAATCAGCTTTGGAAAAGCCAGATAAATCAAGAGACGATGATGCTGAATAGTAAAGACCTAGATCAGGCGCATAGGTAAGGTACCTAAAAATGCGCTTGACAGCCTGCCGATGAGACGCGCGTGGTGAAGACTGGAAGCGTGCGCACAGTCCCACGACAAACTGAATGTCTGGCCTCGACGTCGTCAAGTACAGCAGTGATCCGATCATTCCTCGATACTCTCTATTATTGACCTTAACGCCGCTCTCATCCTTGTATAGGACCCCAGATGTACCCATTGGGGTCATCTTAGGCTTCAGCTCTCCACCAAAGTTGAATTTCTTCAACATGTCCAGCGTGTACTTACTTTGGTGGATAAAGATGTCGTCCTTGGTCTGCTTGATCTGGAGCCCTAGGAAATACTTGAGCTCACCAATGAGGCTCATCTCAAACTCACAGTGCATCTGCCCAGAAAACTTGGACACAAGCGAATCAGTAGAACCACAAAAAATAATATTGTCCATGTAAATCCGAGCAATCAAGAAGTCTGAGCCATCTCTGAGCAAGAAAAGAGTTTTGTCCACATAACCCATCACAAAAGCCTTCCCCGACAAAAACTGCTTCAACCGGTCATACCAAGCCCTGGGGCTTGCTTCAGACCGTATAAAGCTTTCTACAACTTAAAAGCATATCGAGGAAACTTAGGGTTCTCAAAACCGGGGGCTGCCTAACATAGCACTCTTGACATCCATTTGAAAAAGCTTAAAGCCCTTAGAAGCAACAAATGCCAAAAGAATGCGAATGGACTCAAGATGGGCAACAGGGGCGAAGGTCTCCTCGAAGTCAATACCCTCTTTCTGGCAAAAACCCTGGGCAACTAGTCGAGCTTTGTTGCGCACCACAACCCCATTTTCACCTTGCTTGTTCTTGAACACCCACTTGGTGCCTATGGGGTTGCATCCAGGTGGCAGCTCAACCAGTGTCCAAACCCGATTGCGGACAAAATTCTCAAGCTCTTCTTGCATGGCGTTTATCAAATTCGAATTAGAAAGAGCATTAGAAACATCTCTGGGCTCAAAAGATGCAACAAAAGCAGATTCAGCAACACACAGCAGGCGAGTCAACAGAGGAACACAATGTTCTCTCAATGAGATCACCGATGAAGAGCTCTGAGGGGTGATCACGCTGAACTGCTCGGTATCCTAGGTGATCTAAAGTCACCTCACCGGAGTCACCAGCTAGCACCTCTGGACTCGACTAAGGGGGCTCGATCGAAGTGGAAGAAGTGATCAGAGGTCCGCCCTCGTCCTCAGTCAAAGTCTCAGAAGGTGTGGGGTCTACAGGCTGTGCAGAAGGCCCACCCTCATCAATAGCAGGAGCATCATTATCTTCCTCGAAGATGGAATCTCCAAGCTCACCATCTCCAGAAAGCTCAAAAGGAGTCAACGAAGGCATGGACTCATCAAAAGAAACTTCGCAAGTCTCAACAAGCTACTGGGAGTCGAGGTTAGAAACACGAAAACCTCCAGAATGCAAAGCATAACCAAGAAAAACTCCATCCCAGCAACGAGACTCAAACATGTCCAAATGCCCTCCCTTCTTGAGCACAAAGCACATGGAGCCAAACGCTCGCAAGTGACTCACCTTGGGTTGTCTGCCAAACCGCAACTCATATGAAGTCTTACCTAAGTAAGCTCTAAGAAAAATGTGGTTGGCCAGATAGCAAGTCGTGTTCATTGCTTTAGCCCAAAAGCACCTAGGAGTCCTATGCTCATCGAGCATCGTCCTGGCCATCTCGACCAACGTGCGGTTCTTTCGTTCCACAACGCCGTTCTATGGGGAGTGTAAGGTGCAGAAAACTGATGCTCAAGACACTAATCACTGCAGAAGCTGACGAACTGAGAGTTCTTGAACTCAGAGCCGTTGTCAGAGCGAATTGCTTGCATCCGACCATTGTTCTTATTCTTCAGCTTCAAAATCAGGTCATGAACAAACTGAAAAGTTTCATCCTTAGACTCAAAAAGAAAAACCCACGAGAATCGAGAAAAATCATCAACTATAACTAGCGCGTACCACTTCCCACCGACGGAGCGTACCCGAGTTAGACCAATTGTGTCCATGTGTGACAGCTGTCCCGAATACGAAGTCATCACCTGAGTCATAGGTACATGAGAAGCGGCAACCATTTTCCCATGATGATAGGGATGGCAAACTAGATCCTTCTCCATCTTAAGCTTGGGCAATCCTCGGATGAGGTCCATAGAGCTCAATCTGACTAGCAGATCAAAACTCAAATGGCCTAACCTCCTAGGCCACTTCTAGAGCTCAGAGGAGGATCCAGCAATCAAACAGCGAGAAGGGCCAAAAGTACTAGAGAAATCTTTCCGAAAAACCTTACCGAAAGGTAAGATCTAGCAAACCAAAGATCCTCTAGAATCAACAATAGAAGACATGCCCTTCTTAAAACGAACCTCTAAACCATCCTCAAGAAGTTATGACACAAAAATCAGATTAAAATTCAAGTTTCCAACCAAAGCAACATTATTCAAAGAGAAATGATCAGAGATGTGAATTGAGGTAATGACATGTACCTTCCCTTGACCACTGTTCCTGAAAGGGATGTACTCCTTGGAGCTCGGGGAAGTGAGGCTGGAGAACCATCTGCGATGTCTTGTCATATGGTGAGAGCATCCTGAATCAATGATCCACACGTCCTCCAGTCCTCGATTCTATACGATCAGTGGTCATAAGTGGGAGAAAATGGTTCGGCACCAGGTTTAGCAAAAGAGCTAAACCAGTGTCGAGCCATCTACTCAAAAGAAGGAAAGCAGAAAGAATTATAAGAGTCCGGACCAAAACGTGACTCAAAGTGCGGTCCTCGGTTCTGCCTATAGTCTCATCCACGAGGTCCAAAGCCGTATCCATGACGACCTGGAGCTCTGGCTGAGCGAAAACCACCCTCTAGAGCACGGGCATGAAAGTTGTCTCCTCTACCACCACCTACATGACACGGCCTGGCCTCTAGCCTCTCCCCGCGTCGAGGGACTCTTTGTCTACCACCCTGCTGGTAGAACTACTCCTGCCCACCTCAAGCTCTCTCAGCTCTCTCAACCCGCTTCCTCCTGAAGCAAAACTCCTCAAGATGCTCGTCTCTCTGTAGGACTGAAAGTAGCGACCAGAGGGGGGGTGAATGGGTGCCTAAAAAATTCTTTCGAATCAATGGCTTGTTCCCAAAACCCAATGCACCTCAATAGACTTAGCAAGGAAAGGTAAATAAACCAACTGGCCTCAAAAGATCTAGCCTAACAACAACCGGTGTCTTAATCAAAAAGACACCAACATAGTGCTAAAAGGTAGATTAACAATCCATTTAAAACATAGGCAGATCAAGGTTCACAGAATTAAATCATCACAACAATTAACCTGAGTGCACATAAAAAGAGATGAGTCTTACTGTTCAAACATTTGTCTCATGTTCGAAACTTGACGAAGCCTGTGCAGTGCGAAGCCTGAGTTGTCGAAGTCCGTGCAGTACTGTTCGGTGAAGTGTGTAGCAAACTGCGAAGCCAGCTTCGGTACGAAGTAGCTTTGAAATGGAACAAAAACTTCGGACAGCACTTCAAACCAGCAGAGACTCCGAAGGCTGTCAGCAAAGTACCTTCGAAATCTAATCTGCGGAGCCTATACTCTGAACAGAGAACTTCGAAGTGCAGAACAATGAAACGAAGACTAAACAATGTGGGGCCCATGCTATAGCTCCGAAAAGTGAAACCACTGACAAAAAATACTTCAGAAAGCAAAACGTGCAGACACCAAGCAAGAGCGAAGCTAATCACAGTAACAACTAGTACTTCGAAAAATTACAGCACAGACTTCGCAACGAAGCTTCGCTTCACTGATCGAAGCTATCTTCGCTCACGGAGGTCAGAAACAGACTTCGAAACTGTCCATAGCTCAGCAAAAAATGTATTACACTGTGGGGCCCACGATCTTAACTCCGAACGAAATACTTCGAACAAAGACTTTGAATGTGACGAAGCTCAAGCAACGTATCTGAGCGAAGTACACAGCTTCGAACAGATAAAGCGAGCAAGCTACTAACACTTCTCGAACAGTACGCCTACGGCAGGAATTTTTCTATGAGCTACAGAATCTCTACTAGCACAGCAGTAGCTATGCAAACTAGACCCTCAGCTCTAGCTACTAGGCTAGTGCTCACGTCTGGAAAGCAGAGCTATCATGAAGATCTACAGTGCAAGAAAAATTCCAATCAATGCATCCTTGCAGAGAAAAGCAAAACAACAATAAACAACAGAATAAAAACAACAAATCTCTTGTGATTTTTGCTCCTTCGGAATCATGAACACGAAACAATACACGGTTCCTTAGAGCAAGAGTCCCTGTGCTAATCCACGTGCTAGGAGAATGATACAAGATACCAACATCTTCTTGCCTTGCAAATTCGTGCACATAGCATGGACTAGCACTAGCATGTGTCAGGATGAAGCCTGCTACCAGGAAACAACAAGCTACAGCTTCCGTGGCTACTACAAAAAGACAAAGACTAGCTATGCATAGCTAGTGCTCCTAGGAAATAAACAAATATAACTTCCTGCCATATGCATGCAAGGAGCTATACTAATCTACTGCAGCCGTGCAGCTACAAGACTAGAGAACATCAGAGAAGATTACAGAGTCGATGAACAAAACAAGCACGCAAAAAGAGGCATGAAATAAATTATATCATAGCAATGCTCGGTGAAAGGAACAGGAAGGATAAAACCTATTTAATTGATTTCCCAAGATGCCAAAGATTTGAATCCTGATGAAAACCTGAGAGGATTTGAAAAAATCCACAAAGGCAACGATTTCAGAGCAAACAGAGTAAAACAATCGCTGGCGGCGCAAACAGGAGAAACAGGAACTCAATATGGGGAAAGTGAACTCAAGTTTGTCATTAGGTGAGTTAACCCTAACCCTAGGGATTGGGGCCCTATTTATAGGCACCCCAATAGACTAGGAAAATTCCAAAAGACCCTTAGGGTTTTTACAGACACTGAAATAAAAGGAAAAGACCAAACTGCCCTTAGGATATTTTTACAGACTCGACTGAATGACTGTGGGCCTAAGGACAAAATAGTAAACTCCTATTTATAGATGACTTATCCGGAGGTGGAGCTTTTGTAGCGACTATGGCTTCGTCTCTGAACAGTCTGATCTGGGATCAGCGGTCGTCAGTTTTGCGCCAAAATTGACAAAGCGTCCACCGACTTTGCACCAGGTAACCGGATTGGGCTGGCCTGACTCCACAGCTCTCACAGCCCGGCAATCGCTCACCGCCCGTGTACCCGGATTGGGCAAGCCCGACTTCGCGGCCCCTCTGCCCGACAGTCGCTCGCTGCCCGTGTACCTGAGTCACACGCGGCCCAGACGCAGCAGGTCTTCTCCTCTCTTCAGTCCTCTTTGACTACTGTTGACAATGACTCATCACATCTGGAGCCATGAGGCCCACGCTCTTCAGCATGGCTCCTCAATCTCCCCCTTGATGAGTGCATTGTCAACACTTCTCTTCATCAGCTTTCCAGTACCTGCAAGCAACTGTGGAAACACGAAACCAAAACACAAGAAAACAGAGAAGAAGAAAATAGAGTGAAAGTTTAACCCTAATGACCAAAAACCGAACAAAAGCAAGAAGTGGTCATTATGGTTAACCAAAAGTAAAAAGCTCAAAAAAACGAGTGCAATCTCAGAATTCTCAACAAGGATATCAAAAGGAGTAAGGACAAACGGGACAAAAAAAACTCCTCCTGAAACGAATCCCACAAAAAGCCAAAACTCCCCCTTAAACTCTTTCCCAAAAATTCCCCCCCTTGTTGACAACTGAACTCATCAAGTGAGACAAAATGCACTCTAAAGAGACACAGACTCCCCCTGAAATGCAACTCCCCCTCAAAATATGCAATGAATGCTACTGGGGTGCAGGTGAAGTGTAGAAAGCATGCTTCTCAGATATGATTGACTGCAATTACAACATCTAACAAGTATAGCAAAAGACATACTGTCTAAGACACATGGCATGATCAGTGCAACAGATGATATCTAAAGAAAGTCATTAGCACGCATTTTTCAATTTTTGCAAACAAAAGTATCACCACGTTTTCCAGTTGACAAGCAAGGTAAAGCATGAGATGCAGAAGCTAACTGATATTTACCAAGATAAGCATTGTCCAAAACAAAGTGCGTCAGCAAACTTGTTATCTTTTTAATTTTCAGGCTTTTTCTTTTTCCTTTTTCATTTGTGCTAGGGGTTATTTGCATTTCAAACCTTATGCTGACCGACCAAGTCAAGCATAGGCCAAAATTGGACCATCAGAAGCTTAAGACATTGGTCTTGGCATACACTACGTTGTCCTAGTTCATACCAAAGTGCTATGGTATGCAGTCCAGAACAATGCAATGCGACAAAGCAAACTCACCTGGATCTTTTCAGATTATGCATGAAAAGGCATGGAATTTTCATTTTTATGATTTTTCATTATTTTTATAGCACATTCCCATGTTTAAATCATAAAGATGTCCAAGTTGCATATTTGCATCTAAGTGAGGAACGAGCTACAAGGCATGTAACAGATAGCAAAAGCACTCAGCCTACACATGCTAGTTACCATAAGCAATGGTGATCATTTTTCAATTTTAAAGCATAAAAACCATGCATATGATAGATATCAGACATATCAAGTGAACTGAACCAAAGCATGATCATCGACAAGTAATCAAAAGCATGTACCAGCTAGAATAAGTAAAGCAGTTCAATCATATAACAGAAGCAAGCTCAAAAGTGTGATATGTGAGTATGTATGATATGAACACACAAAAAAAGACTCAAGAAAAGAGTAAAGAAGAAAGAAAACTGACTCAAAATATCCTAAAAAGGATACACAACACCCAAATCCCCTCGTAAATGCTCAAAGGTAGACTGATCTAGGGGTTTGGTGAAAATGTCAGTCAACTGATGATGGATATCAACATGAACAAGGTCAATGACACCTTTCTCATATTGATCCCTCAGAAAGTGAAAGCGCACATCAATGTGTTTGGTTTTTGAATGGAGACAAGGGTTTTTCCCTACACTAATAGCACTGGTGCTGTCGCAAAACAAAGGAACTCTGGTAGGAAAGAACAACCCAAAATCTCGCAACGTGGAAATCATCCAAACCAACTGTGAGCAGTAGCTAGCAGCAACTACATACTCAGCCTCAGTGGTCGAAAGAGCAAGTCCAGACTGCTTTCGAGAAGACCAAGAGACAAGAGAAGAACCAAGAAACTGGCAAGTACCGGAAGTCGACTTGCGATCCAACCGGCACCCCGCAAAGTCGGCATCCGAAAAGCCAGATAAATCAAGAGATGATGATGCTGAGTAATAAAGACCAAGATCAGGCGCATAGGTGAGATACCTAAAAATGTGCTTGACACCTGCCGATGAGACGCGCGTGGTGAAGACTGGAAGCGCGCGCACAGTCCATACTGTTACCTTCGAATATCACAAACACACTTCGAATGACATGCTTTGAACTCACCAGCTGTGACCCTTGAAAATGATGGCAGCTGAAAGATTTCAGAGATTACACGTCGAGCGAAGTATATCAGAGAGACTAGCTTCGAAGTCAACTTCGAAGCCTGTCGGAGTATACCTTCGAACAGACGGTTGAAGTATGTCAAGCTGTCCGCACAAAAACGTACTTCGAAGCTAGAAACACGGTACACAAAAGTGAAGTCGTATTTCAAGTGAAGCCCTCGAAGATGTTAGATCGAAGCCTGCCTCACGGAGCTGAGGGGCTTCGAACAGAGAAGGGGCTTCGCCAGAAACAGCCTAAAAAGGGACTTTAGCCCTGTCAATGTGATTAAAAAGCTGCGCAGAAAAGCAAGCTAGAGTACTAGTGTACTGTTGCTACAGTGTAGTAGTACTACTTGCAACAGCAAGAACTAGTACTACTTGCGTGAAGAACAACCGCAACAGAAGCACATTCTCCAGAATAAAATCAACAGCACACACCAAACCGAAGGTTCTGATTTAGTAAAATCAATGCACGCACCCCTACACGAACAGGAGAAGGAATTCCACGGGAACAAATAGAATCAAGGGGATGCAGTATTGAATAAAACACCAAACAGAAGCTGGCGGCGCACGCATGAACAAGAGAGGAGAGAGAAAGTGCAAGAAACAAAATGACCCAAAGGAGTAAGAATTGATTTCAGCAAAAAGGGGTAGTCCAACCCTAGGGATTGTGGCCCTATTTATAGGCTGCCCAATGGCCTAGAATATTCCACCAGCCCCTTAGGGTTTTTACAGATGCTAAAAAATAAAATGACTCAACTGCCCTTAGGTATTTTTACAGACACAGCTGACTGACTGTGGGCCTAGAGATACAGATGACTTATCCGGATGCTAAGCTTTCGTAGCGACTACGGCTTCTCTTCTGGACAGTCCGATACAGAATCAACGGTTGTCAGTTTTGCGCCGAAACTAACAAAGCCTCCACCGACTTTGCACCAGGTACCCGGATTGGGCTGGCCTGATTCCGCAGTCGTCTCAGCCCGGCAATCACTCACCGCCCGTGTACCTGAGTCAATCCTGGTCAACAGCCCAGTGGGTCTTCTACTACTTCTGGCCCATGTACCCGGATTGGGCCAGCCCGACTTCGCAGCTCTCTCAACCCGACAGTCGCTCGCTGCCCGTGTACCTGAGTGACACGCGGCCCGTGAAACAACAGATCTCCTTTCACCTTCTGTCCTCTTTGACTATCGTTGACAATGACTCATCACATCTGGAGTCATGAGGCCCACGCTATTCAGCATGGCTCCTCAATCTCCCCCTTGATGAGTGCATTGTCAACACTTCAACTCTTCAGTTCCTGCAAACAACTGTGGAAACACAAAAACAATGCCCAAGAAAACAAAGAAGAAGAAAATAAAGTAAAAGTTTAACCCTAATGAACAAAAGCCGAACAAAAGCAAGAAGCGGTCATTATGGTTAACCAAAGATAAAAGCTCAAAATGAGTGCGATGTCAGGAACAGCAACAAGGATATCAAAAGAGTAAGCGAGACAAAAACTCCCCCTCGAACTCTTATCCCAAAATCTCTCCCCCTTGTTGACAAGTGAACTCATCAAGCACTCAAAAGAGACACAGACTCCCCCTGAACTGCACTTCCCCCTCAAAATATGCAATGAATGTAACCGGAGTGCAGGTGGAGTGAATAAAGCATGCTTCTCAGATATGATTGACTGCAATTACAACATCTAACAAGTAGAGCGAAAGACATACTGTCTAAGACACATGGCATGATCAGTGCAGCAGATGATATCTAAAGAAAGTCAGTAGCACGCATTTTTCAGTTTTTGCAAACAAAAGCATCACCATATTTTCCAGTTAACAAGCAAGGTAAAGCATGAGATGTAGAAGCTAATCTGATATCTACAAAGATAAGCATTGTCCAAAACAAAGTGCTTCAGCAAACTTGTTATCATTTCAATTTTTAGGCTTTTTCTTTTCTCTTTTTCATTTATGCCAGGGGTTATTTGCATGTCAAACCTTATGCTGACCGACCAAGTCAAGCCTAGGCCAGATCTGGACCATCAGAAGCTTAAGACATTGGTCTTGGCATACACTACATTGTCCTACTTCATACCAAAGTGCAATGCGACAAAGCAAACCCACCTGGTTCTTTGCAAGTAATGCATAAAGAGGCATGGAATATTCATTTTTCTTGATTTTTCATCATTTTTATAGCACATTTCCATGTTTTAAAGCAGAAAGATGTCCAAGTTGCATGCTTGCATCTAAGTTAGGAAGTAGCTACAAGGCATGTAACAGATAGCAAAAACATTCAGCCTACATATGCTAGTTACCAAAAGCAATGGTGATCGTTTTTCAAGTTTTAAAGCATAAAAGCCATGCATATGACAGATATCAGACATATCAAGTGAACTGAACTAAAGCATGATCATTGACAAGTATTCAAAAGCATGTACCAGCTAGAATAAGTAAAGCAGTTCAATAAAATAACAGAAGCAGCTCTAAGGTGTGATATGTGAATATGCAAGATATGAACACACACAAAAAGACTCAAGAAAAGAGTAAAGAAGAAAGAAAACTGACGCAAAATATCATAGTACGGATACACAACACCCAAATCCCCTCGTAAATGCTCAAAGGTAGACTGATCTAGGGGTTTGGTGAAAATGTCAGCCAACTGATGATGGGTATCAACATGAACAAGGTCAATGACACCTTTCTCATATTGATCCCTCAGAAAATGAAAGCGCACATCAATGTGTTTGGTTTTTGAATGGAGACAAGGGTTTTTCCCTACAATAATAGCACTGGTGCTGTCGCAAAACAATGGAACCCTGGTAGGAAAGAACAACCCAAAATCTCACAGAGTGGAAATCATCCAAACCAACTGTGAGCAGCAGCTAGCAGCAGCTACATACTCAGCCTTAGTGGTCGAAAGAGCAACTCCATATTGCTTTCGAGAAGACCAAGAAACAAGGGAAGAACCGAGAAACTGGCAAGTACCGGAAGTCGACTTGCGATCCAACCGGCACCCACCAAAATCGGCATCCGAAAAGCCAGATAAATCGAGAGATGATGAAGCTGAATAGAAAAGACCAAGATCGGGTGCATAAGTGAGATACCTGAATATGCGCTTGACAGCCTGCCGATGAGACGCGCGTGGTGAAGACTGGAAACGTGCACAAAGTCCCACAACGAACTGAATGTCTGGTCTTGTTGCCGTTAAGTATAGCAGCGAACCGGTCATCCCTCGAAACTCCCTCTCGTTGACCTTGACGCCGCTCTCGTCCTTGTCCAATCCTCCAGATGTGCCCATTGGGGTCATCTGCGGCTTCAGCTCACCACCAAAGTCAAATTTTTTCAACATATCACGAGTGTACTTACCTTGGTGGATGAAGGTGCCGTCCTTGGTCTGCTTGATCTGGAGCCCTAAGAAGTACTTGAGCTCACCCATGAGGCTCATCTCAAACTCGCTGTGCATCTGCTCAGAAAACTTGGACACAAGAGAATCAGAAGTACCGCCAAAGATAATATCGTCCATGTAAATCTGAGCGACTAAGAAATCTGAAGCATCTCTGAGCAAGAAAAGAGTTTTATCCACAGAACCCATCACAAAGCCCTTCCCCAACAAAAATTGCTTTAACCGGTCATACCAAGCCCTGGGGGCTTGCTTCAACCCGTATAAAGCCTTTTGCAACTTAAAAACATGTCGAGGAAACTTAGGGTTCTCAAAACCGGGGGGCTGCCTAACATACACTTCCTCCTCTATATACCCGTTCAGAAAAGCACTCTTGACGTCCATTTGAAAAAGCTTAAAACCCTTCGAAGCGGCAAAAGCTAAGAGAATGCGAATGGACTCAAGACGGGCAACAGGGGCAAAAGTTTCTTCAAAATCAATACCCTCCTTCTGGCAAAAACCCTGGGCAACTAATCGAGCTTTGTTGCGCACCACAACCCCATCTTCACCTTGTTTGTTCTTGAACACCCACTTGGTGCCTATGGGGTTGCATCCTGGTGGCGGCTCAACTAGTGTCCAAACCCGATTATGGACAAAGTTCTCAAGCTCTTCTTGCATATCATTAATCCAATTTGAATCAGAAAGAGCATGAGAAACATCTCTGGGCTCAAAAGATGCAACAAAAGCAGACTCAGCAAACACAACAAGAGAGGTAGATGAACGCAAAGTTCTCTCAGTCAAATCACCGATGATGAGCTCTAAGGGGTGATCACGCTAAACTGCTCAGGTTCCCTGGTGATCTGAAGTCACCTCACCGGAGTTAGCAGCTGGCACCTCTGGACTGGACTGAGGAGGCTCGATCGAAGTGGAAGAAGTGATCAGAGGTCCACCCTCATCCTCAGTCGAAGTCTCAGAAGGTGTGGGCTCTGCAGGGAGTGCAGAAGGCCCACCCTCATTAGCAGTTGGAGTATCCTCATCTTCCTCGAAGATGGACTCTCCGAGCTCACCATCAGAAGGCTCAAAAGAAGGAGTCAAAGAAGGCAAGGACTCATCAAATGAAACCTCACAAGTCTCGACAAGCAGCTGGGATTCGAGGTTCCAAACACGGAAGCCTCGAGAATGCAAAGCGTAGCCAAGAAAAACACTGTCCCAGCAATGAGACTCCAACTTGTCCAAATGCCCTCCCTTCTTGAGCACTAAGCACTTGTAGCCAAACGCTCGCAAGTGGCTCACCTTGGGCTGTCTGCCAAACCGCAACTCATACGAAGTCTTACCTAAGTAAGCTCTAAGAAAAATGCGGTTGGCCAGATAACAAGCCGTGTTCATGGCTTTAGCCCAAAACCGCCTAGGAGTCCTGTGCTCATCGAGCATCGTCCTGGCCATCTCGACTAGCGTGCGGTTCTTTCGTTCCACAACGCCATTCTGTGGGGGAGTGTAAGGAGAAGAAAACTGATGGTCAAGACCTTGATCACTACAGAAGCTGACGAACTGAGAGTTCTTGAACTCAGAGCCGTTGTCAAAGCGAATTGCTCGCATCTGACCATTGTTCTCATTCTTCAGCTTCAAAATCAGGTCATGAACAAACTAAAAAGTTTCATCCTTAGACTCCAAAAAGAAAACCCACGAGAATCGAGAAAAATCGTCAACAATGACAAGCGCATACCACTTCCCACCGACTGAGCACACCCGAGCTGGACCAACAGTGTCCAAGTGTAACAGCTCGCCCAGATACGAAGTCATCACCTGAGTCACAGGTGAGTGAGAAGCGGCAACCCATTTTTCCATGATGACAGGGATGGCAGACTAGATCTTTCTCCATTTTAAGCATGGGCAATCCTCGGATGAGGTCCATAGAGCTTAACCTGACTAGCAGATCAAAACTCAAATGACCTAACCTCCTATGCCACTTCCAGAGCTCAGAAGAAGATCCAGCAATCAAGCAGCGAGAAGGGCCAAAAGAACTAGAGAAGTCAATTCAAAAAACTTTACCGAATGGTAAGATCTGAAAAATCAAAGACCCTCTAGAATCAAAAACAGAAGAATTACCCTTCTTAAAACGCACTTCCAAACCATCCTCAAGAAGTTGCGAAACAGAAATCAAATTAAAGTTCAAATTCTTAACTAAGGCAACATTCTTCAAAGAGAAATGATCTGAAATGCGAATTGAGCTAATACCACTTACTTTCCCTTGACCACTGTTCCCAAATGTGATGTACTCTTTGGAGCTCGGGGGAGTGAGACTGGAGAACCATCTGCGATGTCCCATCATGTGGCGAGAACACCCTGAGTCCATGATCCAAACGTCCTCCAGTCCCCGATCCTGCACAATAAGTGGCTGTAAGTGGGAGCAAATGGTCCGGCACCAGGTTTAGCAAAAGAGCTAAACCAGTGTTGAGCCATCTACTCAAAAGACGGAAAGCAGAAATCATAATGCGAGTCCGGACCAAAACGCAGCTCAAAGCGTGGTCCTCGGTTCTGCCTAAAGCCTCGGCCGCGAGGTCCAGGACCGTAGCCAAAACGGCCTGGAGCTCTGCCGGAATGGACACCACCAACTGGAGCACGGGCAGGAAAGCCATCTCCTCTACCACCACCTACACGACGCGGCCTGGCCTCCAACCTCTCCCCGCGTCGAGGAACACGCAGTCTACTATCCTGCCGGTAGAACTGCTCCTGACCACCACAAGCTCTCTCAGCTCTCTCAACCCGTTTCCTCTTAAAGCAAAACTCTGCAAGATGCCCGTCTTTCTGACAATACTCACAATGGTAGGTGGGCTTCTGGAGATGTCGTTGAGGCTTAGGGTTCTTGGGCTTAGTGGTGATAGGTGTTGTCTTCTTGGGCTGAGAGGGTCCAGGAAGAGAGTCAAGAGAAGTGTGGAGGAGTTTGGGCTTTGGAACCCAGATGGGTTTCTTGGGTGGAGCTTTGGGTGGTTCATGGATCACTCCATCCTTGGGCTGACAAGCCTGGAAAGACTCAGTGGAATGGGTCTTGTGATATCTCTGCTCAGGAGTCATTTTACTCCACTCCACTGCCCGGCTAATGGCACTCTCAAAGTCAGCCTTGGTGTAGGTGTAACCTACCCCAAACCCATCCTGCCTCTTGAACTGCTGGATCATCATGTCGAGCTATGGCTCTCTGGCACTGATCCAACTCAGGATAGAACGAAGGTAAAAGTTCTCATTCTGAGAATCAGCTAGCTCCTCTCTCAAGGAAGCTAGAACCTCCACATGAGACAAACAGGTCTCACACTCACTCTCTACTTGGACAGACTTTTCGGCTTTTATCTTGATCAATTCCATTCTAAGAGACAAACAGTTCTCACAGACAGTGGGTGGAACTGATAGTGTCTCAAGCTCTAGCCTAGTCTGCGCAAGCTCAGCTCTCAACCTCTCCAAATCACCCAAATGCTCATCGCCCTTGGATTTCAGCTCAACTAAGGCAGCTAGATGAGATGGGCAATCAACACAGGGTGCGACGACAGTGGCTTGAGCATCTTTCAGCTCCAGCTAAGCGCTTTCAAGCTCAGTGGCCAAAGCGTCCCTCTCATCAACCCTTTCTGTGTACCTGGACTTCAAAGTCGACAGGTCACACAGAAGCACTTCACACTTTGGGCACTCACTGCTATCACCCAAGCAGGGGGAAGAAGATAGACTCTCAATTCTACAGTTGGTTACGGCAGGCTCACTCTCTAACTCATCTATCCTCTTCTTGGCCCCTCTAAGCAGTTTTTCCCGATATTTCAACTCCTGACGATTGCTCTCAAGTAAATCAACAATTTCGCGTTCATAGGATGATACCTTGTAGTCATCGTCATCAGAGTCATCGGAGGAGCTCTTTTCTTCCTTATCCCAAAGAGCCATGGAGCAGAAGCTCTTGCGGGATCTTTGGCGCTGATGTAAGCGGCTCTTTGGTCTGTCCCCGAAGGCCATGAAGCAAAGGCCCGCTGGATCGTCCTTGTCCTTCCCCTTCCTGATGATGATCTCCTCATCGCTTGAGCTCGATGAAGAGGAAGAAGACGTGGACCGCTTGGAGTAGCTCTTCTCCATCTCAGCGAAGAAGGCCTTGTCGCGCTTCTTGTTCTCTCGCCGGTAGTCCTTCAGGGCCTTCTTGAAGAATCTGGTCTTCGGCTTGCCCTTGTTGAAGGAAGAGCTGTCGTGCTTGCCGGAGTCGTGGAAGCCACCACCGGTGCCCTTCTTGTGGCCATTTCGCTTGGGGCAGTCGGCGATGAAGTGTCCTGGATCACCACACTCAAAGCACCCGGATTTCATGCCATGTCTTTTGAACATTCTTTTGTCATAGACACGACGCACCCGGTTGTTAAAAAGACACAAATCGTCATCTCCCAAAGACTCAAGTTGGTCCTCAGTGATAGACATCAAAGAGAAACCAGCACAACTCACAGCAAAGGGATCAACAGAAGGTGTAGCAAGGGCCAGGGACTTTGATCTAGAGCCAGTGAGATTTGATCTCAACTGAATATCTACCTCAGTGGCCTTCAGCTTGCTAAACAACTCAGAAATGGTCAAGGTATCATAAGAAGTACTCTCAACAATAGAGGATACCTTGATCTCCCAGATCTTTGGGTCCAAGGTATGGAGAACCTTGAGCGCCTGCTCATGATCTGAGACTAACTGAGCACCCTCAGCCTTGTTCTCCCGAAGCTTGTTTATGATCTATTGAAAACGACCAAACAAAGCTTCAACAGATTCACCTGGCTTTTGTGTGAAGTTCTCGTACTCACGCCGGTAGGTCTGATAGAGCCGAGCCTTAACCTGAGCTGTTCCCTCATGGTGTGCCTTGAGGGTAGCCCAGATCTCTCTCGCAGTGGAGAGATGGCTCACATGCTCAAACTCAGTGGGACCTAAACCAGAAAAGAGAATGTTCACAGCTTTACTATTGCTCAGATGCTGGGCATTGATACCAGGAGTACCATGATCAGCAACTGACAATATAACAAATGTATCGTGAACGCAAATGTCCCAGATGTCCGAGCCCTGGCTCAGAAGATAGGCTCGCATGCGAGTCTTCCAATAGTTATAGCCATAGGCTTCCAAGGACGGGACCTTGCTGGGAGAAGTCATGATCACTACTGGGGTTTAGAACCAGTTAAGGTATGGAAAAAGCCTAACCAGGCTCTGATACCACTTGTAGGACCGAAAGTAGCGACCAGAGGGGGGTGAATGGGCGCCTAAAAAATTCTTTCGAATCAATGGCCTGCTCCCAATACCCAACGCACCTAAAATACTAAGCAACAAAGTCTGAACAGATTGCCTAAGTCTAAAGGTATCAAGCCTAGAAGCAACAGATACAGAGAAACACCAAAGTAGTGCCACTAGGTAGATAGACAAAGATATTCAAGACATGGCAGGATAAATTTCTCAATGGATGATCTAAGTATAAATAAAGTGAGATGAGAAGTTACTGTTTAAATCTGTCTCCTGTTCGGAACTTGGCGAAGCCTGCTTTGCTGGTCGAAGCCTGCTTCGCTTAACGAAGCCTGCTTCGGAGGTCAGTGGCGAAGTCTGGCGAAGGTCGAAGATTGTCGAAGTTGAGCGAAGGTTGAAGTTTACGTGCCGAAGGTTTGTTTTGGCTAGCCTAGTTCAAGTGCGACTGAGAGCGAAGTATGCTTCGAAGCAAAGAATGACAGTTTCAAAACTTGCTTCGAACAGTGTACTTCGAAGCCTATACTTCGAACAGAGGTTCGAAGAAGCTCACAGAAAAGCAACCTCCGAAAGAGAGCCGAAGCCCGACACACGGCGGAAAGACCAAATCGAAGTCCACACTGTTACCTTCGAAGATCACAAACACACTTCGAATGACAAGCTTTGAACTCACAAGCTGTGACCCTTGAAAATGATGGCAGCTGAAAGATTTCAGAGACTACACGTCGAGCGAAGTATATCAGAGAGACTAGCTTCGAAGTCAACTTCGAAGCCTGTCGGAGTATACCTTCGAACAGACGGTCAAAGTATGTCAAGCTGTCCGCACAAAAACGTACTTCGAAGCTAGAAACACGGTACACAAAAGTGAAGTCGTATTTCAAGCGAAGCCCTCGAAGATGTTAGATCGAAGCCTGCCTCACGGAGCTGAGGGGCTTTGAACAGAGAAGGGGCTTTGCCAAAAACAGCCTAAAAAGGGACTTTAGCCCTGTCAATGTGATCAAAAAGCTGCGCAGAAAAGCAAGCTAGAGTACTAGTGTACTGTTGCTACAGTGTAGTAGTACTACTTGCAACAGCAAGAACTAGTACTACTTGCGTGAAGAACAACCGCAACAGAAGCACATTCTCCAGAATAAAATCAACATCACACACCAAACCGAAGGTTCTGATTCAGTGAAATCAATGCACGCACCCCTACACGAACAGGAGAAGGAATCCCACGGGAACAAATAGAATCAAGGGGATGCAGTAGTGAATAAAATACCAAACAGAAGCTGGCGGCGCACGCATGAACAGGAGAGGATAGAGAAAGTGCAAGAAACAAAATGACCCAAAGGAGTAAGAATTGATTTCAACAAAAAGGGGTAGTCCAACCCTAGGGATTGGGGCCCTATTTATAGTCTGCCCAATGGCCTAGAATATTCCACCAGCCCCTTAGGGTTTTTACAGACGCTAAAAAAGAAAATGACTCACCTGCCCTTAGGTATTTTTACAGACACAACTGACTGACTCTGGGCCTAGAGATACAGATGACTTATCCTTAAGCTAAGCTTTCGTAGCGACTACGGCTTCTCTTCTGGACAGTCCGATACAGAATCAACGGTTGTTAGTTTTGCGCCGAAACTGACAAAGCCTCCACCGAATTTGCACCAGGTACCCGGATTGGGCCGGCCTGATTCCGCAGCTCTCTCAGCCCGGCAATCACTCACCGCCCGTGTACCTGAGTCAATCCTGGTCAACAGCCCAGTGGGTCTTCTACTACTTCTGGCCCATGTACCCGGATTGGGCCAGCCCGACTTCGAAGCTCTCTTAGCCCGACAGTCGCTCGCTGCCCGTGTACCTGAGTCCCATGCGGCCCATGAAACAGCAGATCTCCTTTCTCCTTCTGTCCTCTTTGACTATCGTTGACAATGACTCATCACATCTGGAGCCATGAGGCCCACGCTATTCAGCATGGCTCCTCACCGTCATGTGGCGAGAGCATCCTGAGTCCATGATCCAAACGTCCTCCAGTCCCCGATCCTACACAATCAGTAGTTGTAAGGGGGAGCAAATGGTCTGGCACCAGGTTTAGCAAAAGAACTAAACCAGTGTCGAGCCATCTGCTCAAAAGACAAAAAACAAAATCCACCAGAAGAGTTTGGACCAAAGCGCGGCTCAAAGCGCGGTCCATGGTTCTGCCTAAAACCTCGGCCACGAGGTCCATGACCATAGCCAAACTGGCCTGGAGCTCTGCCGGAACGAACACCACCATATGGAGAATGGGCATGAAAACCGTCTCCCCTACCACCACCTACACGACGCGGACTGGCCTCCAGCCTCTCCCCACGTCGAGGAACTCTCAGTCTACCACCCTAGTGGTAGAACTACTCCTGGCCACCATGAGCACGCTCTGCTCTCTCAACCCGCTTCCTCCTAAAGCAAAACTACGCAAGATGCCCGTCTCTCTGACAATACTCACAATGGTAAGTGGGCTTCTTGGGATGTGGTTGAGGCTTGGGGTTCTTGGGCTTAGTGGTGTTAGGTGTTGTCTTCTTGGTGTGAGAGGGTCCAGGAAGAGAGTCAAGAGAAGTGTGGAGGTGTTTGGGCTTTGGAACCCAGATGAGCTTCTTGGGTGGAGCTTTGGGTTGTTCTTGGAACACTCAGTCCTTGGGCTGACTAGCCTGAAAAGACTCAGTAGAGTGAGTCTTGGGGTATCTCTACTCAGGAGTCATTTTACTCCACTCTACTGCCCGGCTAATGGCACTCTCAAAGTCAGCCTTGGTGTAGGTGTAGCCTACCCCAAACCCATCCTGCCTCTTAAATTGCTGGATCATCATGCCGAGTTGTGGCTCTCTCGCACTGATCCAACTCAGGATTAAACGGAGGTAAAAGTTTTCATTCTGGGCATCAACTAGCTCCTCTCTCAAGGAAGCTAGAACCTCCACCTGAGACAAGCAGGTCTTACACTCTTTATCCACCTGGACAGACTTCTCGGCTTTCATCTTAATCAACTCCAGTATAAGAGACAAGCAGTTCTCATAGATAGTGGGTGGAACTGACAGTGTCTCAAGCTCTAGCCTAGTCTGTGCCAGCTCAGCTCTCACTCTCTCCAAATCACCGAAATACTCATCGCCCTTGGCTTTCAGCTCAACTAAACTAGCTAGATGGGATGGGTAATCAGCACAGGGCACGATGACAGTGGCATGAGCATCTTTCAGCTCCTGCTGAGCGCTTTCAAGCTCAGTGACCAAAGCGTCCCTCTAAGCAACCCTTTCTGTGTACCTGGACTACAAAGTCGACAGGTCACACAGAAGCACCTCACACTTTGGGCACTCACTGCTATCACCCAAGCAAGGCGAAGAAGATAGACTCTCAATTCTGCCATTGGCCACGGCAAGCTCACTCTCCAATTCATCTATCCTCTTCTTAGCCCCTCTAAGCAGTTTTTTCCGATATTTTAACTCCTGACAATTGCTTTCAAGTAAATCAACGATTTCACGTTCATAAGATGATACCTTTTCATTGTCGTCGTCGTCGGAGTCATCGGAGGAGCCCTTCTCTTCCTTATCCCCAAGAGCCATTGAGCAGATGCTCTTGCGGGATCTTCGGCATTGATGTGAGCGGCTCTTTGGTCTATCACCGAAAGCCATGAAGCATAGGCCCATCGGATCGTCCTTGTCCTTCCCCTTCCTGATGGCAATCTCCTCATCGCTTGAGCTCGATGAAGAGGAAGAAGACGTGGACCGCTTGGAGTAGCTCTTCTCCATCTTGGTGAAGAAAGCCTTGTCGCGCTTCTTGTTCTCACGCCGGTAGTCCTTCAGGGCCTTTTTGAAGAATCTGGTCTTTGACTTGCCCTTGTTGAAGGAGGAGTTGTCGTGCTTGCCGAAGTCGTGGAAGCCACCACCGGTGCCCTTCTTGTGGCCATTGCGCTTGGGGCAGTCGGCGATGAAGTGTCCTAGGTCACCACACTCAAAGCACCTGGATTTCGTGCCGTGTCTTTTGAACATTCTCTTGTCATAAACACGACGCACCCGGTTGTTAAAAAGACACAGGTCATCATCTCCCAACGACTCGAGCTGGTCCTCAGTGATAGACATCAAAGAAAACCCAGCACAGCTCACAGAGGAGGGGTCAGCATATGGTGTAGCAAGGGCCAGGGACTTTGATCCAGAGCCAGTGAGATTTGATCTCAACTGGGTATCAACTTCAGTGGCCTTCATCTTGCTAAACAATTCAGAAATGGTCAAGGTATCATAAGATGTGCTCTCAATAATAGAGGATACCTTGATCTCCCAGATCTTAGGATCCTAGGTATGGAGAACCTTGAGCGCCTGCTCATGATTTGAGACTAACTAAACACCCTTAGCCTTGTTGGGCCGAAGCTTGTTTATGATCTATTGAAAACGACCAAACAATGCTTCAACAGATTCACCCGGCTTCTGTGTGAAATTCTCATATTCACGCCGGTAGGTCTGATAGAGACGAGCCTTGACCTAAGCTGTCCCCTCATGGTGTGCCTGAAGGGTAGCCCAGATCTCTCTCGCAGTGGTGAGATGGCTCACACACTCAAATTCAGAGGGACCTAAACCAGAAAACAAAATGTTCACCGCTTTGTTGTTGTTCAGATGCTGGGCGATAATATCAGGAGAATTACGCTCAACAACTTGCAATATGGCGAAAGTAGCATGAACACAAATGTCCCAGATGTCCGATCTTTGGCTCATGAGATAGGCTGGCATGCGAGTATTCCAATAATTATAGCCATAAGCTTCAAAGGATGGGACCTTTCCAAGAGACGTCATGATCACTACTGGGTTTTAGAACCGGTTAAGGTATGGAAAAACCCTAACTAGGCTCTGATATCACTTGTAGGACCGAAAGTAGCGACCAGAGGGGGGTGAATGGGCGCCTAAAAAATTCTTTCGAATCAATGGCCTGCTCCCAACACCCAATGCACCTCAATAGACTTAGGAAGGAAAGGTAAATAAACCAACTGGCCTCAAAAGATCTAGCCTAACAACAACCGGTGTCCTAATCAAAAAGACACCAACACAGTGCTAAAAGGCAGATTAACAATCCATTTAAAACATAGGCAGATCAAGGTTCACAGAATTAAATCATCGCAACAATTAACCTGAGTGCACGTAAAAAGAGATGAGTCTTACTGTTCAAACATTTGTCTCCTGTTCGAAACTTGACGAAGCCTGTGCAGTGCAAAGCCTAAGTTGTCGATGTCCATGTAGTACTGTTCGGTGAAGTGTGTAGCAAACTATGAAGCCAGCTTTAGTACGAAGTAGCTTCGAAATGGAACAAAAACTTCAGACATCACTCCAAACCAGCAGAGACTCCGAAGGCTGTCAGCAAAGTACCTTCGAAATCTAATCTGTGGAGCCTATACTCCGAACAGAGAAATTCAAAGTGCAGAACAATGAAACGAAGACTAAACAATGTGGGGCCCACGCTATAGCTCCGAACAGTGAAACCACTGACAAAAAATACTTCGGAAAGCAAAACGTGCAGACACCAAGCAAGAGCGAAGCTAATCACAGTAACAGCTAGTACTTCGAAAAATTACAGCGTAGACTTCGCAACAAAGCTTCGCTTCACTGATCAAAGCTATCTTCGCTCACGTAGGTCAGAAACAGACTTCGAAACTGTCCATAGCTTAGCAAAAAATGTATTACACTGTGGGGCCCACGATCTTAACTCCGAACCAAATACTTCGAACAAAGACTTTGAATGTGATGAAGATCAAGCAACTTATTTCAGTGAAGTACACAGCTTCGAACAGATAAAGCGAGCAAGCTACTAACACATCTCGAATAGTACGCCTACGGCAGGAATTTTTCTATGAGCTACAGGATCTCTACTAGCACAGCATTAGCTATGCAAACTAGACCCTCAGCTCTAGCTACTAGGCTAGTGCTCACGTCTGGAAAGCGGAGCTATCATGAAGATCTACAGTGCAAGAAAAATTCCAATCAATGCAGCCTTGCAGAGAAAAGCAAAACAACAATAAACAACAGAATGAAAACAGCAAATCTCTTTTGATTTTTGCTCTTCCGGAATCATGAACACGAAACAATACACTGTTCCTTAGAGCAAGAGTCCCTGTGCTAATCCACGTGCTAGGAGAATGCTACAAGATACCAGCATCTTCTTGCCTTGCAAATTAGTGCACATAGCATGGCCTAGCACTAGCATGTGTCAGGATGAAGCCTGCTACCAGGAAACAGCAAGCTACAACTTCCGTGGCTACTACAAAAAGGCAAAGACTAGCTATGCATAGCTAGTGCTCCTAGGAAATAAACAAATATAACTTACTGCCATGTGCATGCAAGGAGCTAGACTAATCTACTGCAGCCGTGCAGCTACAAGACTAGAGAACAGCAGAGAAGATTACAGAGTCGATGAACAAAACAAGCACGCAAAAAGAGGCATAAAATAAATTATATCATAGCAATGCTCGGTGAAAGGAACAGGAAGGATAAAACCTATTTAATTGATTTCCCAAGATGCCAAAGATTTGAATCCTGACGAAAACCTGAGAGGATTTGAAAAACTCCACAAAGGCGACGATTTCAGAGCAAACAGAGTAAAAACAATCGCTGGCGGCGCAAACAGGAGAAACAGGAACTCAGTATGGGGAAAGTGAACTCAAGTTTGTCATTAGGTGAGTTAACCCTAATCCTAGGGATTGGGGCCCTATTTATAGGCAGCCCAATAGACTAGGAAAATACCAAAAGACCCTTAGGGTTTTTACAGACGCTGAAATAAAAGGAAAAGACCAAACTGCCCTTAGGATATTTTTACAGACTCGACTTACTGACTGTGGGCCTAAGGACAAAATAGTAAACTCCTATTTACAGATGACTTATCCAGAGGCGGAGCTTTCATAGAGACTACGGCTTCGTCTCTGAACAGTCCGATCTGAGCTCAGCGGTCGTCAGTTTTGCACCGAAACTGTCAAAGCGTCCACCGACTTTGCACCAGGTACCCGGATTGGGCCGGCCCGACTCCGCAGCTCTCTCAGCCCGGCAATCGCTTGCCGCCCGTGTACCTGAGTCAATCCTGGTCAACATCCCAATGGATCCTCCGTTGCTCCTAGCCCATGTACCCAGATTGGGCCAGCCCGACTTCGTGGCCCCTCTGCCCGACAGTCGCTCGCTGCCCGTGTACCTGAGTCACACGCGGCCCAGACAAAGCAGGTCTTCTCCTCTCTTCAGTCCTCTTTGACTACTGTTGACAATGACTCATCACATCTGGAGCCATGAGGCCCATGCTCTTCAGCATGGCTCCTCACTCTCTAATAGAACTCAAAGTGATAGGTAGGCTTCTGGGTATGTGGTTGAGGCTTGGGGTTCTTGGGCTTGATGGTGTTGGGTATAGAGTCTTTGGTGTGAGAGGGTCCAGGTAGAGAGTCAAGAGAAGTGTGAAGATACTTGGGCTTTAGGACCCAGATGGGCTTCTTAGGTGGAGCTTTAGGTTGTTCTTGGAACACTCCATCCTTGGGATGACTAGCCTAGAAAGACTTAGTGGAGTGAGTCTTGGGATATCTCTGCTCAGGAGTCATCTTACTCTACTCCACTGCTCGGCTAATGGCACTATCAAAGTCAGCCTTGGTGTAGGTATAACCTACCCCAAACCCATCCTTCCTCTTGAACTGCTGGATCATCATGCCGAGCTGTGGCTCTCTAGCACTCATCAAACTCAGGATCTAATGGAGGTAAAAGTTCTCATTCTGAGCATCAGCTAGCCCCTCTCTCAAGGAAGCAAGTACCTCCACCTGAGACAAGCAGATCTCACACTCTCTATCGACTTGGACAGACTTCTCAGCTTTCAGCTTGATCAACTCCAGTCTAAAGGACAAGCAGTTCTCACAAATAGTGGGTGGAACTGACAATGTCTCAAGCTCTAGCCTAGTCTGCTCCAGCTCAGCTCTGACTCTCCAACTCGCCCAATTGTTCATCACTCTTGTCTCTTAGCTCAGCTAAACTAGCTAGATGGGATGGGCAGTCAACACATGGCACAACGACAGTGGCATGAGCATCTTTCAGCTCCAGCTGAGTGCTCTCAAGCTTAGTGGCCAAAGCGTCTCTCTCATCTACCCTCTCTGTGTACCTGGACTTCAGAGTCGTCAGGTCGCATAGTAACACCTCATAGTTAGGGCACTCACTTCTACCACCCAAGCAAGGGGAAGAAGATAGACTCTCAATCCTGCCATTTGCCACTACAATCTCACTCTCAAGCTCATCTATCCTCTTCTTAGCCCCTCTAAGCAGTTTCTCTCGATACCTCAACTCCTGACGGTTCTCTTCAAGTAAATCAATGACTTCTTGTTCATAGGAGGATACCTTTTCGTCATCATCGTCATCGGAGTTGTCAGGGGAGCCCTTCTCTTCCTTATCCCCAACAGCCATTGAGCAAAAGTTCTTGCGGGATCTTCGGCGGTGGTGCGAGCGGCTCTTCGGCTTGTCCTTCCCCTTCCTGATCATGATCTCCTCATCACTTGAGCTTGATGAAGAGGAAGAAGACGAAGACCGCTTGGAGTAGCTTCTCTCCATCTCGGCGAAGAAGGCCTTGTCTCGCTTCTTGTTCTCACGCCGGTAGTCCTTCAGGGCCTTTCGAAAGAATCTTGTCTTGGGTTTGCCCTTTGTGAAGGTGGAGCTGTCGTGCTTGCCAGAGTCATAGGAGCCACCACCGGTACCCTTCTTGCGACCATTCTGCTTGGGGTAGTCGACGATGAAATGACCTAGATCACCACACTCAAAGCATCCGGATTTTGTGCCGTGTCTTTTGAACATTCGCTTATCATAGACATGACGCACCTGGTTGTTAAACAGACACAAATCATCATCTACTAGCGAATCAAGCTTGTCCTCAGTGATAGACATCAAGGAGAACCCAGCACAGCTCAAAGAAGAAGAGTCAGCAGAATGTGTCGCAAGGGCCAGGGTTTTTGAGCCAGAACCAGTGAGATTTGATCTCAACTGGATATCAACCTCTGTGGCCTTGAGCTTACAGAAAAGCTCTGAGATAGTCAAGATATCATAAGAGGTGCTCTCAATGATAGAGGATACCTTGATCTCCCAGATCTTAGGGTCCAAGGTATGAAGAACCTTAAGTGCCTACTCATGATCTGAGACCAGTTGAACTCCCTCGGCCTTGTTGGTCCGAAGCTTGTTAATGATCGATTGAAAACGACCAAACAAGGCTTCAACAGATTCACCCGGCATCTGTGTGAAATTTTCATATTCACGCCGGTAGGTCTAATAGAGCCAAGCCTTGACCTGGGTTGTCCCCTCATGGTGTGCTGAGATGGCTCACAAGTTCAAACTCACTGGGACCTAAACCAGAAAACAAAATGTTCACTGCCTTGTTGTTGTTCTGATTCTAGGGGATTATCTCGGGGGTTGTATGCTCAGCAACACGAAGTATGGTAAAAGTAGCGTGAACACAAACATCCCAAATGTCCGAGCTCTAGCTCATGAGATAGGCTCGGATGCGAGTCTTCCAATAAGTGTAGCAAAAAGCTTCCAGGGATGGGACCTTTCCAGAAGATGTTATGATCACTACCTTGGGTTACAACCAATTAAGTTATGGAGAAACCCTAACCAGGCTCTGATACCACTTGTAGGACCGAAAGTAGCGACCAGAGGGGGGTGAATGGGCTCCTAAAAAATTCTTGTGAATCAATGGCCTACTCCTAACACCCAACGCACCTCAACAAACAATCAGGAGAAAAAAAAAACAGATCTAAAGTGCTAAAAATAATCTAGCTTAAAACAACCGGTTGTTGACACGGAAACGTGCCCCCGCACTTTGGTCAGTTCGATGATCCAAAAGTGCACGCATACTCAGGGACAAGCCTATGCGTGACATGGCACCGACGTCGCGTCCCTACTACCCTTAATAGTGATAAGGGGGGTGGAGTCGCCAGGCAACCAGATTACACAAAATAATCCAATTAGCCGAAAGAGATAGATTAAACAGAATAAAATCAACAAACCAGTCGGAGCCCGTCTGGTTCGAAGTCTGGTGCAAAGGGGTCACCGAAGGGTACCTTCGGCGTCTGGTGTGAAGTACTCCGCTGAAGGGTGCTTTGGCGTTCGGACAGATCTGGTCAAAGGTGGACTCCGAATGGATCTGGACGCGACGATCACCTCCGAACAGCAGGGTTCGGCGTGCGATCTCCGATACAGCAAACTGCATAATGGTGACGCGAGGGCCACGCGTGAGTGCAACTTCGTCTGGTGCGGAGTATGGTCGTGGCGAAGCCTGAGGCGACAAAGTATGCTGGCGAAGCCTGTTGTCGGAGCATGTGGTCCCACCGAAGGGTGTCCTGGGGACCTCCAAAACCGATCTCTCAGCTCCAGACACCTCCGACGAAGTGGCTCCGAACGTGCGAACCTGCAACAAAGATGATACGAAGTACCAATTCGCCCTGAGGACCGAATTTTGCTAAGTGTTGCACTAGTAGCCAAGGTAGCAATCTATTACGGAGATTAGCGGATACTTCACAGGCAAAGTAACAAGGCGATAACAATCTATTATGTAGATTAACGGATACTTCACAAGCGAAGTAACAAGGATTACCACTGTTCCATAGTGGCCAACAGAGGGCTTCTAGGCAAACCCACGAAGAGGTACAGAAAAATAAAGGTAATGTAAATACGATCAAAGCATGGGCTTTGGTTTGGTTTGATTTGGGGGGCTTCTCCACGCCAGCCATGCCTCTCTATTTATAGGGGGTTAACTCCTAATCTAATATGCTATTAATCCGGCCATATAGAGATAGAGATTGAGCCAGTGACGTAAACAACTCTATCTCTGCCGAGGTGCGCTTCAGCTAGGCCTGTCAAGGCCAGCTCCTCGGGCCGAAGCTTTGGCAGCGTGAGGCTCCGAAGGCTTCCGAAGCTCCGACAGCGTGGGCCTCCGAAAGCTTCCTGGCCAAAGCCCATGGGCTGGCAAGAGGCTTTCGGAGCCCATAGCTCAACATACTTCAGCCCTGTAGGGCTTCGGATAGACCCTAGACATGTGTATTTTCGGCCCAAATCATCAAAAATTGATATTTTGACATTCTAGCCATTAATGCCATTTTTTGCCATCAACACATGCCCCCTTCCTTTTAGTGAACTAGTGAACTAAAAGCACAACGAGATGAAGATGATACCACCTGTATCGGCTTTTCGACACTTTTATGATGTTTGCCACACACTTGGGAAATACCTTTTCAAGTACCTACCATTCAAAGCTCTTCGAAACCGCTCTCCCTGTAGAGATTCCAACACGTATGCGTTGCTGGGGGCGATTTCGGCTATCTTAAAAGGACCTTCCCAAATAGGTGACCATTTACCAAACTTGGGACTCTTCGTGCTTAAGGGTAAAATCGTTTTCCACACCAAGTCTCCTATTTGAAATGATTTAGGTTTAACCTTCTTATTGTAGGCTTTATCTACTCTCTTCTTGTCTACTTCTATGGCTTCTAAAGCCCTTAGCCTCTTATCGGTCACTTCCTCTAGATTATCCTTTAGAAGAGTTTCATACTCATCGACCGATAAGCCACCTTGCTTTAACACCCTTAAGGAGCCAAGATCTACCTCTACAGGTAGGACGGCTTCTTGTCCATATACCAGTTCATATGGACTAACTTTGGTAGCACCGTGCTTTGCAATCCTACAACTCCATAGCGCCTCGGAAAGCACCTCATGCCACCTTTTAGGGAACTCTTCGATTTTCTTCTTAATAAGCTTAATCACGGTTTTATTACTAGACTCGGCCTCACCATTGGCCTGAGCATAGTAAGGTGAAGAGTTTATCAACTTAATACCATAGTACTCGGCGAAGTCCCTTACTTCTTTAGAGACAAATGAACTACCTTGATCCATAGTAAGAGTTTGAGGGATGCCTAATCTATGTACGATGTGCTTTAAAATAAAATCACGTACCTCATTGTGAGTCATGTTCTTGAGAGGTACGGCCTCGGTCCACTTAGTGAAGTAATCCATTGCCATCAACACGAACCGATGCCCTTTTGATGAAGGAGGGTGGATCTGGCTGATGAAGTCTAGACCCCAACCTCGAAATGGCCATGGCTTGACAATAGGACTGAGTAATGAAGCAGGAGCCAACTGAATATTCCCAAACTTTTGGCATGCTTCACACCCTCTATAGTATTTGAAACAGTCTTCAGTCATAGTCGGCCAATAAAACCCCGCTCTTTTGAGCATCCAACTCATTTTTTGGGCCGACTGATGAGTGCCGCAAATCCCTTCATGGACTTCTCCTGTAGCTACTTAAGACTACTCATGGTTTAAAGACTTCAACATTACTCCATCGATGGTTCGGCGATACAATGTGTCATCTATCAACACGAATTTGAACGCTTGTCGCCGAACCTTCCGATCAACCCTTTGGCTAGGGTCTCTCAAATACTGGATGATTGGGATTCTCCAATCACCCTTACATGTTTCATAGGGTCTTACTGGTCCACCTTCTGAAAAAACTTCTAAAATATTGACTTTTGGGTGCCCCTCGGGCCATTCCAGCTCCTGCCGAAGCCTGGCCGGGGTGGCCGTTCGAAGTGTGCTGGGTCGAAGACCCTTGGAGGGTCCGGACTCCGGGGTGCCTTCTCCGTGCAGGAGGCTTTGGCCTACGGACTTCGGCGTGCCAGCACCTTCGACCGCTAGGGTACTCCGGTCTAGGATCCTCAGTGCGCAGTGACCTTCGGCGGTCAGAGGGGTTCGACCCGGAGGGTGCGCCTGCCCACCGTTACTGGCTTCGGCAGTGAGACTAAACACCGGCTTCTCCAATACAGAAAATTTCCCTCTCCTGACTTGGTAGCCAGATGCTTGTTGAGCCAAATCATTAGCGACTGAATTGGCTTCTCTTGACACGTGAGATATTTTGAAATCATCAAAAGTAGCAACTATGTCTAGACACTTCTCCAAGTAACTATTTAGCAAGCCATTAAAACATTGAGCATTCTTAGCTACTTGTTGTACTATTAATAACGAATCACCATATGCGTGAACATGTTTAGCGCCTATAGACTCTAGTAGTTCAAGGCTTAGCAACAAAGCTTCGTATTCGGCTTAGTTATTAGTGGAAAAAAACTCTAGTCGGGCCAAGGTTTCAAAGCGCATACCATTAGGTGATATGATAACCACTCCAATACCTTGGCCACTCTTGCAAGCTGAACCATCAAAATAGATTTTCCATGGTACTACCTCAACTAGAGCAATAGTATCACTCTAGCTAACATCTATGTGATGATCAACTATAAAGTTGGCTACGACTTGGCCTTTCATCGCTCTTAGGGCCTCGTAGACCAAATCGTACTCAATCAACGCGTAAGCCCATTTTCCGATTCTTCCACTTAGAATCGGCCTCTATAACATGTGCTTTATAACATCGGTTTGGCAAACGACAACACATGTGGTGGGGAGAAGATAATGGCGTAACTTGGTGCACACGTAATAAAGTGATAAACATAATCGCTCCACGAACACGTACCTGGTTTCGGCGTCCAGTAGGCGGCGGCTCAAGAATGTGATGATATACTCCTTCCCCTCCACCTCCTGGGTTAGCATGGCTCCAATCACGCTATCTTCAGCGGCGACATATAACCGAAATGGAATCCCGGCCTTAGGTGCTCTCACCACAGGCGGTGATGACAAGCACTCCTTGATATTTTCAAAAGCACTTTGTTGGCTTGCCCCGAAGTGAACTCGGCTTCGTTTTTTTAGCCGGTGTATGGGGACAAAGGCATCAATCTTGCCGGACAAGTTGGATATAAAGCAACGCAAATAGTTCAGCTTGCCTAGCAACTTTTGTACACCCCTTTTGCATGTCGGTGCTGCAATGTTTCTAATCTTTTCAATCTCTTAGGATCGATTTCAATGCCTCTCTGGTGAATCATGAAACCTAAGAACTTACCCGCTGACACACCAAAAGCACACTTGAGTGGGTTCATTTTTAACCCATACTGTCGCATCCTGTCGAAAGCAACCATCAAATCGGCTAAATGGCTTCCCATAGCGTCCGATTTGACCACGACATCATCGATGTAAACTTCTAAAATAACTCCTAACAAGTCATGAAAGAACAAGTTCATAGCGCGCTAATACGTGGCGCCGGCATTTTTCAATCCAAAAGTCATGACGACCCACTCGAACAAACCGACAAAACCAGGGCATCGAAAGGCAGTCTTGTAGACGTCCTCTTCGGCCATAAAGATTTGATTATAACCAGCATTGCCATCAAGAAAACTTAGTACCTTGTGTCCTAAAGCATCGTTGATCAGCATGTCGGCTATATCGACATTGGATACTCATCCTTCGGAGTGGCTCTATTCAGATCCCTGAAATCAATGCATACCCGTATATTGTCGCTTCCTTTCTTCTCTACAGACACAATGTTAGCAACCCATTCCGCATACCTGCATGGCCTAATAAATTCAGCCTTGAGTAGTCGTTCCACTTCTTCTTTAACTCGGTCATAAACGGCCAAATTAAAGCGACGGGGAGGCTGCTTATAAGGCCTAAATCCGGACTTGATGGGCAACCGATGCTCTATGAGCTCGCGGCTTAGCCCTGGCATCTCGCTATACTCCCATGCGAAACAATCAACATACGACCGAAGTAACTTTATTACTTCAACCTTTTCATTGGGCTGTAGATGTTGATTTACAAAAGTCGGCCTTGGGATGCTACCATCACCTATGTCGACCTCCTCCAAGGGGTCGGCCGACACAAAACCTTGTCCCAATTTTTCTACTTAGCTAAAGTCCTCGATGGCTTTGGCAATACCGTCTTTATTAGACCGATACTGCTCTACACGAGACTTTAGCCAATCTAGATTACTCTTGCTAGGCATGACTATAAATACAAAAATAGCCGTGCTACTCCAGTCCGCTTTACAGACACTTGTACAAACCGTCCTCTGGACACGCAAACAAAATCGTAGTCCGAAAGATCTCTACCTGATAGACACTCTACTTTGTTATGGACAGTGTCAACCGACACATCGGCCAAAGCTACTTGGGCCGAAGAATCCACGGGGATGACCTCCACCTCATCGCCATCCCACTGTATCAAGCACTGGTGTAGAGTAGAGGGAATGCAACAGTTCGCGTGAATCCAGTCGCATCCGAGTAACACGCTATAGTTATCTTGTACGTCGACGACGAAGAATGCTGTTGGCAATGTCTTGTTGCCCACCGTCAACTCCATAGAGAGTAGCCCCTTGGCCTCGGAGCTCTCGCCGTTGAAGCCGTTGAGCATCAGGTTGGTCTTCTTTAGGTCATCCTCATCCCTGCCAAGTTTCTTCAACAACGAATAAGGCATTAAGTTAACTGTGGTGCCACCATCGACGAGCATTCGGGAAATCGGCTTCCCATCGATGTGACCTCTTACATAGAGGGGTTTTAGATGGCGAGCCGAGTCCTCGGGCTTCTCGAAGATGGCATTGTGCGGGCCGAGGTTCAATTGAGCGACCTCGGCCTCGTCCTGCGGCAGGGCGAACTTGGCAGGTAATGTGACGATGTTGATATCCATCACCTGGGGTGCGGGCCCTTCAGAGATGGGCGAGTAATCGTCGTCGAGCATGTCGTCGTCGTCGTCGCTCGGACTAGGAGTCAGGTTGGTTATCTCAACCGGCTTCTCCCTCCATACCTGCTTCGTAGCTGGCCGAGGGCGGATCTCTTTGAAGATAGCGTCGCGCTCGGCCTTAGCTTTCTTCTCGCGCATCTCCTATGCCCGCAGCCTTTGTAGGCGTCTTTTCTGTGATTTGGACATGCCTGGAGGAGCCCAAGATGGCTGCGGCTTGGTGCCTGGAGCTACTATTCGGCTCCCATTAATTTTGGCTGAAGTGGCGATGTGCCCTTCGGCCTTGTGCACCCTGTGTTCGGAGGGTGCTTTGTTGTGAACCCCGTCAGACGGGCAGGCCTCGTTCGGACGACCGAACCAGGCTTCGGCGCAGGGCTCGGCCGAAGCACGGGACTTACCTCCGTTAGACCTCGGTGACAAAGTCTTCGGGATTGGGACTTCCTGAGACCCGACTCTGATGGTTATAGCTTCGGACTCTCTGACTTCGGCCTCCGCGTGCTCGCACCCCTCGTCTTAACTCTGCATGGTCCAATTCGGAGGCACCACGGACAGTCTGTGGACGATGCTCCCTCCGCTGCATCTGTTTGCCCCTGCCATCCATAATACTCCGAAGGAACATAAGGCATAGTGTTAGGCTGCGGAGGGTACCCTGACCCGGATACGTACGGAGCCCATGGGGTCCCTGCCTAGTCATACGGCGGAGGCATCGGCGTCTCTAGTGGCCTCGCCCACTGTGAGGCGAACCCGTCACCCAGAGGGGGGTACGGCCAAGTCGAAGGTGCCTCGGACCACACCAGCGAAGGGTCCTACCAGGCCGGAGGTACGTTCGGCCAGTGCGGCTGAAGCCTCCCATCGGAGAAGTCCAACACGGTGCGGGGTTCAGCCACTGGGGGCCGAAGTTGTTGCATGGGGGACCCGGCCACTGGGGTTCGAAGCTGCCGTACGGGGGGTGCGGCCATTGTGGCTTGGAACCACCATGCGGAGCATCAGGCCACCATGGCCCGAAGCCTTCGTGCGGAGGTTTTTCCTGCTTTGGCCCGAAGCCACCCTTCGAAGGTCTTGGCCCCTTCGTCTGTTTTAGCTTAGCGCGCGGACCTGCTTCCTGAGCCTTTCTCTAATGCTTGTTCAACAACATATCATATGTCACCTTCGGCCTCATGCGAGCCTTAGCTGAAGGGGCATTGATGTTCTATTTCCACACTCCTACCTCGGGGTTCTTTGGCACGAGTGTGTGAGTGCGCGGTTCTCCAACAATTACATCCTTCCCTTGAGCTGACTCAGCCTATTCTGGCTGAATCAACACCCCTTTTTCACCGAGGTCAACGGCGTTGACTAGAAAAGGATCTTTATCCAGCTTCATCTTTGGATCATGGTCTATCTTCAATCATCCTTCTTCTATGGCCGATTGTATCTGCCATCAAAAAACATTGCAATCATTAGTATTATGCGAATGTGAATCATGCCACTTACAGTATGGATGCTTTTTTAACTCATCGGCAGGTGGGATGACTTGACCCTTAGGCAACCTGAGAAGCTAACTCTTTAAGAGAAAATCAAATATTTTATCACATTTAGTTATATCGAACGAGTACTTGACCTCACTAAGTCTATTCTTTGTGGGGGATTGTCGTAACTCGGAGCAAGTAACATGTTTATTTTTAGCATTCCAAACCCATTCGGCCGCATACATGTCAGTCGAATCTTCCTCCTCTGACTCCTCCTCATCAGAGCGTTCCATGATGTGGATTTCGGCCCTAGGCTTGCTAAACGTCTTAATAAATTTCTTATCTTTGGCTCGGCCTTCTTGTACTAGAGCCTGCTGCAGAACTTGGCTAACTTCTAAAAAGTTTTGGTTATCTAACCTTTCTTTAATTTCGGAACGCAACTCGTTAAAAGCTAACTCCGCCAAGTCCCTTTCTGTAATATTAAGGCTAAAACATCAGTTTCTAGTATCCCTGAAACGCTTGATGTACTCAGAGGCTCTCTCACTAGATTTCTGTTTAACCGATGTCAAATGTGAAAGCCTAAGTTCTGTTTCGCCTGTATAAAAGTAGTCATGGAATTTTCGCTCCAAATCATACCACGTTTGGATGGAGTTCGGCGGGAGCACTGAAAACCAAGTGAAAGCAGTGCCAGATAGCGAGAACAAAAATAGTCTAACTTTTAGAGCATCTATCCCGCTAACTTCTCCACACTGTGCCAAAAATTGACTAACGTGCTTTAGTGTGGTCTTGCTACCCTCGCCATCGAACTTAGTGAATTCACGGATCCTATAGCCACGGGGGTAGGGTACCGTATCAAGATGGTCGGGGTAGGGTTTACGGTAAACTCTAACCCGTCCCTTGGGCACGAAGCTGGCACACTCTCTAAATAGTGCGCGGACCCGCTCCTCTATATCATCTTGGTATGTTGCTTGCATGCGCCTCTCATGTGGGGGCGCGGCACGCGGTTGGATCTTGGCATGTCGGCTATGGGAGTCTTCCCTACGTGCTATTTGTGTGATGTGCTCGTGTCCAGGCTTCTGTGTGTGTGGTGCGGGCAACGCGGGTATTGGCGCAGGTGGTGCGTGGTATGCAGTGTTAGTTTGGCCGTAGGTGTAATGATTGGTCTCAGCCATGAGTGGTGAAGCCAGAGACATGATTGTGCTAGTGCTATCGTTAGTCCTACTGTATACGTGGTTTACCGGTGGTGCACTAGCAATGGGAACCGGGGCTACGGCCTCAGTGAAGCCGAACTTTCTAAGAGTCACCTCTACTTGGGAGTTGACTGCCGAATCTAAGCGGTTGGCTAGCGAAGTGCTAACGGCTTGGTCTACTGATGCGGCTATTTTCTGCTCAATTTCTAAAGAAGATAAACGAGGCGATACCGGTGTTACCTGGACCTAAGCGAGGTCGGTGGTGATGATGTCGCGATTGACGAAGCCCGCGCATGTCTTGATGTAGCCCCGAAGCATCATGTCTTGGAGTGCCTTTAACTTTGCCTCGATCTCTACTCGGTCTTCTGCGGGGATATCTTCAAGTGTAGGTGACAATATGTTGCGGTTGTCGATATCCGCGCCTCCCATTACGTCCATCGGCGGTGTAGACATAGTAGTCGATGTAGATGTACCGGTGTCTGATGTAGACGTACTCGTCATGTTGGTGTAGCCTTTCCCCAGCGGAGTCGCCAAAAAGTGTGTTGACACGGAAACGTGCCCCCGTACTTGGGTTAGTTCGACGATCCAAAAGTGCACGGATACTCACAGACAAGCCTAAGCATGACGTGACACCGACGTCGCGTTCCGACTACCCTTAATAGTGATAAGGGTGTTGAGTCGCCAGGCAACGAGATTACACAAAATAATCCAATTAGCCGAAAGAGATAGATTAAACATAATAAAATCAACAAACCAGTCGGAGCTCGTCTGGTTCGAAGTCTGGTTCGAAGGAGTCACCGAAGGGCACCTTCGGCATCTGGTGCGAAGTACTCCGCCGAAGGGTGCTTACGTGTTCGGACTGATCCAGTCGAAGATGGACTCCGAACGAATCTAGACGCGATGATCACCTCCGAACAGCGGGTTTGCCGTGCGATCTCTGATACAGCAAACTACAAAATGGTGACGCGAGGGCCACGCATGAGTGCAACTTCGTCCGGTGCAGAGTATGGTCGTGGCGAAGCCTGAGGTGACGAAGTATGCTGGCGAAGCCTGTTGTCGGAGCCTGTGGTCCCGCCGAAGGGTGTCTTGGGACCTCCGAAACCGATCTCTCAGCTCCAGATACCTCTGACGAAGTGACTCCGAACGTGCGAACCTGCAACAGAGATGATATGAAGTACCAATTCGGCCTGAGGACCGAATTTCGCTAAGTGTTGCACTAGTAGCGAAGGTAGCAATCTATTACGCAGATTAGCGGATACTTGACAGGCGAAGTAACAAGGCGATAACAATCTAATACGTAGATTAACGGATACTTCACAGGCGAAGTAACAAGGATTACCACTGTTCCGTAGTGGCCGGCTGAGGGCTTCCACGCAAACCCATGAAGAGGTACAGGAAAATAACGGTAAAGTAAATACGATCAAAGCATAGGCTTTGGTTTGGTTTGAGTTGGGGGGCTTCTCCACGCCTGCCATGCCTCTCTATTTATAGGGTGTTTACTCCTAATCTAATCTGCTATTAATCCCGCCAGATAGAGATAGAGATTGAGCCGGTGACGCAAACAACTCTATCTCTGCCAAGGTGGGCTTCAGCCAGGCCCGTCGAGGCCTGCTCCTCGGACCGAAGCTTCAGCAGCATGGGGCTGCAAAGGCTTCCGAAGCTTCGGCAGCGTGGGCCTCTGAAGGCTTCCTGGCCGAAGCCCATGGGCTGGCTAGAGGCTTTCAGAGCCCATAGCTCAACGGACTTCGGCACTGTAGGGCTTCGGACAGACCCTGGACATGTGTATTTTCGGCCCAAATCATCAAAAATTGATATTTTTACATTCTAGCCATTAATGCCATTTTTTGCCATCAACATCGGTGCCCTAGTTGAAAAGACACCAAAATAGTGTTCAAAGGTAGATTAACAGAGCATTCAAGACATAGTCATTTTAAGCATCATCAGAACAGTCAACACAAGCAATTTAATTCAAGTGCACGCAAAACGAGGAATAAAAAATTACTGTTTTGGTTCTCTCCAGTTCACATTTGGCCAAACAACTTCATGACAGCCGCTACTCGTGGAGCTGTGCGGCGCCACTGCTTGAAGCTTCCCAGTGCTAAACAAAAAGAAATAACTGCAAGCAATTAAGAATCCACAGAAAACTAATCACGGAAGTGAAAATCTGGAAGCAAGGTATGGATGGTTCCCGGTGATGTGTCTTGTCCTCAACAATAAATTACAAAGAGCAGTAGCGCAGTAGGTTTTGGAGATTTAAAAAATAATGAATTGTAGTGTACACACAGGCCAAAGAACTCACGTTTTCCTGGTGGCTTTGCTTGACACGAAAATCAATGCTTCTTCTTCGGCGCCGAGGATTCACAGTGCCAGGACCTCCCGAGAATAGCTGCATCGATACAACACACTGTCGAAGGAATCATCCTGGAAAAACAAGAGGCGCTTAGCTTTGTGGAGAAAACAATCATAGTGAACAGTGGGGAAAGTGAGCAAAAATATGAGCTCTGATTTTCTGATTTGGTGAGTTCACCCTAACTCTAGGGGGTTGGGGCCTATTAATAAGCAGCCCAACAAAGGGAAAAAGACAGATTTACTCCTAGGGTAAATTACATAGACGCTAAAAATAAAAATGGAAAAGACCAAAATGCCCTTAGGGTTTTTTACAGAATCGACTAACACAGACTGTGGGCCTAAAGGCAAAATAGTAAAATCCTAATGCGAAGCTTTCGTAGAAGCTACGACTTCACCTCACAACAGTTTTGCGTCAGTTTTGCGCCGAAACTGACAAAGCGTCCACCATCTTCGCACCGGGTAAACGGATTGGGCCGGCTCGATTCCACAGCTCCCTCAGCCCGGCAATCGCTTGCCGCCCATGTACCTGACTCAATCCTGGTCAACAGACCAGTGGATCCTCTGCTGCTCCTAGCCCATGTACTCGGATTGGGCCAGCCCGACTTCGCGGCCCCTCTGCCCGACAGTCGCTCGCTGCCCGTGTACCTAAGTCACACGCGGCCTAGACACAGCAGGTCTTCTCTTCTCTTCATGTCCTCTTTGACTTCCGTTGACAATCACTCATCACATCTAGAGCCATGAGGCCCATGTTCTTCAACATGGCTCCTCAAACACAACGCGCTGGCATGACTTCATCCGGTGCAGAGTACTGGCGTGATGAAGCCTAGTCCGATGAAGCCTGCTGCGGAGCACTTCGGCGTGAGAACTCGACCAGACCGACAATAGCGTGACAGATCCAGCATGGGTAGTCGAAGCAGGGGTCCAACGAAGGGTGTTTTGGCAGCCTCCGAAACCAGTTTCCTAGCTCCAGACACCTTCAACGAAGGGGGCTCTGAGCGTGAAAACCTGTAACAAAACAGAGATCAAGTGCCAATTTGTCCTGTAGACCGAATTTACTAAGTGTTGCAATAGGGAAACAAAGGTAGCAATCTGTTATGTAGATTAACGAATACTTCACAAGCAAAGTAATAAGGCAATAGCAATCTGTTACGTAGATTAATGGGTACTTCACACTACTACATACCGCCACTGTAGTGGCGTTGGGCAAAAACACTACTAGTGGCGGTCGGTGTTGACGTCAGCACCGACCACCACTAGTATAGCCACTAGTAGTGGTGGTCGCTAATGAAGTCAGCCCAGAACGCCACTACTTTACCAATAGTAGTGGTGCGCACTGGTGCTGCCCACCGCTGCTACGCTGTCTGCCACTAATGTATTGATGACATCACTTGCGATCGACACTACTATTCTGGCTATAAATGCAGACCTTCTTCCTCCCTGAGCCCCAGGCTACCGTAGTTCGCATTTAATTTGATCCGTACAATGGCGACAAAAATCTAGATAAAGAGAGGGGAGGCTTTGTTTTCGTTTCTTTTGAAGGATTTCCTTCTAGGATGTAAATCCATGTCGAATCTCACATTTATTTTGTATTTAATCATGTATATAATGAGTTATTAGTGTTTTACTAATTTAGGGTTTGTGAATAGAAATTTTTAAATATTCTTCTATTTATAGTGCTTCTTTCTCCCAAATGAACAAATATGACCCTCCTCATAATTATTCATCACTTATATAAATTTTTACGTCATTTTAATCTCTTTTTTAATTTGTTTTATGATTATAGATCTAGAGTTATGTTGTTTGGAGAGAGAAACAATTGTAGTTAATTTATTTAATATTTTTTTCTACTTAATACATAGTTTGAATTAAAGAATTTTTAATTAATGTTGTTATGAGCGATAAATAATTATATTTTCAATTTGTAAATTACTAAAATTAAAAATAATGAATTTATTAATATTTTTTAAAATAATATATATGTTTAAGATGGAGCACAGGTCCTGGATGTACTCGTGCAATGATGGAGATGTGGTGGTATATTTTAATAGAGTAACTGAATTTACTAAAGTTGCCTCACAATATGCTTCCCGTCAGAGTGAAGCGGCAATATATTCTCCTTGTAAAGTTTGTAAAAATGAAGAGATGTATCCGTGTTCAGATCGTGAAACCACACGATTTCACTTGTTGAAAAATGGTTTCGTGAAGAACTACTATATATGGACGAAACACGGTGAGATGGGTCAAAACCCTCCTGATGATTCTAATGTGCCGCAAGATGCTCATCAACATAGAAGAGGTTGTGATCATACATCTGACATAACACATGATGTTGATCATCATGATGATGATGGCACCTTTGATGTGGAGGAACTGATGCGAAATTTTGCGCTTGAGGTGCTGTTGCAGAGAACTACAATGAAAGGCTATGATAACTTTGAAGCACTTGACAAAGCATCGAAAAACCTTCTTTACGAGGAACGTCGTGGTTGCGATAAGCGGTATACTGTGTTGTACACAACTCTTGAGCTTATGAAACTGAAGGACAGTAATGGATGGTCCGACACTAGTTTTTTAGATCTTTACAGCTCCTAAAAAAGGTTTTGCCAAGACCAAATGGTCTGCCATCTGATATGTACAGAGCAAAGAAGATGATTTGTCCGTTGACTTTGGGCGTTCAGAAGATTCATGCATGCCCGAACCACTGTATCCTATATCGAAAAGAGTATGAATTGTTAGAGAGCTGTCCGCAATGCAACGCAAGTCGATAGAAACGTGCAAATGACTGTGTGGAGGACTACAATGACCACCGGAAGAAGAATAAGAGGTTGCAAAAGAGGAAAAAAAATGTTATTGCAGACCAGCACGAATATAAGACGGAGAGGAAAGTTCTAGCCTTAGTGATGTGGTACCTACCAGTGATTGATCGCTTGAAACGTATGTTCTCTAATCCTAGAGATGTTGAACTATTAATTAGGCATTTCGCTGGGCGGAAGAAGGACGGAAAACTTTGGCACCCTGCTGATGCTACGCAGTGGAAATCATTTGACCTGGCCCATCTAGATTTCTTAGAGGATCCTAGAAATATCTTGATGGGACTTAGCATGGATGGAATGAATCCCTTCGATGAGATGAGGAACCCACATAGTACGTGGCTGGTCTTTCCGTTCTTGTTCAACATTCCATCATGGTTGTGCAATAAAAGAAAATACCTTATGCTCACTACTCTAATTTCTGGTCCAAAACAATCTGGCAATGACATTGATATCTTTCTAGAACCTTTGATGGAGGATATGAAACGTCTATGGGAACATGGTGTCTGTGTGTGGGATGAGCACAAGAAAGAGCACTTCAGTCTAAGAGCCATGATCTTTTGCACCATAGCTAACAACCCGGGGCGTATGTCCCTAACAAGACAGGTTAAAGGAAAGACAGCATGTGTAGTGTGTGTGGACCAGACAGAATCTATGCATCTTCCATCATTTGTTAAGACGATATATATGCGACACCGCAGATTTTTACCAAGAAACCACAAATATCGAAGAAATAAGAACCATTTCGATGGTACAATCGAGCATGGACAACCTCCACGACATCGAGATGGCAAATTTCTCAACCAAAGCAAAGGATCAAAAGAGTCAGCGCCAAAATAGTGGTGTCAGAGCAGATGCAGAAGACATCACTGGACAAAAGAATGCTTACTATGGATACATTGAAGAAATATGTGAACTTAACTACGGGGACTCTATAGAAATCCTTGTATTTAAGTGCCAGTGGGTTAGACATCCAGAAGGTGTGGAGGTGGATGATTATAGGTTTAAGACAGTTGACCTTAATAAGGTGGCTTATAAAGATGACCCTTAGATACTCGCTCAATCCGTGACACAAGTATTTTACATACTTGATCCTAAAGACGAGAAAAAATACATCGTTGCTCCAAGAAAACAAAGAATTATTGGAGTTGATGGAGTCGAAGACGAAGAAGAATACAATCAGTTTGATGAGGTGTCGTTTTTCATTGACATATCAAGGATCAATGTGGTTGAAGAAAAACTGTCATTTGGCTCTATGATTCCTTATCTACGCACCAATGGACATGGAAAATTAGTGCAAGTCTAGATCATTTATGTTTATTAGCATGCATATTTGTAAAATCAATTATGTCATTTTGTTTAAGATATTGGTAATATATATAGGTTATTATTTAATTATAGTTAATACATGTTCAATAAAAAAGTTTTGAAAATTTTTATTGATTTGGGCCAACAACAAGGTTCAAACCTCAAACTGCCTGTTGGCAGCAAGGTTCGAACCTCGAACCGCATGGCCCCAAGAGAGCCCCCTGCACCATTGTGCTACAAAGTGTTTCTCGACATTATGGGGAGTGTATTATATGCTAGATATATAATGCCTACCTCTATTAGTAGTGGCGGTCAGGTGTAATCAATGGCGGGCATGCTGACGTCACCAGCCCCCACTGCTATTCCTTTTAGTAGTGGCAGTCGGGTGATGTCAGCGGCCCGCCACTACTAAGTCAAGCACTAGTGGTGGTCGGATTAGTAGTGGTGGGCTGGTGACATCATCGCCCGCCACTACTAAGAGAAAATAGCAGTAGCGGGTAGGATGACGTCAGCATACCTGCCACTGCTAATACACCTATATATACTTTTTACTCCCACCGTTCAAAAACCTAGTTTCATTTCTAAACCCTAAACTACCAAGTCGCCCCCTCCGCCCGTCGTCGCCGTCCTCAGAGCCCGTCGGCGCCGCCCGTAGAGCCCAGCCTCACTGCCCATCGCCGCAGCCCTCCGCCCATCGCCGCCAGTCAGTAAATGATTATTAACCTTTGGTCTTATTTTATCCGAGCATAGGGTTAAAATGATTTCTGATTGTTATATTAATTTATGCATGGTAATATAATTTAGTATAATATTACTAGTAGAATGCACTATAACAATAATGTTTTTAATGTACTATAAAAACTGAATCAATGTGACAAAAAAATTGCAGATGCTATATATACATACATGAGCTATTCAAGGATATATGTTGTTCACTACTTCACTTGTTTGCATTGGAGCATGTAAAAAGCTTGCCGCTATTGGACTTTATAATTTCATTTGCTAATGAATAATTGATTAATTTGATGTGAATTGTGAGTTGTAGTATGTGATATAATGAATAATTGAATCATTTGCTAATGCATGTCCGGGCCTAGTGAAATAGTTCAAGAGAATGCTCCCCCTTGTTCCTGTTGAGCCTGTTGAGCCTATTCCAGATCCGAATATTGATGATCGGTCAAGGGGTATTGATGATGTGAACGCGGGAGAGCAGTTCAGACTGCCTGATGATGCCGAGTTGGTTGAGGATTGGCAAGTTGAGTCTTTTCATCTGTTTAACCAGAAAGAGGTTGGGTTTGTTGAGAACAGGAAGATACAGAAGAACCCTGCTAGAACAATGAAGAATGTGGTGCCAACTATGGCGCTTCATCAGAGTGCCAGAATTAAACGTGATGGGGTGCCCATTTCAGAGAATGCAAAGCAAAGGGTTGATCTTAAAAACGATATCTCAGGTTTGTCAAAGTTTACTATTCTACAATCTGTTGATAATAATTGCCTGAAATTAATTGCTAGTGATGCTGGTATAAGTTGATGAATTTCGTTTTGCAGTGGAAGAATCGCTTGAAGAGAGTGGACCGAGGAAGAAGAAGAGCAAACCATAGCTTCCTTTTGGGTTTGGGATGGAAGTGCGTTTTCGTTTGGTGTGCGGTTCGATGTGTAAGATGGTTCGTCTAGCCTGGACTTGTGTCTATTTACTTGCTTTCCAATAAACATGATCTGTCAAGTTTGGATGTGAATTTGGATGTATATATGAATTTGGATGTGATATGTGAAGTTTGGATGTGAATTTGGATGGATATGTAAATTTGGATGTGATATGTGATTTTTGATGTGGTATGTGAAGTTTGAATGTGAATTTGGATGTGATATGTGATTTTTGTTGTGATATGTGAATTTGGATATAAAATGTGTTTGATTGTGAGTGTGGATATAAAGATACATCTTTTATCATGGTTTTAAATTTATTGGATAATAACTAATAATAGAGTCAAAAACATGAATATGGTTTTTCTATAAATTTTGGTTAATTATTTCATGTCTTGTAGTTCAAATTTAACTTATTTTGACTTTGATCATAAAAACACTCTTAATGAAATAAAAAACAGTAAACTGATTCTAAAAAATAGCATTTTTTTTAAATTTGATAAGTTATGATTTATTTTAATTGTTAAAAAAATTCAAGTTCAAACGAGGATTTAAACATCAATAAAAAGTGCTGAAATTTTAAAAAAATAAGAAGTGAAAAAATTGTTTGGGGACCAACACCAAGGTTAAAACCTCAAACCATGGTCCCAAGATAGCCCCCCGCACCACTACGCAACAAAGTGTTTCTCGACATTGTGGGCAGTGTATGCTAGATATAAAAATAAAAATACTCCTCAGAGTTAGCTGTGGCGGGCATGTGTTTAATTAGTGGCGGACATGCTAACGTCACCAGCCCTCCACTGCTATTACTTTTAGTAGTGGCGGTCAGGTGACATCAGCGGCCCGCCACTACTAAGAGGAATAGTAGGGGCGGCCAGATTACTAGTGGCGGTTGGTGACATCACCGCCCGCCACCACTAAGAGAAATAGCAGTGGTGGGCAAGATGACGTCATCATGCCCGTCACTGCTAATACACCTATATAAAATTTTTGGCTCCCGCCTGGACGAAACCTAGTTTCATTAGCCTCTAACTCCCACGCCCGTCGCCGCCATCTCGTAGCCCTTCGCCGTGCACCATCCCAGAGCCCACACCGCCGTCCCGGAACACGTGCCGCCACCGTCCCCGGAGCATGTCGCCTTTATCCCTGAGCCCGCGCCGCCGTCCTAGAGCCCGTGCAACCGCCCTCTGCCTGTCGCCACCATCCAGGAGTCCGCGCCGCCGCCCTCTGACCATCGCCACCTTCTCCAAGCCCGCATCTCCATCCCGGAGACCGTGCCACCACCATTCGCCGGTCGTCGCCGCCGTCCCAGAATCTACGCCACCGCCCTCTGCCCGGAGACCGTGAGTTCTAGTGCTTTAGGTTGGTAGCATTAGGTCCATGTGCTTTATATGTAATGTATTACATATAAAAAAATACAATCACCATACATAAGTAAGAATCATTTATTTATACCATGATGATGGGAAGAGACGATGTGATTATAAGGCATATTCTCAATCAATATGATCTTCCATATACCAATGAAGACCATATCATCCATTTTTTGGCCTTCCGATTGTAATGTTTGCAATGTGATTTCATCCAAAAACATAGCAAAGCATACCATTGAGGAGCCATGCTGAATAGCGTGGGCCTCATGGCTCCAGAAGTGATGAGTCATTGTCAACGATAGTCAAAGAGGACAAAAGAAGAAGAGATCTGCTGTTTCATGGGCCGCGTGTGACTCAGGTACACGGGCAGCGAGCGACTGTCGAGCAGAGGAGGCTGCGAAGTCGAGCTGGCCCAATCCGGGTACATGGGCCAGAAGCAGCAGAAGACCCACTGGGCTGTTGACTAGGGTTGACTCAGGTACATGGGCGGTGAGTGATTGTCGGGCTGAGAGAGCTGCGGAATCGGGCCGGCCCAATCCGGGTACCTGGTGCAAAGCCGGCGGAGGCTTTGTCAGTTTCGGCGCAAAACTGACAACCGTTGATCTTGTATCCGACTGTCCAGAAGAGAAGCCGTAGTCGCTACGAAAACTTAGCTTCCGGACAAGTCATCTATATCTCTAGGCCCACAGTCAGTCAGTCGTGTCTGTAAAAATACCTAAGGGTAGTACAGTCTTTTCCTTTATTCCCGCGTCTGTAAAAAACCCTAAGGGGCTGGTGGAATATTCCTAGGGTTGGGCAGCCTATAAATAGGACCCCAATCCCTAGGGTTGAACTACCCTTTTGGCTGAAATCAATTCATACTCCTTTGGGTCATTTTGTCTCTTTCTCTCTCTCTCTCTTGTTTGTGCGGCGCAGGCATTTTTGCTCCTGTTTCTTGTCTTGCATTTATTCGGTAGCTCTTGATGCAGTGAAGTTTCTATTCTCTGTTTAGGTGCAGCATCTGCAGCGTTTTTAATGGCTTCATTTCATTCGCACAGCAAGTTTATTCATGGATTTTAGTGCTTCTGTTGCTCTTGTTCATCACGGAAGTAGTACTAGTTCTTGCGTGCTGCAAGTAGTACCTACTCACTGTAGCAACAGTACACTAGTACTAGCCTTGCTTTTCTGCGCAGCTTTTTGATCGAAGTTGACAGGGCTGAGTAACTTTTCTGACTGTTTTCTGGCGAAGCCACCCTCTCTGTTCGAAGCCCCTCAGCTCCGTGAGGCAGGCTTCGCCAAGTTCCGAACAGGAGACAAATCTGAACAGTAACTTCTCATCTCACTTTATATATACTTAGATCATTTCATTGAGAAGTTTGGCCTGACATGTCTAGTATACTTTGTTTATCTGCCTAGTTGCACTACTTTGGTAGTTCTCTGTTTAACATCAGTTGATTCTAGGCTAGATACCTTTAGACTTAGGCTATCTGTTCATTTTCTGTTGCTTAGTCTTTTGAGGTGCGTTGGGTGTTGGGAACAGGCCATATATTCGAAAGAATTTTTTAAGGCGCCCATTCACCCCCCCTCTGGTCGCTACTTTCGGTCCTACAACCATCTTCTTTGATATACTTGTGTTCTGCATGGATATCATAGAAATACATTCCTTAGAGATTACATGATTTTTGTAATTTTAAATAAGCTAAAACAATCAATATCTTAAGCATTTGAAATAGTTTATTAGATGGACATTATTAGATGGCACATGGACTTTGGCCCTTTATGCAGGCATACAAGGGGCATGTAGGTTGGGGAAACAAAGAGGGAGTTGGGACTTGGGAGAGAGGAGTTATGTAGTCAAGAAGAGTTTTCATACATTAGATTCTGCAAATCCTTTTAGAGGCCTATGGTGCAAATTGTTATTGAGTTATCTCATGTATGTCATCAAAGCCGTGAGACGCATCCATTCCTTGCAACAACTTCTTCTTTCTTGTGATGCTGGCAGGGAATGGATGTGCCCACGGGTTCCATGGCATCCATGAACATATTTGAAAAACAACACAAAATATGCTGAGGCCTCAACAACACTAGAGAGAGATCAACACAATCTCCTAACTTGTGGATTAGTATAGTAGCACTATATTTTCCTACCTTATTCCAAGAAACCCCTGGGGAACTGAAAATTAAAGGAAAAGGGGCTCTGCCCTAGGCGCCGCCTAGGAGCCTCTAGGCGCTAGGTGCTAGGCCGCTGCCCAACTAGCGCCTGGCGCCTTTTAGAACACTGCTAGGGTTTAGATCTTCAATAGTCCTATTTAGATTATATTGCTATCTTTTAGAGGCCTATGATGCAAATTGTTATTGAGTTATCTCATGTATGTCATCAAGCCATGTGACACGTCCATTCCCTTCAACAACTTCTTCTTTCTTGTGCTGCTGCCAGGGAATGGATGTGTCATGGTTCCATGGCAACCATGAACATATTTGAAAAACAACACAAAATATGATGAGGCCTCAACCACTTTGTGCATTGTTTCGTACATGAAAATATGACAGCAGACCTTTTTTGTATAACCAAAATTCTGATACATTAGGCTCTTAACTATGAGTAGTTCATCTATGGCGGAAGAAGGACGTCCCGTTGAGGATCTCATCTACGAGTCTCCCACAAAAACAAATAAAGAGGGTTCATCTAAAGGATCCTATGATAGCAAATCTCCGTACCACTCTCCGGAGAATGAACATCTAATGGCGCCTAGGAAAAAGAGAACGAGAGAAGACACCGATGAGGATTACATTCCTGAAGCTCAAGCGGAGGTAATGATTGCATTAGTAACAAGTCAGAGAAGCTTCTAACCGAGGATAACATTCCTGAAGCTCACATTGTATATTGTCGTAGGATCGTCCAAAGCGAGGAAGCAAGCGTTGATTATTCCAAGTCAAAAAAAGAACAGCTATTGTCCCAGCTGTTGAGTCATCTAAGCCAACAGTTGTTGAGCCCGCTGCCACTACATCCTCTGCAAATGCGAAGAGGAGAGGAAAACGGGAGAAGAACAAGCTGCATACAGCTATCTACGAGGTTGAAGATATGTATGTTGATGTGGCTCCAAAAAAGCCGAAAGAAATCATAACTAAGTGGCGTAATGATTGTGGATGTCTCGCCATGTAGCGGTGTAAGATAATTTGGAAAAACTAGAAGATTGTCCCTGAAGCTACGAAGAACGAATTGTGGGATCATATAAAAGCACATTATAAATTCTTGGAAGATCACTTAGAAGATGCTAAAGCTGCCACATTAAAGACTATCGGGAATTTTCTTCGTACTTTTAGGACTAAACTGAACACACAGTACCTTTAGAAAGGAGAGTCGCCACTCAACGACTATGGATTTATCATGCCAAATTGATGAGGACATCACTTCACATGATACACACATGGAGCCTCCACCTACAATTCAACTACAAGGACCAATCACACGCGCCCGTGCCCGTCGCTTAAACCATGAGGTTAATTCGTTCCTTAGCAACCTTGATTATATTTGTTTGGATGGGATGCTACTGAATACTAGTGATATTTTGTTGCTTAGGAACATGGGAGATGGAATAGGAGAGTTAGAGTTGAAGACGGAGCCGCACGGATGATTTGAAGTCAAGAATTCGCTGGTTCGGACTACTTCGACCACCATTCACCAAAATGGGCATAACTTCCTCATACGAAGTCCGATTGGCGCGTTCTTGGACTTTTTGGAAAGCTGAGGAGAAGACGGATCTTTTGCCGTTGGTTTCACATCATTTGGAGTCTCGAGTCGACCTATGTATTTAAAACAGTCCTGCGTGACAGAATTGGGCCGTGTTGGCCATAATTTGAGTCTGTACGTCTTCTAGCCCACAGCCCAAGTCTGTTCATTTTCCACAGACCGCCGCCCTATATATTCTCACGCCAGCCAACTCTAGGGTTAGGTTTTGCTTTGTTGCATCTACACTGTTGTGTTTAGATCCCGCCTCTTGCACCGGACCGATTGGCTGCTGCATTGGCGCTTGTGAAACCTCACCTTATCTTCGTTTGTCTGTGATTTGGCATTCGATTTGTATCCTTCCTGTTCTTGCTTGTGTTCTTGGGTTCGCTTGCAGGAATTAGCCTTCGTGGCGAGGTCAATCGCGTTCTGCGTGGTTGATAACCAACGGAGACAGTGGTGTAACGATTGCGAGGTTTTGATCCGCCGGACCGGAGCCTTGGATCGCCAACGTCGAGATTCTCCACCAACCCAAGTTTATCTCTTACCTAGCGGAAGATCGGGACCAATCCCCCATCAGCTGGTATCAGAGCTCAGATTTCCCGTTAGGTAATCTCGATCTGCTTTTGTTTTACCCAGAGTCCAGAAAAACCGCACCAAAAAAATTCCCCACCGAGAACCCCCTTTGTGCCTTGCGATTTTAATTTCAGTTTTAACTTGGTTGAGTTCGTGTTCTTGGTCGAGTCTTGTTGCTGGTTTAGTAATCCCTCTGTGTCGTTTGAGTAGTAGTTGTTCTTGTGTCTCAGAGAAAAAAAAATTCCTCACCGAAACCCCCCCCCCCTTCCGCAACCCTACTTTGTTTTCCACATCTACTCTTTGTGACCCCCCTTCAGTAAAACAGGCATAACTTTTCGCTCGTTTGGCAGAAAAATCTGAAATTTTTTGAGCGTGTTCCTGACCCAATTTGGAGGGTACCCTAACCCACAAAGGTCGGTTAGCCCTCACCAAAATCGCCAAAAAAAATCGGGAAGATAAAGAAAAAAATTGGACAAAGTTTTTGCTCGCCGGACAGCGAACTTGTTTGAATTTTTGCAAGCCACATCCCACCTCAGTTGTAGGTGCCAATTTTTGTGGTTGCATCTCTGGTCATCCTTGTTTCAAAAAAAAATAGAGTGAAAAAAAAAGAAGAAAAAAAAATAAAAAAAAAGAGAAACAGTCCTGTGCGTTGCTTGTCCGAACTCTTGTCCGAACTCCTGTCCGAACTCTTGTCCAATCTGAACCTTTGTCCGAACTCTTGTCCGATCCGAACAACAGCAAAAAAAAAATTTGCACATACCCTTGTCCGATCACTTGTCCGATCTCTTGTCCGATCCCTTGTCCGATCTATAGAGAGCTGATTTTGACCTGTTTTTGCTTCCTTTTTGATTTTTGGGCACATAGTTTCCCTCTATTACTTGAACTTTCACTTTGGGAGCACTACGGTCAGCAACTTTGACGAGTACTAGGGAATACTTATTGAACTTGGCTTAACTGTTATTATTATCGCTAATCCTTGCTACTCACTTTGCCTTCCAAGCTACACCTTTCTCTTGGTCAGGACAGGATCATTTCTTGCAATTGTACACCACCCTCCACTTGGTTCATCACCTGTAGGCCGGTGACCTCCCTGCGGCGTGGTAAGAACACTTGCAAGCGTGGGTAAGGTGCTTGACGGATTGCTTCCACCCCACAGCCACCACCCCACCTAGCTGTTTTACATAGGATTATTCTTTGTTGTTTTCTCTTTTCACTAACATGGCAGATAACAGCGGCACCCCTCCATCTGATTTTAATGACTGTGTCTCACGGCGTGCTCTACTAGAGTCTCAGCGGCAGACCCAACATTCCATCGAACGTCTCGCGCGTACTGTGGCTGACCTAGTGGACCGAATGACTGCCTTGGAAACACGATTGCCTGCTGCACGAGCCAACGATGAACATGTTGAAGAGGAAGACGATCATATTGAAGAGGAAGACGACCTATCCTATGCCGGAAACAACGCCATTGACCCTGACGAGGCTGCGCGTCATCGCTTTCAGTTCAACCGTCAAGGTATGGGCGGCCACCGCAACCGCCATCCACGAGGTAACAATGACAACCGCAGGAACGATGATCCCTACTCCAAGGTAAAATTTTCAGTACCTCCTTTTGCTGTCACCTATGATCCAGATGCATATTTAGATTGGGAGATGTCAGTCGAACAAAAATTTAATGCTCACATGGTTCCTGCTATCCACCGCGTGCGCTTAGCTACTAGTGACTTCACTGGATATGCTCTTCTTTGGTGGACTGAAATAGTTCAGGTTGGCAATGAACCACAAACTTGGGATATGTTAAAACGGCAAATGCGTGGTAGATGGGTCCCTCCTTCATATAAACGTGATTTGAGAAAAAAATTGCAGCGCCTAAACCAAGGAAATAAATCGGTAGAGGAGTATTATCAGGAGTTGCAAATAGGTTGCATGCGTGCTGAAATTGAGGAGGACAATGAGGATAAAATGGCCCGTTTTTATGGTGGTTTAAGACGTGAAATTCAGGATATCATTGATTATAAAGAATACAATACTATCACTCGTCTTTTCCACCTTGCTATGCTTGCAGAAAAAGAATTGCAGGGTCGCCAACAACCACAACGCAGCATGAGGACCAACATTGGTGGTGCTACTTCACGCTCAAGTGGGCAGCAGCAACGACCACCCGCACCCCCTTCTCGACCGGCGGCTACATCAGCACCTTCTACATCTACAGCCCAGGTTGAGAGTTACAAGACTGCAGCATCCAAGGCGCCAGCCAAGCCCACCTCCTCGGCAGCCTCTACTGCGCGTTCCGCAGTGATCCAGTGTCACAGGTGCAAAGGACTTGGCCATGTGATGAAAGACTGCCCTAGTCAGCGGGCTTATATTGCTACGGAAGACGGTGGCTATGTAAGTGCTAGTGATGTTGAAGATGAATATGCACTTGCTGCTAACATTGCAGGAGATGATGATACATCCGATGATGACGCTGTTTTTACATCGGATACCTATGCCGACCATGAAGCACTCATTGTACAACGTGTTTTAAGCACTCACATGGAGCAGGACGACCGGACACAACGGAACAATCTGTTTCAGACCTTCTTCCTCGTCAATGACCGCCGTGTACGTGTCATCATCGACAGTGGTAGTTGCAACAATTTGGTGAGCCTCGACATGGTAACGAAGCTTCAACTTCCCACACGTGCACATCCACACCCTTACCATGTGCAGTGGTTCAACAATAGCGGTAAGGTCAAGGTAACACAAACTGCTCACATCAAATTTGCCATTGGTACATACTTAGGAGTTGCTGATTTTGATGTAGTACCAATGCAAGCATCTTCTCTGTTACTTGGTAGACCTTGGGAGTATGATACTGATGCTACACACCATGGTAGGAGCAATAAGTATACGTTTATGAACAAAGGAAAGAAAGTCACATTGCTTCCTATGACTCCTGCTGAAATTGTAAAATTTGAACAAGAAAAACATGCTAGGGATGCACAAAAGGGCAAACAACCTTCTGAAAATCAGCAAGTAGCTAAGACGCTTTTGAGGCAACAGAAAGATAAAATTGCTTCTCCTTCTTCATCACAAGTTATTAATCTGAAAGGACATGTCATGCTTGCAACTAAAACTGACCTTGCTGAAATTTGTGATGATACTCCCTTGCTATACGGCTTGATTTGCACAAACGTGTTGTTTTCACTTGCGAACATTCCTAGCACTGTTCCTGTTGCAGTCACTGACCTTTTGCAGGAGTTTAATGATGTTTTTCCTGCTGAGATACCACCCGGGCTGCCACCGATACGCGGCATCGAGCACCAAATTGATTTGGTCCCGGGAGCGTCTCTTTCTAATCGTGCAGCGTACCGTACCAATCCGGAGGAGACAAAAGAAATTGAGCGCCAAGTACAGGACCTTCTTGATCGTGGGTACGTTCGTGAAAGCCTTAGTCCTTGTGCAGTACCCGTTCTTTTGGTACCTAAGAAAGATGGTAGTTGGCGCATGTGTGTTGATTGTCGTGCTATTAATAATATCACCATTCGATATCGACACCCTATTCCTAGATTGGATGACATGCTTGATGAGCTTAGTGGTGCCATTATCTTTTCTAAGATCGATCTCCGTAGTGGCTACCACCAAATTCGCATGAAACTAGGTGATGAATGGAAAACTGCTTTTAAAACAAAATTTGGATTATATGAGTGGCTTGTCATGCCTTTTGGACTTACTAATGCACCTAGTACCTTCATGCGCTTGATGAATGAAGTCCTACGACACTTTATAGGACGCTTTGTGGTTGTATACTTTGATGATATCTTGGTTTATAGCAAGTCTCTCACTGAACATGTTGAACACCTACGTGCTGTTTTTTTTGCCCTCCGTGAAGCTAGAATGTTTGGTAACCTTGAGAAGTGCACGTTTTGCACGGATCGAGTTGTGTTTCTTGGCTATGTTGTCACTTCACAGGGTATTGAGGTCGACACGGCAAAGGTAGAAGCCATCAACAGCTGGCCGCAACCCCAAACTATCACACAGGTACGTAGTTTTCTTGGTCTTGCAGGTTTCTACCGGCGTTTTGTGAAAGATTTCAGCACCATAGCCGGTCCTTTGCATGAGTTGACCAAGAAGGGAATTACTTTTGCGTGGGAGCCAGCACATGAACAAGCTTTTTCCACACTCAAAGATCACCTTACACATGCACCTCTACTTCAGTTACCCGACTTCGGTAAGCCTTTTGAGTTAGAATGTGATGCTAGTGGTTTTGGATTAGGAGGTGTGCTGCTGCAAGGAGGTAAACCCGTGGCCTATTTTAGTGAGAAATTACATGGCCCACAGTTGAACTATTCTACCTATGATAAGGAATTATATGCCTTAGTGCGTGTGCTTGAAACTTGGCAACATTACCTTTTGCCTAAGGAGTTTATTATTCATTCGGATCATGAAGCATTGAAGCATATACGTAGTCAAGCAAATCTGAATAAACGACATGCTAAATGGGTAGAATTTATTGAAACTTTTCCATACATCATTAAGCATAAGAAAGGGAAAGATAATGTGATTGCGGATGCTTTGTCTAGACGTTATACATTGCTTTCTCAACTTGATTATAAGATCTTTGGTTTAGAAACATTGAAGGACATGTATGCTACTGATTTGGACTTCAAAGATGCTTTTGCAAATTATACAGATGACCGTGCTTGGAACAAATATGTGCTGAATAATGGATATCTTTTTCGTGCTAACAAGTTATGTGTGCCGGCTAGCTCTCTTCGCTTGTTGTTATTGCAGGAAGCACATGGTGGTGGTTTGATGGGTCATTTTGGATCAAAGAAAACCGAAGATGTGCTGTCCACACATTTCTATTGGCCTAAGATGAGACGAGATGTTGAGCGCTATGTGGCACGATGCACTACTTGCAATAAAGCTAAGTCCCGTCTAAACCCACATGGTCTTTATATGCCTCTGCCCGTTCCTAGTGTACCTTGGGAGGATATTTCTATGGATTTTGTGTTAGGATTACCCAGAATTAGGAGGGGGAGAGATAGTATCTTTGTGGTGGTAGATCGTTTCTCTAAAATGGCGCATTTTATACCTTGTCACAAGAGCGACGATGCTACAAATGTTGCTGATTTGTTTTTCAGAGAGGTCGTACGCTTGCATGGAGTTCCCAATACCATCGTTTCAGATCGTGATGCCAAATTCTTAAGTCATTTTTGGAGGACGTTGTGGCATAAGTTGGGGACGAAGCTGCTGTTTTCTACTACTTGTCACCCCCAAACGGATGGACAAACGGAGGTCGTCAACCACATATTATCCACCATGTTGAGGGCTGTTTTGAAGACCAACTTGAAGCTCTGGGAAGAGTGTCTACCTCATATTGAGTTTGCATATAATAGGTCAGTACACTCCACTACTAAGGTAAGTCCGTTTCAAGTGGTCTATGGCTTTAATCCGCGTGCTCCTATTGATTTGTTGCCATTACCACCATCTGAAAACTTGAATTTTGATGCTACTACACGTGCTGAATTATTACTTAAGATGCATGAAACTACTAAAGCAAACATAGAGAAAATGAATGAGAAATATCGTGCTTATGGTAGTAAGGGTAGAAAAGAGATAACATTTGAACCAGGTGATCTTGTTTGGTTGCACTTGCGCAAGGATCGTTTTCCTGATTTACGAAAGTCTAAATTGATGCCCCGTGCTGATGGTCCTTTCCGTGTGCTTGAGAAGATAAATGACAATGCATATAAGCTTGAGGTTCCTGCAGCTTTTGGGGTTAGTCCCACATTTAACATTTCAGATTTAAAACCCTATTTGGGAGATGATGATGAGCTTGAGTCGAGGACGACTCCAATTCAAGAGGGGGAGGATGATGAGGACATCACTTCACATGATACACACATGGAGCCTCCACCTACAATTCAACTACAAGGACCAATCACACGCGCCCGTGCCCGTCGCTTAAACCATGAGGTTAATTCGTTCCTTAGCAACCTTGATTATATTTGTTTGGATGGGATGCTACTGAATACTAGTGATATTTTGTTGCTTAGGAACATGGGAGATGGAATAGGAGAGTTAGAGTTGAAGACGGAGCCGCACGGATGATTTGAAGTCAAGAATTCGCTGGTTCGGACTACTTCGACCACCATTCACCAAAATGGGCATAACTTCCTCATACAAAATCCGATTGGCGCGTTCTTGGACTTTTTGGAAAGCTGAGGAGAAGACGGATCTTTTGCCGTTGGTTTCACATCATTTGCAGTCTCGAGTCGACCTATGTATTTAAAACAGTCCTGCGTGACAGAACTGGGCCGTGTTGGCCATAATTTGAGTCTGTACGTCTTCTAGCCCACAGCCCAAGTCTGTTCATTTTCCACAGACCGCCGCCCTATATATTCTCACGCCAGCCAACTCTAGGGTTAGGTTTTGCTTTGTTGCATCTACACTGTTGTGTTTAGATCCCGCCTCTTGCACCGGACCGATTGACTGCTGTATTGGCGTTTGTGAAACCTCACCTTATCTTCGTTTGTCTGTGATTTGGCATTCGATTTGTATCCTTCCTGTTCTTGCTTGTGTTCTTGGGTTCGCTTGCAGGAATTAGCCTTCGTGGCGAGGTCAATCGCGTTCTGCGTGGTTGATAACCAACGGAGACAGTGGTGTAACGATTGCGAGGTTTTGATCCGCCGGACCGGAGCCTTGGATCGCCAACGTCGAGATTCTCCACCAACCCAAGTTTATCCCTTACCTAGCGGAAGATCGGGACCAATCCCCCATCACAAATGAATGGAACAAATTCAAATTGCAGCATTGCTCGGAAGAAGCAAAACAAGAAAGCATCATGTTTAAAGAACTTAATAAGAAAAATAAGTTCCTACATAAATTTGGCCCAGGTGGATATAAGGCCAAGTAGGGTGAGTGGAGTAGAAAGGAGGAGGAGGACCGTGTGGCTGGGTTATCTGAACAGTTTTCAGGTGCTGATCAGCACACTAAGAGATGGCTCCTAGGTCGAGCTAAAAAAACACCCGAGGGCCAATATATGCTCTCCAACTCATGGACTAGTGAAGTATTTCAGAAAGTATAGGAAATCACTGAGTTGGAGAAAACTGGAAAGTTCAAACCTGAGGGATGTAATGACCGACTTACATATGCTCTCGGAAACGAGGAACATCGAGGGCGCACCCGAGGTGTCTCTTCTATAGTACCCTGGAAAAGTACTTTCAGGAAACAGGAGGGTACCACATATAAGAAGCATCAAGCACGCACAGACGATGCCGCAAAGCGCTGTGCAGAGTGAGAGCGACACTTTTTTGAATTTATTAATGAGAATCCAAACATAATGTAGGCTACCAGGGGACAAATAATTGTGCCAGAGGTATGACTTGACGTACCAAGCAGTGTTGGCTCAGTACAAGAAAAATTTCCTGTAAATTATATCAAAGAGGACACACCATGCATCTTGCATGTACCAATAGGGCGCAAAGGGCATTCCCAAGAGGCTACACGAGGCATTGCTATGCCCGGGGATTTATTTCACAATCGGGCTATTCCTGCATAGTATACCAAGGTTAAGGTCAATGAGATTACCAACGACAGATTTATCAATGACCCCTTAGATCTTCCAATGCCTGATGAGGGGATTGAGATAATCGGAGATACGCTGAATAACTTTGTCCTATGAGCTAGCCGAGATATCAAATTGCTGCAGACAAGTTCTTAGAGTAAATCGCCTATTGTCTCATCGCAATCCCCCACATATCCTTCATCTCACGTGGTGCAAAATATAGGATCTTTATCACCTATTGATGAGCGTGAGATAGAGGAAGAGGCAGAGAAGGACCCAGTGCCCGATAAAGTAGCAGAAGTGACAGAACCTAAACTGGCTGAGCCTGATCAAGTGGAAGTGTCAGTTCAAACGACCAAGCCTGATCAAATGCCACTGCCAGTTCTGGTCGAGCCAGTGCTATTGCCTGAGCCCACCGAGCCTGAAAAACAAGATGGATGCCCAAAGCCCGCAATCCACAAGACAATTGTTCAACATGGGTAGTGTTCTGCGCCGAAATCTGAAATACTTAAATTTTTTACTACTATGGGGCAAACACGTTCTATGCCCGTAGAGGCTCCCTTAAAGGCTCCAGTACAAAAGCAGGCGGGCTCACTTTCTGTTGATAAATGGACCTACGGAGATGAGGATTATATCGAATACGAACTAGGCAAACCATTATTACCCCAAAGAGTACTTAAGAGTATGTCCTGGCAGATGAGAACATTTCATGACTGGTAGCTCGAAGCATCTTCATTAGGAGTTACACAAATAGAAGTGAAGGTTCCAAAAGAAATATTCAACTGCCCAGAGTTTACTCTTGCATTATTTTTCGACGACTTCCATCGGATGTTCCGTCTGAAGTGAACCGACATCACAAGCATGATGCTCTGGTGCCTGTAAGTACTTTTTACTTTGTTAATACAAAGCCAAAATCAATCATATATTATATTGACTATTGTTTCATAACATATGCAGTTTGAATTCATATTGTGACACGTCTAATAAATATGGGTACTTGAACCCATCATTGATAAGTCAAAGTACACTGAACCCAGTACTAAACCGGAATGATGACAAGTACTAGACTGCAGGTCGAAAAAAGTTTCAAAAGAAAATGTTCAATAAAGACCAAGACGCACTTAAGAAGAGTAAAAGGAATTGTGCCGTGTTGTATATTGCACAATGCATGTTTCAATGGAGGGACATAGAAATGATAAGTGGGGCATATAACTTTAAGTATGTATACCCACTATATCCACTTAATCACGTTTTATCGATTATGAAACTAACATAATCATATATTACTTCTTTCGATAGTGATCATTGGATTGCACTTCTGATATACCCAAAAAACATAAGGTTTTATGTGCTCGACTCTCTCAACAAACCCAAAAAAGAATATCAAGATATATTAAATGTTATTCAGAGTGCATACAAATATTACGTGGAAAGGTTAGGTGGCCCACATGATCCATAGAGGCTGAAAGATATGCATATCAGAACCAACTATCCGGTAATATTATATTTTGAAATTTCTTAATTCAATTGATAAAGCTAAACTATATATCGTTCTAACTTAGTCTATTTTGAAGTGTCACAAATAATCTCCTGGTTCGGTGCATTGCGGGTATTATACTTGTGATTTCATGAGCAATGACTTAGGAAAGTTTGCGCGGAGAGTATCTAAGGATACTAAAGAAGTAAGTTGATTTATTGTGTGTTAATCTAATATAACTTGCAACGTATGTACTTATATGTTACGTATGTAGGCATCAGGTCCATCAACCGTTGCTGAGAAGAGCCTACTCTTAGAATCACAAATGTATGAAATCGTACCAAGGATGTGCCGCTTCACGATGCATGAAGTTCTTCATGAGCATGGAGTATTCTTCGATCATGAGGGTGAAGTGGCCAAGCATCCAACTACGTATGATTGGGCTAGAAGAACTAAAAGGCAAGTACAACTAATCACTAAGAATTTTGAAGCTGAGAAGCAAAAAAAAGATGTGCAAGATGTGAGTTGGCCTTTCGAGAAGAAACATTAAACAAAATAATCATGTATACTACTGTGGATGGCTGTGTGGAGTAGTGAATACAAGCTGGGAATCTTGAGATGTTAACTTTGTAAACTTGATTTGTGATAAAAACAACCGGAATCAGACTCAAACTCTCTCTCTGAAGCTAGCCCAAAGTGGGCCTTCGGCAGGCCTGCTGAAGCCTGCTTCTTAGGCTGAAGCTTCGGTAAGACAGGCCTCCAAAGGGCCTTTAGGCCAAAGCTAGCAGGCCGCTAAAAGGGCTCTGAAGCCCAATGTTAGATAGGCCTTCGGCCCTATAAAGCTTTGTCCTATAACAGGACTTGTGTATTTTTGGCCCAAATTACCAAAATTGACATTTTGACAATCTTAACCACTAATGCCATTTTTTGCTATCAACACATGCCCCCTGCCTTTTAGTGAACTAAGTGAACTAAAAACATAACAGGCTAAGGACGATACCATTCATATCGACCTATCCACACTTTCAATCGCTTTACCACACACTTGGGAAGTACCTTTTCAAATACCTTCCATTCAAAGCTCTTCAAAATCACTCTCCTTGTAAAGATTCTAACAAGTATGCGTTGCTTGGAGCGATTTCAGCTACTTTTATAGGACCTTCCCAACTAGACGACCATTTACCAAATTTGGGGCTCTTAGTGCCTAAGGGCAAAATCGTCTTCCAAACCAAGTCACCAACTTGAAACAATTTTGGCTTAACTCTTTTGTTGTATGCTCTAGCTACTCTTCTTTTGTCTTTTTCTATAGATTCTAAAGCTCTCAACCTCTTATCGGTCTCTTCTTCCAAATTATCCTTCAAAAGAGTTTTATATTCGTCGACCGATAAGCAATCTTGTTTAAGGAATCTTAAAGAGTCAAAATCCACCTCTACTGGTAGAATGGCTTCTTGTCTATACACTAACTCATATGGACTAACTCTGGTAGCACCGTGCTTTGCGACTCTATAAGCCCACAAAGCTTCTGAAAGCACTTCATGCCACCTTTTAGGGAACTCTTCAATTTTCTTCTTAATGAGCTTAATTACAGTTTTATTACTAGTCTCGGCCTGACCATTGGCCTAAGCATAGTATGGTGAAGAGTTTATCAACTTAATACCATAAAATTCAGCAAAGTCCCTCACTTCTTTAGCAAAAAATGAAGTACCTTGATCTGTAGTGAGAGTTTGGGGAATACCGAATATGTGTATAATGTGCTTCAAGATAAAATCAGTTACCTCATTGTGAGTCATGTTCTTGAGAGGCATGGCCTCGGTCCATTTTGTGAAGTAGTTCGTCGCCATCAGCATGAACCGATGCTGTTCTAAAGAGGGAGGATGAATTTGACTGATGAAGTCTAACACCCAACCTCGGAACGATGATGGCTTGATAAAAGGATTAAGTAGTGATGTAGGAGCTATCTGAATATTACCAAACCTTTGACATGCTTCACACCCTCTGTAATATTTAAAACAATCCTCGGTCATAGTCGGCTAGTAGAAACCTGCTCTCTTGAGCATCCAACTCATTTTTTGGGCCGACTAATGAGTGCCACAAAGCCCCTCATAGACCTCTCCTGTAGCTACTTTGGATTGATCGGCATCTAAGCACTTTAAGAGTACTCCATCAATAGTTCGGTGGTATAATACACCATCTAGCAATACCGATCAACTCTTTGATTTGGATCTCTTATATATTGGACGATTAGAATTATCCAATCACCCTTATGGACATCCGGAGGGTTTACTAACTCCTTTCCTAGAATAATGTTTAAATTGCTAACTTCGATGTGCCCGCCAGGCCTCTCCTACTTTTGCCGAAGGCTGACCAGACTGGTCGTGCGTAGCCGATCAGACCGAAGCCTTTCGCCAGAGGGGACCAGCGTGCGAAGGCTTCTGTTGTCCAGAAGGCTTCAGCGCAAGGGCTCTGACGTGCATGATCCTTCGGCGGACAAAGGGCTCCTGCACTCAACGCCCTTCGGTGGTCGGAGGGGTCTGATCCGGTTGGTCCGACGGACCTCTCATCTACCTGAAGTCCCTCACTTTAGTAGTGAGATCAAGCATTGGCTTTTCCTGTATAGAAAACTTTCCTCTCCTGACATGATAGCTAGAAGCTTGTTGAGCCAAATCATTTGCAATTGAGTTGGCTTCTCTTGACACGTGAGAAATTTTAAAGTCATCGAAAGTAGTAACTGTATCTAAACATTTGTCCAAGTAACTATTTAGCAAGCAATTAAAACATTAAGCACTTTTAGCTACTTGTTGTACCACTAACAGAGAATCACCATGCACATGAACATGTATAGCACCTATGGATCCTAACAATTCAAGTCCTATCAATAAAGCTTCATACTCGGCTTGTTTATTACTAGAAGGAAATTCTAAATGAGCCGAGGTTTCGAATCGCATGCCGCTAGGTGATATGAGAACTACCCCGACACCTTGGACATTCTTACAAGATGAACCATCAAAATAAAGTTTCGATGGCACTACTTCAACTAGAGCAATATCATTACCCCAATTGATATCTACATGGTTATCAACTATAAAATTAGCGACAATTTGGCCTTTCATAGCTCTTAGAGGTTCATAAGCCAAATCGTACTCAATCAAAGCGTAAGCCCACTTTCTAATTCTTTCACTTAGAATCGGCTTTTGCAACATGTACTTTATGACATCATTTGTCAAGCGACAATACATGTGCTCGGGAGAACATACTGACGTAATTTGGTACATGCGTAATAAAGTGATAAACACAAACGCTCCACAAACACGTACCTAGTTTCGGCGTCGACGGCTTAAAAATGTGATGATGTACTCTTTCCCCTCCACCTCCTGGGTCAGTATGGCTCCTATCACGCTATCTTCTGCAACGATGTATAGTCAAAACAGAATTCTAGCTTTTGGCGCTCTTACCATAGGCGTTGATGACAAGCATTCTTTAACTTTCTCAAAGGCAGTTTGCTGACTTGCCTCCCAAGTGAACTCGGCTTCATTCTTTAGTCGGAGTATAGGGCCAAAAGCATCGATTTTGCCAGATAAGTTGGATATAAAGCAACGCAAATAATTCATCTTGCCTAGCAATTTTTGCACATCTCTTTTGCATGTCGGTGCTTCAAAGTTTGTAATCTTATCAAGTCTCTTAGGATCACTCTCAATACCTATTTCATGAATCATAAATCCTAAGAACTTGCCTGCCGACACGCCAAAAGCACATTTGAGCGGGTTCATTTTAAAGCCATATTGGCGCATCCTATCAAAAGTAACTCTCAAATTGGCTAGGTGGTTTCCCATAGCATCCGATTTGACTACAACATCATCTATGTAGACTTCTAACATAACTCCTAGCAAGTCATGAAAGATTAAATTCATAGCACGTTGATATGTAGCGCCAGCATTCTTTAAACCAAAAGTCATAACTACCCACTCAAACAAGCCGACAAAACCAGGGCATTGAAAGGCTGTCTTGTAGACGTCCTCTCCGGCCATAAAAATTTGATTATAACCCGCGTTGCCATCAAGAAAACTTAGTCACTTGTGTCCTGAAGCATCGTTGATCAACATGTTAGCTATCGGCATGAGATACTCATCCTCTGGAGTGCCTTTGTTTAGATTCTATAAATCAATACAAACTCGTATTTTGTCGCTCCCTTTATTTTCTACAGGCACAATTTTAGTGGCCCATTCAGCATACTTGCATGGCCTAATAAACTCAGCCTTGAGTAATCATTCTATCTCCTCTTTAACTCGGTCATAGAAGGCCGAATTAAAGCGTTGAGGTGACTGCTTATAAGGCATAAACCCGGGTTTAATAGGTAGCCGATGCTCCATGAGCTCGCAGCTTAATCCGAGCATCTCACTATACTCCCATGCGAAACAATGAACATATGACCGAAGCAATTTTATTACTTCGGCCTTCTCATTAGCCTGTAAATGTTGGCTTACAAAAGTCGTCCTTGTAATGCTACCATTGCCTATATCAACTTCTTCTAAGGGACCGGCCGACGCAAAACCTTGTCCTATCTTTTCTACTTCGCTAAAATCTTCAATGGCTTCGGCAATACCGTGTTTAGAATACCGATATTGCTCTACATGAGACTTTAGCCAATCAAGATTGTTTTTACTAGGCATGACTACTAATTTAGAAATAGTCGTGCTACATCAACCGGCTTTACAGACACGGGTACAAAATGTCCCCTGGATACGCTAACGAATTCATAATCAGAAAGGTCTCTACCTGATAGACACTCTACTTTTTCATGGATGTTGTCGATGGATACATCGCCAGTGCTACCTGGGCGGAAGTATCTGTTGGTACGACCTCTACATCGTCACCGTCCCATTGTATTAGGCGTTGGTACAAAGTAGAAGGAATACAACAATTCGCATGATTCTAGTCACGACCAAGTAGCACGACTATAGTTACCTTGCACGTCAACGACGAAGAATGTTGTTGACAATGTTTTGTTACCCACTGTTAAATCCAAGGATAGTACGCCTTTTGCTTTAGAACTCTCTCCGTTGAAGCCGTTGAGTATTAGGTTGGTTCTCTTAAAGTCTTCCTCGCCCCTGCCAAGCTTCTTCAAAAGAGAGTAAGGCATTAGGTTGATAGTGGTGCCACCGTTGACAAGCATTCTAGAGATCGGCTTCCCATCAATGTGCCCCCTGACATAGAGAGGTTTTAGGTTGTGAGTCATATCCTCGGGTTTCTCAAAAACAAAATCCCGTGGGCCGAGGTTCAACTGAGTGACCTCAGCCTCGTCTCGTGGTAAAGCGAACTCGGCGGGTAGCATGACAATGTTGACGTCCATCACTTGAGGTGCAGGCCCCTCGAAGACGGATGTGTAGTCGTTGTCGATCATGTGGTCATCATCGTCGCTCGGAATGGGAGCCGGGCTCTTTGTCTCCATCGGTTTAGGCCTCCATACTTGTTTCACAATTGGCCTAGGGTGGATTTCTTCAAAAATGGTGTCTCGCTCATCCTCGGCCTTCTTTTCACACATCTTCTGTGATCACAGACATTGTAGGCGTCTTTTCTGTGATTTGGACATGCCCGGAGGTGCCCAAGATGGTTGTGGCTTGGTACCAGGTGCCACCACCTTGCTTTTGTGATTTTTGGCCGAAGGGGTGTTACCCAGATCGGCCTCACATGTCTTATACTTGGTAGGCACCTCGCTGCGGTTCCTGTCGGTCGGACCGGGCTTCGGCACTAGCCTCGGCCGGACTAGGGGACTTACCTCCTTCGTGCTTCGGTGAAGGGGCCTTCGGGATTGGGACTTCCTGAGACCTTACCATGACTGTGATGGCTTCGGACTCTCTCTTCGCCTCCTCACGCCCATCTCCCTTGGCTCCGTCTTGTGTGAGTCAATTCGGAGGTACTACGGATAGCTCGTGGAAGACGTCTCCCTTCGCTATGTATATTTGTCCCTGCCAATTATAACACTCCGAAGGAAAATAGGGGGCAATGTTACACTGTGGCCCCGATTGGATTCATCGGCGTCGTAGACGCAGTAGTCATTATAGACGTACCCACGACCGATGTAGATGTACTTGTCATGTTGGCGTAGTCGTTGGAAACGTGCCCGCACTTGGGTCAGTTCGACAATCCAAAAGTGTGCGGATACTTAGGAACAAGCCTAAGCGCAACCCAACACTGATGTCTCGTTTCGACTACCCTTAACAGTGGCAAGGGGGTGGAGTCGCCAAGTAATTAGATCACAAGTAAATAATCCAATTAGCCGAAAATAAATAATAAATAAAATAAACTAGTCGGCTGAAGAGAGCCTAACTAGTTCAAAGTGTATCGTGCGAAGGGTTCACCGAAGGGGGCCTTTGGCCTTTGGTGCGAACGGTGCGCCGAAGGTAGTCTTCAACGTTTAGATCGATCTGGCCAAAGATAGGCTCCAAACATATGTTTGACACGAAATCACCTCCGAACAATAGAGTTCGGTGCGAAGTCTCTAACATGACAAAAAATACTCCAACGCAATGTGCTGGCACGACTTCGTCCGATGAGAAGTACTGGCATGATGAAGCCTGATGTGATGAAGCCTGTTGTGGAGCGCTCTGGCATGAGAACTCGACCAAACCGACAACAACGTGATAGATCCGGCACGGTTAGTCGAAGCAGGGGTCCACCGAAGGGTGTTCTGGCAGCCTCTGAAACTAGTTTCCTCGCTCTAGACACCTTCAGCGAAGGGGGCTCTGAGTGTGAAAACCTACAATAGAAAAGAGATCAAGTGCCAATTCGTCCTAGAGATCGAATTTACTAAGTGTTGCAATAGGGAAACGAAGGTAGCAATCTATTACGTAGATTAACGGATACTTCACAGGCAAAGTAACAAGGCGATAGTAATAGGTTACGTAGATTAACGGGTACTTCATGAGCGAAGTAACGAGGCTTACCACAGTTTCTAAGTGGTCAGTGGAGGGCTTCCTGGCAAACCCACGAAGGTTGTGCAGAAAAGTAAATAAAAGTAAAGTACGATTCAAAGCTAGGGCTTTGTGGTTGAATTGTGTTGGGGGGTCTGATGAACCGGCCTCACCCTTATATTTATAGGGGCTAGTCTTCTTATCGCTAAAATTAATCTGATAGGATTCGGCCTTATCAAGTTTAGGGATAAAAATAACCAGAATCATACTCAAACTCTATCTTCGAAGCCAGCCCGAAGTGGGTCTTCGGCAGGCCTGCCGACGCCTGCTCCTCGGGCTGAAGCTTCGGCGAGGCAGGCCTCCGAAGGTCCTTCGGGCTGAAGCTAGCAGGCCGCTAAAAGGGCTCCGAAGCCCAATGTTAGATGGGCCTTTGGCCCTATAAAGCTTCGACCTATACCAGGACTTGTGTATTTTTGGCCCAAATTAGAAAAATTGATATTTTGACAATCTTGATCATTAATGCTATTTTTTGCTATCAACAACAGGCTAGACAGAACTTGGGCTTTCACACTTGACTTCAGTCAAACAAAAATCTAGCGAGAGTGTCACTTTTATTGACGACTTTAGTAGATATGGCTATGTCTAGTTGATGAGGCATAAGTGTGAATCCTTCGAAAAGTTCAAGGAGTTCTAGAATGAAGTACAAAATCATACGGGCAAGACAATTAAGTTTCTACGATCTGATCATGGAGGTGAATATTTGAGCCAAGGCTGATGTAAAATTTATTATGTCTTGCATGTCGTTTCTGCGGTGCTTCGGCGCATGTAATTAGTATAGGCTATGCGAGATAGACTAGTACTGTTCATGGAGGCCAGGAGCACACACTCAATGATGGGAGCCATTGAGATGGAGATCACCATGTGAAGAGGGTCATGCTATGTCATAGTTAATATGATTGTCTGTGATGCTTTCTTATGTTCATGTTATACTATTCTTGCATGTTTCGTGTGGCTAGGAATGTTATGGTGCTAGAATAGTTTTCTCTCAGAAAACTAAGTATTGATGCTCGTTCCATTAGCTTCACCCACCAAGGTTCTTGCTCATCGATAGTGGGTCTGCCAAAGCAGAGTGCTATCTTTTATCTTGACCAGTTAGGGTGGAAGTCGGACTTCTGCACGCATAGTATTGGTTTACTTAACGAGGCTATCAAAATAGTTTTGGGCTTTTGAGCATAGAGTTGGCGTAGAGCACAAGATGCTTCTCCAACGACAAGAGTCACATACGATGTGATTAGCAAAGTGTTGCTTACCTATGTCAACTAGATTCTAGCAGTGATGTCAAAGCTCACTAGGAGTTAGAGTGAATATGGATCTTGCGCCACTATGAGTCATTAGAGGGAAAGTGACTATTTTTGAAATAGTGGAACATCTTTTATTGGATAGAAGATAAATGTTGCATAGTGCCGAACCTTGCATTTAATCTTTTGTAGATCATGGAACCTACTACTTCTTCTGTTAAGAGCACTCCAGTTTTTATTTTGCGATCTATACTTGAACGTGAGAAATTATCTGGAACAAACATTATGGATTGGTATCGAAATTTCAGAATTGTTCTTAAACAAGAGAAAAGTATTATGTTCTAGAGAAACCTGACCCCGATGAACCAGGAGAGGATGCTTCTGCAACAAACAAGCGTGCTTATGAGAAGCATGCTAGTGATTATGTGGATGTCAGATGTCTGATGCTTGCCTGCATGTCCTCTGAGTTTTAGAAACAATATGTGGAACGTGATACTTATGATATGATCGTAGGCCTAAGGGCATGTTTTAGAACCAGGCAAGGGTCAGAAGATACAATGTTTCTAAAGACTTTTTTGGGAGTAGGTTGGCTGAAGGGAGCCCAATGAGTACTCATGTGATCAAGATGATTGGTTACATTGAGACTCTAGAGAGACTGGGCACTCCACTGGATCCATACTTGGTCATTGGCGTCATTCTCCAGTCGCTCCCACTGAGCTTTGAGCCGTTCATCATGAATTATAACATGGTTGGACTGGAGAAGACATTAGCTGAGTTGCATGGCATGCTAAAAACTGTTGAGGAGAGTATCAATAAATCTCCAAGTCAAGTGATGATGGTTCAAAAGGAGGGCAAAAAGATAAAGAGGAAGGGCAAGACTAGGACTACAGATTCGATGTATGGTGTAAAGTCTAAATCGGCAAGAAAGTCTAGGTCGGGTCCTGCTGGCTTTGATGTGTGCCACTACTGCCACAAGCCTGGGCATTGGAAGTGCAATAATTGCATGGTGTACCTAGAGGAGCAGAAAAACAAGAAGGGAAGTATGACTTTTGCTTCAAGTATTAATGTTATTGAAATTAGTCTTGCTACTCGTCCAAATGATACATTGGTATTGATACTGGATCGATGATTCATACTTGCAAATCATTTCAGGTGCTGTGTAGAGTAAGAAAGTGTGCAAGTGGCGAAATGGATATTCGCATCGGGAATGGTGAAAGGTTGCAGCATTGGTCGTCGATGTTTATTCATTATCGCTACCATCAGGGCTTCTTTTGGAGTTAAATAATTGTTATTTCCTTCCTGCCTTAGGCAGAAACATTATCTCTTCTTCATGTTTAGAGGAAGATGGTTTTGAATTCGTAATAAAGAACAAGAGTTGTTCAATATTTTCGAATGACATGCTCTATGGTGTTTGTCCATTTGTGAATGGATTATATATTATGAGTCTTGAAGATGCAAACATTTATAACATTGTTACTAAGAAACAACAACTTAATGATTTAAATCCTACCGACGTCTGGCATTGTCATGTGGGTCATATAAATGAGAAGCGCGTGTAGAAGCTCCATAGTGATAGACATTTGGAGTCATTTAATTTTGAATCATATGACACATGTGAGTCTTGCTTAATTGGCAAAATGACAAAGATGTCTTTCACTAGACAGAGTGAGAGGGCGAGTGAGCTATTTGACATAGTACATACTGATGTGTGTGGAGCAATGAGCCATGTTTCAAGAGGTGGTTTTCAGTTCTTCATCACTTTTACCGACGACTTTATTGGATACGGTTATGTCTAATTGATGAGGTATAAGTGGGAGTCCTTCGAAAAGTTCAAGGAGTTCCAAAATGAGGTACAAAATCATATGGGCAAGACAATTAAATTTCTACGATCTAATCATGGAGGTGAATATTTAAGCCATGAGTTTAGTGATCATATGAAGTAGTGTGGAATTGTTCCACAACTGACTCCACCCGGCATGACCCAATGGAATGGAGTGTCTGAGTAGAGAAATCGTACCTTATTAGACATGGTTCGATCTATGATGAGTCATGCTGATTTTCCATTATCCTTTTGGGGACTTGCTGTAGAAACTACAGCTTTCACGATAAATAAAGTTTAACCTAAGTCAGTAGGGAAGATACCATATGAGATGGGATCTGGGAGGCGTCCCAGTTTGTCTTTTCTAAATATTTTGGGTTGTGAGGCGTATGTCAAAGGTTTGACATATAACAAGCTCACTCAAAATTAACAAAAATTCTAAAATTGGTAATTTGGGCCGAAAATATGCATCCTGGCACAGGCCGGTCCAACTGACCATATAGGACCGGTCAGACCGGCCATGTAGTCCTGGTCAGACTAGCTATGCAGGCCCAATCAGACTGGCCCACTCTGAGTCCGAAGGGATTTAGTTGGTTTTCGGATAATTTTATCCCTAATCAATTTTTACAACTTAGACTTATTTTCTAATTAGATTAGATCCCAAGAATGACAAGACCACCCCCTATATATATAGGGCAAGGCTGATTCAAATGGACTCTCTCTCTCCAACCCTAATAGATCCAATCTACTATATCCTTGAATCGTTCTTTTTACCCTTTACCTTTCCTTGCCCTAGGAGTAGCCTTACCACGTCCATCTTTGTTGGTTTGAACTATAAACCATCCATCCATCAAGTCGTAATCGTGGTAATACTTGTCGATTCTCTTGTGAATCGTCCGTTTAATACCCGTAACGGATTTTTATTGGTTTTTATCGGTAATTCGGTCTCTAGGCTGAATTGCTTCTGATTTCTTAGTGTTTTCTAGAGTTTTCATCCTCATCTTCTTCGCCAAGAACCATTGCACCGAGCTCTTCCCGTCGGCTCCGATCCCGATGAGCCAAGGACGACGCTGCCGTGCCTGCCGGTCTGACCAGCCGTGTTCAATCGGTCCGACTGACGTGTGTCAGCAATAGCCTGTTCAACCGGTGGCCAAGGACGGTCTGACCGCTAGGTCTCGATTGGCATGTTCACCCTTCTGGCCGCTCCATTCGCCCCTCCCATGCATCGCCGGTCTGACCGCTACCTTTAGGCCAGTCTGACCGACCTCTTTACCACGGTCCAACATGCCCTGCTTTGGCAGGTTTGATCACCTCTCCTACACTTCGGTTAGTTGAATTCTGTTGTTGAAGTATGATTTGATTGCCTGGTGACTCCACACATATTGCCTTGTCTCGGTGAAGGGTCATCGGAACGCGGTGTTAGCGTCGCATGACGTTTAGTGGGCCACCCCTAGGAATCTATGCACTTTTGGATTGTCGAACTGATGTCAGTCTTCGTTGGTGCTTTATCGACAAAATTTTGTGTCAACACACTTTTTGGCGGCTCTGGGGACATACATGCCAAGCACGACTACGCCGAAGATGGTTACGACTACTACGACTACATCAATGGTACCCTCTACATCAGTCAACATGGCGGGGAGCACGAAGATCGACGATGACAATGCCATCCTCCCCACCATCGACGACATCTCCGAGGAAGACAAGACTGAGATCGAGGCCAAGATGAAGCAATTGGATGCCCTCATGCTTGTGCGGTACAACGAAGACTCACGCGGGCTTCATCAAGCGTACCCCCGATCTCCCCAACATCTCCATGGATAAGGTAACACCGCTTACCCCTCTATCATCTCTTGACATTGAACAAAATATAGCAGCAACCGTAGATAAAGCAGTTTGTGCCACATTTGCAAATCATCTAGGGCTAGAGATGGAGGCGATGTTTAAGTGATTCTGCTTTTCCGATGCCACTTCTCTAACTCTGATTGCTAGTGTACCCCATGTCCATTACATCCATAGTAGAACCGATCAGAGTACCAGGAAGGGTATCGTGTCTTTGGCCTCACCATCTATGTCTGAGATGTTGTTTCTCCCTATCGGTCATACCGGCCCTTTGGCCGGTCACACCAACGCGTGCCAGGTTTTGCCACCGACGACCGTCAGTCCGTCTGGCCTCTAGCCCGGTCAGACCAGTGTGTGCTATCCTCTAGCACCGGGTGTAGGACCGAAAGTAGCGACCATAGGGGGGGTGAATGGGCGCCTTAAAAATTCTTTCGAATATATGGCCTGTTCCCAACACCCAACGCACCTCAAAAGGCTAAGCAGCAGAAAATGAACAGATAGCCTAAGTATAAAGGTATCTAACCTAGAAGCAGCTGATGTTAACCAGAGAACTACCAAAGCAGTGCAACTAGGCAGATAAACAAAGTATACTAGACATGTCAGGCCAAACTTCTCAATGAAATGATCTAAGTATATATAAAGTGAGATTAGAAGTTACTTGTTGGAACAATTGCGTTAGTTCCAGCAGGTTTTTGTATGGTGGTGTATGATGCGGAGAATGAACCTCGATGGGTTCTCTCAGAGGGAGAAGGAGTTTATACTGGTTCGGGCCTCCCCTAGGGGATAATAGCCCTACGTCCAGTTTGTGGTGGATTTGCCATGGTATGCCTTAGTGTGGAGAAGAGAACTACATGGTCTCATGGCCCCCTGGTACAAGGGCTTGGCCCTGCTTTTATAGGCGCACAGGCCAAAGGAAGGGACCGGGATGCCCTCTATGAGCCCTAGGCTTACAAGGGCAGAGAGGGGAAAAAGGGTTAGCTATGGTACAAAGGTACTTTGCAGCTTTACAGCCTTGTAGGCGTGTCAGACTGCGCTAGGCTTTGACCAGCTAAACGACATACCAGGGGCGGCGGGGCCCCGGGTACGGCCTGTACTTAGATATTTCCTGAGCCCGAAGTAGGGGCCGGAGCTCTTCTGGCAAAGGCTGCGAAGAGGGCTTCGAAGTGCATCCCGAAGGGGGGCTTCGAAGCATGCTCCGAGCAAGGCTCCGAACTGGGGTCTCGGAGCCTTGATCTCGAACTGGGCTCCGAACTAGGGTCTTGGAGCCTTGGCCTCGAACAATCTTGACAGGGTCCGAAGACTGGTGTTGGGAGGAAGGCTTCGAAGTGCACCCCAGAGGGGGGCTTCGAAGCGTGCTCCGGAAGGTGGCCTTCGGGCTTGGCTCCCGGAGGGTGGCCTCCCGGGGGGCGACCTTTCCTGACTTGGCTCCGGAGGGCTGCCTCCGAACTTGGCTCCGGAGGGCGGCCTCCGGACTTGGCTCCCGGAGGGTGGCCTCCGGACTTGGCTCCCGGAGGGCGGCCTCTAGACTTGGCTCCCGGAGGGCGGCCTCCGGCCTCCTGCGCCCGGAGGGTGGCCTCCGGCGCCCTGCGCCAGGGCCCGAATCGGGGGCTCCGAGCCGGACCTCCTGGTCTGAGGGCTCCGAAGCTACGGGCCCCGAAAGGCACCCTGGGACCTGGAAACAACACCGAGAGAAAACAGGCTCCGACAGTACTGGGCTCTGGGCCGAAGGCTGTCGGAGGCTGACGTCATTTGGCCCCTGTTCAAGGGAAATATATTCCCCCAACAGTAGCCCCTCGCGTGTAGGCCTTCGGAACGAAGGGGTGCACGCGCCCTTAGGACAAATGACCTGAAAACACAACTTCAGAGAAAACATACCTTCGGAGCCTGGACCGAAGGTGACCTCGATTCCCGGGGGCAATAAATGCCCGTGTTAGTGGCCAGAACGGCCTCGGGGAGCCGAACGGCTCTGCAACAGTCGAAAAAGTTACCGTTACCTTGTTCTGGGCCGGTACGCCTTCCCTGGAGGCCCATCTGGTGGTGGGTTCGGCCCACGTCGGTTGAAATTCTTACCGCGCCTATAAATAGAGACTTACCGTGTGCGGCTTCGGCACACCTTATTCGCTTTCTTTTAGTTGCCTTGCAACCTTCGCTCTCTTCTTCTTCTAGCTTCGCTTCGAGCCCCCCTCGCCAGCTTTAACCCTTCGCGGCGAAGTCCCATCAACATGCCGAAGAAGGCGGTGGCGAAGCCTCTGGCCTTGGGCTCGAGCTCGGGCTCCGCCCAGGTGCAGGCAGCGGCGGCTGCGGCGGCGAAGACTGCGCCTAGGCGGCTGGGGCCGAGGGACCTTCGGACGCCCTCCGACAAGTTCGAGCAGACCCTGGAGATGAGGGCCTCGATCTCTACGGAGGAGTCGGTCCGGAGGGCCTGCGAAGGGAAGATTGCGGCGAAGATCCAGCTTCGGGTTCCAGAGAAGTCGGAGGCTGAGCCGAGGCCTCGTGCTGACGAGGTGGTGGTGTTCGAGGCCTTCTTCGAAGCCGGCCTCGGACTGCCTGCAGTGGGGATGCTGAGCGAAGTCATCAAGGCTTACAACCTCGAGCTCCCTCAGCTTTCGCCCAATGCCGTGGTGAGGTTAGCCGTCTTTGAGTGGGCCATGAGTTATTAAAACATGGGCTCAATTATGATCAGCTGTTTCCACAGAGATGGTCGATGACTTGCCTTGCTCAGCAAATGGGGATGGAGGAACCTCGGGGTAGAACTCCTGCTCCTCGACGAACTCGTAGTCTTCTCGATACGGAAAAGTAAACAATATATTCACATTCAATAAAACAGATAAAATTCACCAAATAAAGAACATACATTGTTGTGGGTGAAGTAATATTTATTATTCTGAGTCTTTACATATAATAGTGAATTTTAACCTTTTTAGGATTTTTCATAATTTATTTTGTTGGAATAATAATTTATCCTAAAGGGGTTCTTATTCATTTATTGATTAATAATATTTTGGGCAACAGAAACATACTGTTTTTATTGCATTAATGTGTAGAGAATAATGTTCTGGTTCTAACAAAATTTGAATGGTGAAATTTAGAGTTAAAATGAGCAAGATATGAATTTTTGAAGTTTAAACTATTTTCTGAATTTTTATTTAAACCAAAAACAGTCCCTGGTCCACGGTGAACCAGGTTCACCGTGAACCCGTGACTATTCGCGTGGACCGGATCAACCAGGACCGTTGGATACAGATCCGGCGATCGGGAGCGAGGCGGGAGGCGTAAGTGAAATTGGACGGCCACGATTAGATCTCGCGAACCGGTATGACGTGGACGCTCGAGATTAGCCCTGGGGTTTAAGTGGTGATCGACGGCCGAGAGGCCTCGATACCCCTTTGACCAGATCCGAGGGCCTAGATTAAATCCCGGAGGGATCTAATCCTAGCCCTCCGATTGCGATCGGACGGTTGTGGCTTGATCCGGCACGGCACGTCGTAAGGGGGCACGTACCCCCTTCGTCTCCGGCGACGGCGGGCTCGGGTGCGGCCGCGGCGGCGACGGCGAGGGCCTAGGGACCTAGCTAGGGCCAAAAATGGAACGCAGGGAGTAAGGGGGTCAAGATGGTACCTTCGGCGGCGACGATGGGGGCCTGGAGGTGACCGGCGGCGAGCGTAGACGACGGAGGGCGTACGGGTGCTCGACGGCGACGGCGGTCCGGCGGTGTCCACGACCAACGGATGGGTGGACGAGGTGGGGTGGTCGACGACGGACCCGACGGTGGCGGCGGCTAGGGCAGCGGGGGTCCGAGGCGACGGCGATCTCTTGCCGGAGTCAGAGCAGTGCCGAAACTCGAAGAAGAGGCGTCGGCGCTCCGGAAGGCTTCGGTTAGGGCTTAGGAGGTGTGGGTTGAGGGCGGTGGCCGAGGAGGGTTCTTATAGGGGGTCGCCGGCGTCAGAATGGCAGGGAACCGAGGGGATCCCGAGAGCTCCGGCGAGGGTTACCAAAAGCTTCGGGAAGCTTTCCAAAAAAGTGAAAACGCGTCGGCTATGGAAGGAAAGGGGGCGGTGGTGACCAGGGAAGGCGATCGGAGGGGATCCAAGGCGATCCGGCGGCCGGCGGCGTGAAAACAGAAGGAGATCGCCGGGGAAGGAAGGGGAGCGATCCCCTTCCATCGGAGACGATGGATCTGACAGGTGGGCTCCACCTGTCAGTGAGTGACGGAAAAAGAAAGGGCAGACAGGCGGGGCCGGGCGGTCAGAGGGCGCAAGGGGGCTGACGAGTGGGGCCAGACGGGGCGCGGGCGGGAGGAGAGAGGGGAGGGCGGCGCCGACAGGCGGGCCCCTCCTGTCAGTGGGTGGGTGGCAACGGGCTGGGCCAAAAAGGCCGTCGGGGGAGGTTTCGGGGTTGAGGCCCATTAAGCTTTTCAATTCTTTTCTGATTTAAAATAATTCCAGTAATTCATTTATTTGATTAAGGGTTGAATCACTGTTGATTAAAATTTGTAAAAATTCCTAAAATTATATCTTGGCCTCTAGTTCATCTCATAAAATTTTCAAGTCCAGATTTTGAGTATTTCTCCCTGTTTGGCTTTATTTGGGTTCTTTTGGTGATTTTTCTTTAATAATAAATTCAGAAATGATTTAAATAATATTTTCTTTTTATTTTATTCCTTTTAATTTTTGGGGTGTTACAATCCTATCCCCCTTACAGAGAATCTCGTCCTCGAGATTCGGATCAATCCTCGAATAGCTCAGGATGCTGTGCCTTGAGTTCATCTTCTTTTTCCCATGTAGCTTCTTCTACCGGATGATTGCTCCACTGCACTTTGCAGAAGCGGATTACTCGACTCCTGGTGGTCCTTTCTTTGACTTCCAATATCTTGACCGGCTTTTCCACATAAGTCAGATCCTCTTGGACATCCAACTGCTGAAGATCCACTTGCTCCGTGGGGACGCGGAGACACTTCTTGAGTTGAGAAACATGAAACACGTCATGTACTCCAGCCAACGAGGGCGGTAATTCCAACTGATAAGCCACTTCTCCTTGGCGTCGGATAATGGGAAATGGTCCAACATATCGAGGGGCCAACTTTCCTCTCATGTTAAACCGTTGAGTCCCACGAAGAGGCGTAACTCGAAGATAGACATGTTCTCCTTCTTCAAAGGCTAAGTCTCGGCGGCGATTGTCTGCGTAGCTCTTCTGTCGCGATTGGGCTGTCTTGAGTCGGTCTCTGATGATCCGTACTTTCTCTTCAGCTTCTCGAAGAATGCCTGTCCCAAATACTTGGGATTCACCCGTTTGGTCCCAAAGTAGAGGCGTTCTGCACTTACGTCCATATAGGGCCTCAAAAGGAGACATCTGAAGACTGGCTTGATAGCTATTGTTGTATGAAAATTCTGCATATGGCAAGCTCTTGTCCCAAGTGGCTCCAAAATCCAAAACACATGCTCGAAGCATATCCTCTAGTATCTGATTTACCCTTTCTGTTTGTCCATCTGTCTGAGGATGGTAGGCGGTACTGAAATTTAATCTCGTGCCCATCTCCTCTTGGAGGTTCTTCCAAAACCGAGAGGTAAACTGACTTCCTCGGTCAGATACTATCTTCTTGGGCACTCCGTGAAGACATACTATCCGGGCCATATATAGCTCTGCTAGCTTAGGGCCACTAAAGGTCGTCTTGACGGCTATGAAATGAGCTACTTTTGTAAGCCGATCAATGATCACCCATATCGAATCATACCCCAGCTGGGTCTTTGGTAATCCGGTGATAAAATCCATACCGATCTCTTCCCACTTCCATTCCGGCACTTTAAGTGGCTGCAACAATCCTGCAGGTCTCTGATGTTCAGCTTTTACTCTTCTGCAGGTGTCACATTCGGCGACGAACTGGGCAATCTCTCTTTTCATGCTAACCCACCAATAGCGTTCCTTCAGATCCTGGTACATCTTGGTACTGCCGGGGTGAATGGAGTACAATGTCTCATGGGCTTCTCTTAGGATAAGAGTCTTTATTTCAGGTTTATCCGGCACACATATCCGAGTTCCAAACCATATGGTGCCATTCTCGTCCTCTGAAAATCCGGGGGCTTTTCCTTGTCTCATGTTCTTCTTAATGGCAGCTATATCCGGGTTCTCTGACTGAGCTTCATGAATCTGCTCAAACAGGACAGGTTGGGTCTCCAAGGTGGCTAGATATGCTCTGGTGGTCAATCCAAGATTTAAGTTTTCCATCTCCTTACATAACAAGGGTGCGTGTTCTTGAATCATCATGGCCGTGCAATATCCCTTGCGACTTAAGGCATCAGCTACCACATTTGCTTTTCCTGGGTGGTAGTGAATACCTAAGTCATAGTCCTTGATTAGTTCCAACCATCGTCTTTGCCTCAGATTAAGGTCAGGCTGTGTGAAGATATACTTCAAACTCTTGTGATCCGTAAAGATCTCACAGCGATTTCCAACCAAATAGTGCCTCCAAATCTTGAGGGCGTGCACTACGGCGGCTAATTCCAAATCATGGGTCGGATAATTCAACTCATGGGGTCTCAATTGTCTGGAGGCATAAGAGATGACTTTTCCATCTTGCATAAGAACACATCCCAATCCTTGGCGAGATGCGTCGCAATAGACATGGAAGTCTTTGCGGATATCTGGTAGGGTCAGTATAGGTGCAGACACCAAACGAGTCTTGAGGGTGCGGAAACTTTCCTCGCATTCATGAGTTCATTCAAACTTCTCTCCTTTCTGCAACAACTTGGTCATTGGCTTGGCTATCTTAGAAAAATTCTCGATAAATCTTCGGTAATATCCGGCCAATCCCAGAAAACTTCGTATCTCAGATACGTTCGTGGGTGGCAACCAATCCGTAACTGCTTCTACGGTGGCAGGGTCTACTGCGATTCCTTGTGCAGAGATGATGTGTCCAAGGAACTTTACTTCTGCCGTCCAAAACTTGCATTTACTGTACTTGGCATACAATTGGTGTTCCCTTAACTTTCCTAAGGTTAACCGGAGGTGAGTCTCGTGCTCCTTCTGGTCCTTGGAATAGATAAGGATGTCGTCTATGAAGACTACGATGAACTTGTCCAGATATTCCATGAATACCTTATTCATCATATTCATGAAGAATGCAGGGGCGTTGGTCAATCCAAAGGACATAACCGTACACTCATATAATCCATAGCGGGTCGTGAAAGCAGTCTTGGGTATGTCCTCCTCTCGGATTCTTAGCTGGTGGTAACCAGACCGCAGGTCGATCTTCGAGAATACCGTAGCTCCTTTGAGCTGATCGAAGAGATCATCGATCCGAGGCAATGGGTACTTATTCTTGATTGTTACCTCATTCAAGGCGCGATAATCCACACACATACGCTTTGCCTTGTCTTCTTTCTTCTCGACAAAGATGACGGGAGCACCCCACGGTGATGTGCTTGGTCTGATATAACCTTTCTTCTCGAGATCCTCCAACTGCTGCTTCATTTCAGCTAATTCATTGGCGGCCATCCGGTATGGTCGCTTATAAATAGGAGTGGTTCCGGGCACCAAGTCAATCCTGAATTCGATGTCCCTCTTAGGTGGCATCCCTGGTAGATCATCTGGGAATACATCCGGGTATTCACTGACTACTGGTATCTCCTCCAAGGTAATCTGATGTAGTCTTGTCCTTCCGGCCTTCATGCTGGGCATCTGGAATGTGACTATAGTCCCTTCTTCATTAGTCACCGTTACTTTTCTCTGGGCACATTCTATCACACCTTGGTGTTTATTTAGCCAATCCATCCCTCGAATGAGGTCCAAGCCTTGACATTCTATTAGAATGGGGTCGGCCCAAAATATCGTGCCTTGGATATCTACCCATATCCTTGGACTAAAGGAACAAGCGAGGGTTTGCTTTCCTGGGGTAGCTATCAGTACTGGCCTGGGTAGTTCACTTATGTCCAGTGCATTATTTTCCACAAAAGCAGTTGATATAAAGGAGTGGGTAGCCCCGGTGTCAAATAATACCACTGCAAGCGATGAATGAACCATAAACTTACCCATGACAATCTCTGGTGCAGCCTGGGCTTCTTCGGCGGAGACGTGGTTCACTTTGGCGCGGACGGCGGGGTTGGAGGTGACTCCTTGAGCTCTCTTGGGGTGGGGGCACTGGTGGGAGTAGTGTCCCTCTTAACGGCAGTTGAAGCACACCACAGGCTTGCCATGCCTGTCTCTCAAGACCTCCGGCTTCTTGGCCGGGGCGACTGGGGCGGTAGGTGCGACTGGAGCGGCACGAGGTTGGCTGGCTCCGGCGTTGGCAGCTGGTGGCGCCGGGCGATACACTGGCCGGGGGTGGTACTGTGGCGCTGGTGGAGGTGGAGCAAAGCGGGGTCTTTGGGCCATACCCTGATTCTGCCTGAAGGCAATCATGCGCTTCTTCTTCAAGTCGACCTTATTTTGTTGGGTTTCTTGCATGATAGCCTTGTTCACCAACTTCTGGAAGTTGGCGAAGTCTCCTGAGATGAGTTGTAGAGACAACTCGTCCTTCAGTCCCCGGAGGAACTTAGCCTGCCTGGCCGCATCCGTACGAACCTCTTCAGGTGCGTACCTGGCCAACCTGTTGAACTCATGCAGATATTCTATGACAGATCTGCTTCCTTGCTGCAGATCTCTGAATTCTTGTTGCTTCTGAGCAACGATGCCGTCAGGGATGTGGGCGGCACGGAAAGCAGCTGAGAACTCTACCCAAGTGTGGGCGTGGCCCTCGGGCAGAGTCTCGCGGTGGTTGTCCCACCACTCAGCGGCGGGACCATGCAGCTGGTGGGTGGCGAAGGCCACCCTCTCCTGCTCAGTGCAGGTCAGGAGATCGAGTTTCTTCTCGATCGCCCGCCAACCAATCCCCAGCCTCCATGGGGTTGGTGGTGCTTGCGAAGGTCGGTGGGCGGACTCGGAGGAACTCCGAGAGCTGAGTTGCGGGAGCGGGAGCTGGTGTGGCGGGTCGGGGCAGCTCGGGCTGTTGGTGGAGGCGGAAGAAGTGAGCCTGCTGCTCTTGCATTTGCTGCTGCTGCTGCTGCATCTGGTGCAGGAGGCTGAGACCAACTGGTTTTGAGTGGCCATCATTTCAGCCACGGTGGGGTGGTTGGCGACCGGGGGCCTGCCTTTGTCCGGTGGCTCCCCATTGTGGCAGGTTGCCACTCTCCCCTCCGTTCTGAGGAGCGTCTGATCCCTGGGTGTTGGTCATCCTGGAATTTCCAATGTACACACATTTATTTTGGGTGAACTTCTTTATATTTATTTCAAAAGAATACCGTTCTTGCGGTTACACTTATTTATTTCCTCATTCATGCCTTATATTTTGACATGAATGTTGAATACAAGCAATCAAAATAAAAAGAAAAAACAATCAATCGTAATACTACGTCTAAGGCAGCTCGGGGGACGGCTCGATCTCGGGCTCGTGGGAGACGGGCGGGGTCGAGGAACTGGATGGTCCGGCGGGGGGTGCACTGCGGGAGATCCTCTTGGGCCTCACTGTGGGAGTCTGAATGGGTTTCTTCCGGCGAGGCGGAAGAGGTGCGATCTCCTCTATGTCCTTCTTCAACTCTCTGAGCTGCTGACGAAGCTGGGTATGGACCATGGCGCCCTGGCGCAGAAGCTCATTCTGACGTCTCAACTCCTCTACCTCAAGGGTCAACAGCGGGCTCTGCTCAAGCTGACGACGGAGCTCGGCGTTCTCCCTGGGCAGGTTCTCCGAAGTGTGGCGGTAGAAGTCGATGGTGTCGTGCTGGCTGTCTGCGTCGAGGACGGCCTCTGTGTGGAGGTTGTCCATGGCCTCCAAAAGTCTCATCGTGCGGGTGATGGCGGAGCTGCTCTGGGTGAGGGGGCTGATGTAGATGCTGCGGTGACTCCCGAGTGTGCGCATGGGCATGAAGCGGTAGACGGTGTCGCGGAGGTGGCAGTCGTAGACCAATCGAAGCTCGGCGAGGGACTGGAGAGCGGCTCGCTGGCTGGCCACCACGAAGGAAGGTCCTCCCACTCCATGGGTGTAGAAGGGTGGCTGCTTGGAAGAGGGCGGATCACAACCGTGACCTCGCAGTAGCTCTCGTTCGCATCGGGAAAAATCCCGTGGAACGCAGGCTCATGGGGAAACCCCAAAAAGTCGACGAGTACGCGAAGCTCGCGGATGAATCCGGCCTCGTCACGAAGAGTCCCGCTCATGGTATGAACCGGCATCTACAAAAGAGAGAAAATTTTTGTGAAAATCTTAGAAGATGAGAGGATAAGTAATCTTTTGTAAAATATAGTGAATATATATAAGTCCTAAGGTCAGGTCTGTTTGGCTTCCTACAGTCAAGTCGGCTCTAATACCATCTTGTCGCGCCCCGATTTAATAAATCAGGACTTTATTGAAATTCCATAGAAAATCAATAAACAAGACGTTCATCACACGACCACGTACAATACGAGCAATCATTCACGGTTCGTAGACCGCATTAATACAAAAGTGAATAAAGATGAAGAGAAACTAATAAAACAAGGGTCCTAGATGAACGCCTCCTTCCAGTCTCGTCCTTGACTGGGTCGCTACTCCAGACCTTCATCCTCCTCGTAGTAGACTGGCTCTGATGTGGTAAGTCAACGGGGTGAGTACATATGTACTCAGCAAGCCACCGAATGCAAATATAATGCAAGGTAATAACAAGGGAGATAGTGGCTAATTTAGCGGAAGCAGCATATTTGTAAAGCTTTAAATGAAGCAGTTTATTAGTACGGAAAAGTAAACATGTGCATGTGTATCATCATCTTCTAACTCGAGGGGTACAGTCAGCCCCACCTCGCTCAACAGTCCTTACGTGCCATGAATAACTTGAACATTCAAACAATTATAAACTAACTGCGAGTAGTCACATAACCCGCCCTTGACCG
>JAAALK010000082.1:91395705-91638328 GCA_019279435.1 Zizania palustris | reverse complement strand
CTTCCCACCTAAAGCTCTCTGCTCTCAACCCACTTCCTCCTGAAGAAGAACTCCACAAGATGCCCATCTCTTTGACATAACTCATAATGATAGGTAGGCTTCTTGGGATGTGGTTGAGGCTTGGGTTTCTTGGGCTTGGTGGTGTTGGGAGTAGGCTCTTTGGTGTGAGAGGGTCCACGTAGAGAGTCAAGAGAAGTGCGGAGGTACTTGGGCTTCATGATCCAGATAGGCTTCTTGGGTGGAGCTTTAGATTGTTCTTGTAACACTCCATCCTTGGGCTGACAGGCCGAAAAGACTCAGTGGAGTGAGTCTTGGGATATCCCTGCTCTGGAGTCAACTTACTCCATTCCACAACACAGCTTAGTGCACTCTCAAAGTCAGCCTTGGTCTAGGTGTAACCTACTCCAAACCATTCTGCTCTTGAACTACTGCTTATCATGCTGAGCTAAGGCTCTCTGGCACTCACCCAACTCAGGATCTGACGGAGTTAAGAGTTCTCATTCTGAGCATCAGCTAGCTCCTCTCTTAAGGAAGCTAGCACCTTCACCTGAGACAAAGATATATCACACTCTCCTTCAACTTGAACAAACTTTTCAGCTTTCATCTTGATGAGCTCCAACCTTAGAGACAAGCAGTTCTCACGGACAATGGGTGGAACTAACAATGTCTCCAGCTCAAGCTTAGTTTGCTCTAACTCAGCATACACTCTCTAACTCGCTAGATGCTCATCACTCTTCGCTCTCAGGTCTACTAGATCAGATAAGTGGGATGGGTAGTCTCTACAAGGCACGGTGACTGAGGCATGATCATCTTTCAGCTCCAATGAGTGCTTTCAAGCTCAGTGGCCAAAGCGTCTTCTCATCTACCCTCTCTGTGTACCTAGACTTTAGAGTCGCTAGGTCACACAACAACACCTTGTAGTGAGGGAACACTGCTCTCACCAAAGCAAGGGAAAGAAGATAGACTCTTAATGCTATTAGCCATAGCAAGCTCACTCTCAAGTTCATCTATCCTCTTCTTAGACCATTTAAGAAGTTTCTCTCGATATTTCTACTCCTGATGGTCTCTTCAAATAATTTAACCACTCCACATTCATAGGAAGATACCTTCTCGTCGTTGTCATCATTGGAGTTGTGAAAGGAGCCCTTATCTTCATTATCGCCAAGAGACATTGAGCAGACACTCTTGCGGGATCTTCAGCTACAGTGCGAGCAAGTCTTTGGCTTGTCTCCAAAAGCCATGAAGCAGAGGCCCATCGGATCATCCTTTCTTTCCCCTTCTTGATCATGATCCTCATCGTTTGAGATTGATGAAGAGGAGGAAGAGGATGATCGCTTGGAGTAGCTTCTCTCCATCTGACGAAGAAGGCCTTGTCTCACTTCTTGTTCTCGTGCGAGTAGTCCTTCAAGGCCTTTCGAAAGAACATCATCTTTGGCTTGCCCTTTGTGAAGGTGGAGCTGTCGTGCTTGTTGGAGTCATAGGAGACACCGTCAGTGCCCTTCTTGTGTGTGTCTGCTTGGGGCAGTCAGCGATGAAATGACCTAGATCACCACATTCGAAACAACCATGTTTTGTGCCATGTCGTTTGAACATACTCTTTTCATAGACACGACGAACCTGGCTATTGAAAAGACACATGTCATTATCTCCTATCAAATCAAATTGGTCCTTAGTGATAGACATCAAAGAGGACAAAGCACAACTCAAAGAAGTAGGATCAGAAGAAGGTGTCACAAGTGCCATGGTTTTTTATCTAGAACCAGTGAGATTTGATCTCAACTGGATATCAATCTCTAAGGCCTTGAGCTTGCTGAAAAGCTCTTTGACAGTCAAGGTATCATAGGAAGCGCTCTCAACAATAGAGGATACCTCAATATCCCAGATCTTAGAGTCCAAGGTATGAAGAACCATGAGCGCCTATTCATTATCTGAGACCAGCTAATCTCTATCGTCCTTGTTGGCCTGAAGCTTGTTAATGATCGACTGAAAGTGACCAAACAAAGCTTCAATGGTCTCACAAGGCTTCTGTGAGAAATTTTCGTATTCTCGTCGGTAGGTATATAGAGCCTTGACCTAAGCTATCCCCTCATGGTGTGCCTAGAGGGTAGCCTAGATCTCATCAAGCATGTCGAGATGGCTAACACGCTCAACTCGCTGGTACCTAAACCAGAAAATGTTATGTTTACTGCCATGTTGTTCAAGTCATGCAGATGCGCTATCTCAGGGGTAGTATGCTTCACAGCCGGAAGCATAGTGAAAGTAACATGAACACACATATCCCATATCCTGAGCTCTGGCTTCAATAGATAGGCTCGCATGGCGAGTCTTCAATAATTATAGCCAAAAACCTCAAGAGCACAGACCTTTCCCGAAGAAGTCAGGATCGCTACTTGAGGTTCTAGAACCGATTAAGGTATAGAAAAACCCCTACCTCACTCTGATACCACTTGTAGGACCGAGAGTGGCGACTAAGGGCGTTAAATGGGCTCCTCAATAATTCTTTCGAACCAATGGCCTTCTCCCAACACCCAACACACCTCAAAAGATAACCAAAAACTCAGACCAAAAACACAGATGGAAATAGTACTATTACTCTCTTGTCAAATAAGATGTGATGTGACAGTCTGAGAGATCATAAACACAAAAATAATCTAGCCTAAAACGATCGGTGTCCTAATTGATAAAACACCACCAAAGCGCTTAAAGGAAGATTAATACAACTCACAGTACAGATGACATCCTCACAACAGTTTCACCAAAATAGAGATAATCCATCAAGAGCAGGCATATCATTTCCAAATCACAAACAATTTATGAATATGATCAAGCACAATATTTATAGCATTTAAAATGATAAAATAAAGGCATACAATAAACAGTGCTCTCAAATATATCAATGAATATTCATGATTCAATCTAAAATAAAGTACTCGTGTCAATGAAGAAATCACCGAATGTTCAGAGATCATAATCTATCAGTGCACACAAAATGAGGAGAGAATAACAGAGATTATTGTGCTATTTTTATCGTGCAAGTCACTTGGAAACAACTACTACATAGAAGAAATTCGAGCTAGCAAAGTGTCGAATACCTTGGGCACAGATGGCTTTGTCTCTCATGAAGAAAATGGCCAAACCACACTACGCATCGAGCGACGCTAGGCACAGGTACGTGTAGCTTCTCTTGCACGTGGCTCCCACCCAACGCTTCCCATGTAAGCCTCTGCCTCCACGTCTTCACACGCCGAGCACATTCCCTCTCTGCGCCGTCAGGGACTCACATCACTCGCGCCTGACGCCACGTAAGGCTCTCACCAAAAAGACCGCTCAAGAGCAGTTCTCAGTCGTGCGTCCTTAGTGGAAGCACTATGTGCTACCCACGCCATGGGTGAACAACCAACAGAAAATGGATGAAATGGGGATTCCTTAAGAAAACCGGACTCGGTTTTTCTTAGAATCTAGTGTGGTGGCGCCTGGGTGTGCTGATTACAGAACAACGAACCAGCGGAGGGATGTTAGATGACGCCAGAAACCAAAGCAGTAAATCCTTCAAAGAACTAGTGGTGAACAGGAGTGTGCAGGTAAACAACAGTAAAACAAAGGAAGAAGAAGATGGTAGAAAATAAAGTGGAGCTTTCGTAGCAGCTACGACTTCGCTTCAGGACCGTCGGATCTCGGATGGGCGGTCTGGATAGATGCGTCGGTTTTACGCCGAAACCGACAAGTGTCCGCTATCTTCGCACCGGTACCCGGATTGGGACGTCCTGATTCTGTGGCTCCCTCAGCCAACAATCACTTGCGTTCCTGGCCCATGTACCCAGATTTGGTCGGCACGACTCCATGGACCCTCTGCCGGCAGTCGCTTGCCGCCTGTGTACCTTAGTCACATACGGACCAAGACACGACAGGTCTCGTCTACTATCTCGTCTCTCTATTGACTTCCATTGACAATCACTCATCACTTCTAGAGCCCATGAGGCCCATGATCATTAACATGGCTCCTCACCTGGTCGGCTCTATAGAGCCCATGCTACTAGTCAACAAATTCACGTCTATGATCAACTCGATTCACGTACGTTATGTACGCATGAGCGGCTCACAGACAAGATGAGTTGACTTGACTATTGTTGGCGTAAAAAATTACGCTAACAAGTTCTCTGAGATTAAGAACTAACAAATAAGGAGTTTTTGAAGCGAACTATCTCAAGCCTCCGAATAGGATAATAGCTCGAAGTAGTTCAAATTTGTGTATTGAATATCTCAGTATTCGATGTCCATTACAGGGTGAAAAAGGGGGGTATTTAAAGGTAAAAACTATAAGGAAAAGAACTTTTTACCCCTCAATTACAACCGACTTAGTGGAAACTATTCGGTGCCCCGAGTAGGGCTAAAATAGTAAAATATGTCCGAAGAGGATAGATAAGGCAGACGTCCTGTCAGTCTTGCTGTTTCCCCACTGTAGAGACGAAGCCTTCGGAGGGTATCTTCGAACTGGGGTTCGGAGGACCTTCGGCTTAGAACCTCATCAACTGGGGACAAGCCTTCTATCTTAGAACTGCATGAGTGTCTTTGTCTCTTGATCTCAACTGGTCCTGGGGATGTAGTATTTCCCCCCAACAGTAGCCCTCGAATACGCTTATCTAATTTAAGCGTATAGCAGGAGAGCAATTTACGCAAGAAATACTTTTCATGCTCAAGGACTTAGAAAAAATTGAACGGATTGTAACCATTCGAAGTATTTTTTAGCATCGGAGGTATGTCTGATGGAAGCTACGAACTTGGACTCCTGTGTGAAAGCTTCGCAAGGAAATGAACCATTGCGGAGGTGAAGCATCGCAGAGAGCCGTTAATTTTGAGTCGTTACCCTTCAAGTAGCCATTAGGCTTCTAGGAAAAAGTAACGGACAAAATTTTAACCGCGAGATCACACGTTTTTTTACTTTTTTGGCCCCACCCATCAGTGATAGAAGTCAAACCTGCAATATGAATGCATACCTGAACTGCAGTAACTAGAGGTGGAAGGGTTAAAAGGGGGACTCGAACCTCAGCAGAATTTATTACAGAGCCTTGGTTCTAAACCCTCTTTTTTCAACCTTCAAGCTTTCCCCAATTTCCTTAGCAATCGACTGATGGCGAGAACTAGCGCGACGGTGCCGGCCACGGCAAGAACCTTGGCACAGAGGCAAGCTTGGGCGGTGAGGAGCCATGCTGAAGAGTGTGGGCCTCATGGCTCCAGATGTGATGAGTCATTGTCAACGGAAGTCAAAGAGGACAGAAGAGGAGAGGAGACCTGCTGCGTTTGGTCGCATGTGACTCATGTACACGGGCAGCGAGACTGTCGGGCAGAGGGGCCGCGAAGTTGGGCTGGCCCAATCCGGGTACATGGGCTAGGAGCAGCAGGATCCACTGGGCTATTGACTAGGATTGACTCAGGTACACGGGCGGCGAGCGATTGCTGGGCTGAGAGAGCTGAGGAATCGCGTCGGCCCAATCCGGGTACCTCGTGCAAAGTCGGTGGATGCTTTGTCAGTTTCGGCGCAAAACTGACGACCGCTGACCTCGTGCAAAGCCGTAGTCGCTACGAAAGCTCCACTTCTGGATAAGTAATCTGTAAATAGGAGTTTACTATTTTGTCCTTAGGCCCACAGTCAGTCAGTCGAGTGTGTAAAAATATCCTAAGGGCAGTTTGGTCTTTTCCATTTTATTTCAGCGTCTGTAAAAACCCTAAGGGTCTTTTGGTATTTTCCTAGGCTATTGGGCTGCCTATAAATAGGGCCCCAATCCCTAGAGTTAGGGTTAACTCACTTAATGACAAATTTGAGTTCACTTTCCCCAACTTGCGTTTCTGTTCATTTTATGTTCCTGTGAGCACCGCCGCAAGGTTGGAGGTGCTGTTTCATTCACGTTTTCATCGGGATCTGAATCATCGGCTCATCGGGAAATCCTTAAACCAGGTTTTATTCATTTCACTTAAGCCATCAAACTTTCTGCTGTGGTGTGATTTCCCGGGTTGCTTCGATCCACGTGCTAGCTTTTGATCTCTATTTGCGTAGCTCTGCTGTTCCTATTCCTGAGCTTCAAGAGTTATTTTAATATAGTCGTGTTCTCTTTGTTCATTGCTGTAAACATCTATAGAGCAGCAGGCTCGCATGTCTCTAATGGCTATGGCAGAGGCCAGCAGCTAAGTATTGTAGCAATCATTCACTAGCACCTATTTGTTTTTGCTGCAGCCGTGTCCTGTTTGAGTTTCTAGCACCTACATGTTCTTTGGTTGTGCTTGGCAGTGCTCATGAGTGCCTAGAAGTAGCGCAGCAGGTGTAGGGTTCAGTTGTAGTATCTAGGTGCTAGTGGGTATAGGCTGTGATTGTTTTCCAGACTACGTTCAGTTCTTTTGTAGTTTCTGTCACAGTGATCTTTGCGTGTTTCATAGTTCTGAGTTTTTGAGTGGGTCCCACAATTCTGCATAGCTAGCTTCGAATCTTTAGCATGCTTTGGGTTTGTGATCTTTGATTTTAAGGGTTCAATCTGAATAGACAGGCTTTGTCTGGCATCGAAGTCCGCATTTGTCGAAGGCTACCGTGAGGCTTGGAGAAAATATTTTAACCGGACTTCGGCAGGTGGGAAGCATACTTCGAATCGATGTCTGACTTCGCAGGTCTTTAGGCTTCGTAGTAGCTGCTTACTTCGAATTTCTTTTCTTGTGCTTCGGTAGCTTTTTGTGTGGGGCTCCGAAAGTTCTTTTTGCATAGCTTCGCTGTGATTTCCATGCACAGTTTTTCGAGGCAGTGCTTCGAGGTGCGAGGATACTCGCAGCAGGGTTCCTAATTCAAGGCTTTGGCAGCTACTACTTCAGGCTTCGCACTGCACAGTCTTCATCAAGTTTCGAACAGGAGACAAATTTTTCACAGTAAGACTCATCTCTTTTTACGTGCACTCAGATTAATTGTTGTGATGATTTATTTCTGTGAACCTTGATCTACCCATGTTTTAAATGCTTTGTTAATCTGCCTATTAGCACTGTGTTGGTGTCTTTTCGATTAGGACAGGTTGTTGTTAGGCTAGATCTTTTGAGGCTCTATTGATCTGTTCACCTTCTTTGCTAAGTCTGTTGAAGTGCGTTGGGTGTTGGGAGCAGGCCATTGATTCGAAAGAATTTTTTTAAGGCGCCATTCACCCCTCCCCCTCTGGTCGCTACTTCGGTCCTAACAAAGTGGTATCAGAGCCTGGTTAGGGTTTTTCCATACCTTAACGATTTTTTTAAACCCCATAGTGATCACGACCTTCTCCTGGAAAAGGTCCTGTCCTTTGAAGCTTATGGCTATAATTATGGAAGACTCGCATGCGAGCCTATCTCATGAGCCAAAGCTCAGACATTTGGGACATTTGTATTCACGCTACTTTCAAAAGTGTTGCCTGTGCTGAGCTCTAATTCTCCTGATATTATCGCCCAGCATCAGAACAACAACAAAGCGGTGACATTTTGTTTTCTGGTTTAGGTCCCACTGAATTTGAGCATGTGAGCCATCTCACACTGCCAGAGAGATCTGGGCTACCCTCCAGGCACACCATGAGGGGGACAGCCCAGGTCAAGGCTCAGCTCTATCAGACCTACCGACGTGAATACGAAAACTTCACACAAAAGCCGAGTGAATCTGTTGATTCTTTGTTTGGTCATTTTCAATCGATCATCAACAAGCTTCGGGCCAACAAGGCTGAGGGTGTTCAGTTAGTGTCAGATCATTGAGAGCACCTCTTATGATACCTTGACAATTTCTGAGTGTTTAGCAAGCTGAGGCCACTGAGGTTGATACCCAGTTGAGATCAAATCTCACTAGCTCTGGTTCAAAAACCCTGGCCCTTGCTACACCTTATGCTGACCCTCTTCTGTGAGCTGTGCTGGGTTCTCCTTGATGTCTATCACTGAGGACCAGCTCGAGTCATTAGGAGATGATGACCTATGTCTTTTTAACAACCGAGTACGTCGTGTTTATGACAAGAGAATGTTCAAAAGACACAGCACGAAATCCGGGTGCTTTGAGTGTGGTGATCCAGGTCACTTCATCGCCGACTGCCCCAAGCAAAATGGTCACAAGAAGGGCACTGGTGGTGGCTTCTACGACTCCGGCAAGCATGACAGCTCTTCCTTCACAAAGGGAAAGCCAAAGACCAGATTCTTCAGAAAGGCCCTGAAGGACTACCGGCGTGAGAACAAGAAGCGCGGACAAGGCCTTCTTCGCCAAGATGGAGAAAAGCTACTCCAAGCGGTCCACTTCTTCTTCCTCTTCATCAAGCTCGAGCGATGAGGAGATCGTGATAAGAAAGGGGAAGGACAAGGACGATCCAGCGGGCCTCTGCTTCATGGCCTTCGGGGATAGGCCGAAGAGCCGCTCACATCAACACCGAAGATCCCGCAAGAGCTTCTGCTCAATGGCTCTTGGGGATAAGGAAGAGAAGGGCTCCTCCGACGACTCCGACGACAACAATGAAAAGGTATCATCTTATGAACGTGAAATCATGATTTACTTGAAAGTAATCGTCAGGAGTTGAAATATCGGGAAAAAGCTGCTTAGAGGGGCTAAGAAGAGGATAGATGAACTTGAGAGTGAGCTTGCCATGTCCAACAACATAATGAGAGTCTATCTTCTTCCCCTTGCTTGGGTGATAGCAGTGAGTGCCCAAAGTGTGAGGTGCTTCTGTGTGACCTGACGACTCTGAAGTCCCAGGTACACAGAAAGGGTTGATGAGAGGGACGCTTTGGACACTGAGCTTGAGAGCGCTCAGCTAGAGCTGAAAGATTCTCATTTCACTGTCATTGTGCCCTGTGCTGATTGCCCATCTAATCTAGCTAGTTTAGCTGAGCTGAAAGCCAAGGGTGATGAGCAATTGGGCGATTTGGAGAGAGTTAGAGCTGAGCTGGAGCAGACTAGGCTAGAGCTTGAGACACTGTCAGTTCCACCCACTGTCTGTGAGAACTGCTTGACTCTTAGATTGGAGTTGATCAAGCTGAAAGCCGGAGAAGTCTGTCCAGGTTGATAGAGAGTGTGAGACCTGCTTGTCTCAGGTGGAGGTTCTAGCGTCCTTGAGAGAGGAGCTAGCTGATATCCAAAATGAGAACTTTACCTCCATCAGATCCTTAGTTTGGTGAGTGGCCAAGAGCCACAGCTCGGCATGATGATCCAACAGTTTAAGAGGAAGGATGGGTTTTGAGGTAGGCTACACCTACACCAAGGCTGATTTTGAGAGTGATATTAGCCGGGCATTGGAGTGGAGGTAAAAATGACTCCTCAACAGAGATACCCCAAGACTCACTCCACTAAGTCCTTTTAGGCTAGTCAGCCCAAGGATGGAGTGTTCCAAGAACAGCCCAAAGCTCCACCCAGAAGCTCATTTAGGTTCCAAAGCCCAAACACCTCCGCACTTCTCTTGACTCTCTTCCTGGACCCTCTCACACCAAAGTGACTACACCCAACACCACAAGCCAAGAACCCCAAGCCTCAACCACATCCCAAGAAGCCCACTTACCACTATGAGTTTTGTCAGAAAGACCGAGCATCTTGCGGGGGTTTTTGCTTCAGGAGGAAGCGGGTTGAGAGAGCAGAGAGAGCTCTTGGTGGCCAGGAGAAGTTCTACCAATAGGGTGGTAGACTGAGAGTTCCTCGACGCGGGGAGAGGCTAGAGGCCAGGCCGCGTCATGCAGGTGGTGGTAGAGGAGACGACTTTCATGCCCGAGCTCCAGATGGTGGTGTTCGCTCCAGCAGAGCTCCAAGCCATTTTGGTTATGGTCCTGGACCTCGTGGCCGAGGTTTTTGGCAGAACCGTGGACCGCGCTTTGAGCCGCGTTTTGGTCCAGATTCTTATGATGATTTCTGTTTTCCATCTTTTGAGCAGATGGCTCGACACATGTTTAGTTCTTTTGCTAAACCTGGTGCTGAACCATTTTCTCCCCCTTACAACCACGGATTGTGCAGGATCGGGGACTGGAGGACGTTTGGATCATGGACTCAGGATGCTCTCGCCACATGACGGGAAATCACAGATGGTTCTCCAGTCTCTCTCCCCGAGCTCCAAGGAATACATCACCTTCGGGAAACAATGGTCAAGGGAAGGTACACGACATTGGCTCAATTCGCATCTCTGACCATTTCTCTTTGAAGAACGTTGCTTTGGTTGGAAATTTGAACTTCAATTTGATTTCTGTTTCGCAACTTCTTTGAGGATGGTTTGGAGGTTGGTTTAAGAAGGGCAGTTCTTCTGTGATTGATTCTAGAGGGTCTTTGATTTGCTAGATCTTACCTTTCGGTAAGGTTTTTTGGATTGACTTCTCTAGTTCCTTTGGCCCTTCTCGATGTTTGATTGCTGGATCATCCTCTGAGCTCTGGAAGTGGCATAGGAGGTTGGGCCATTTGAGTTTTGATCTGCTAGTCAGGTTGAGCTCTATGGACCTCATCCGAGGATTGCCCAAGCTTAAAATGGAGAAGGATCTAGTTTGCCATCCCTATCATCATGGGAAAATGGTTGCTGCTTCTCACTCACCTGTGACTCAGGTGATGACTTCATATCTGGGAAAGCTGTTACACATGGACACTGTTGGTCCAGCTTGGGTACGCTCAGTCGGTGGGAAGTGGTACGCGCTTGTGATGTTGACGATTTTTCTCGATTTTCGTGGGTTTTCTTCTTGGAGTCTAAGGATGAGACTTTCATTTTGTTCACGACCTGATTCTAAAGCTGAAGAATGAGAACAATGGTCGGATGCGAGCGAATCGCTCTGACAACGGCTCTGAGTTCAAGAACTCTCAGTTCGTCAGCTTCTGTAGTGATCAGGGTCTTGATCATCAGTTTTCTACTCCTTACACTCCCCCACAGAATGGCGTTGTGGAACAAAAGAAACGCACGCTAGTCGAGATGGCCAGGACGATGCTCGATGAGCACGGGACTCCTAGGCATTTTTGGGCTGAAGCCATGAACACGGCTTGCTATCTGGCCAACCGCATTTTTCTTAGAGCTTACCTTGGTAAGAATTCATATGAGTTGCGGTTTGGCAGATAGCCCAAGGTGAGCCACTTGCGACCATTTGGCTACAAGTGCTTTGTGCTCAAGAAGGGAGGGCATTTGGACAAATTTGAGTCTCGTTGCTGGGATGGAGTTTTTCTTGGCTACGCTTTACATTCTCGAGGCTTCCGTGTTGGAACCTCGACTCCCAGCAGCTTGTCGAGACTTGCGAGGTTTCTTTTGATGAGTCCTTGCCTTCTTTGACTCCTTTGAGCTGTCTAGAGATGGTGAGCTCAAAGAGTCCATCTTTTAGGAAGATGATGACGCTCCAGCTGCTGATGAGGGTGGGCCTTCTGCAAGCCTGTAGAACCCACACCTTCTTAGACTACGACTGAGGACGAGGGTGGACATCTGATCACTTCTTCCACTTCGATCGAGCCCCCTCAGTCGAGTCCAGAGGTGCCAGCTGCTGACTCCAGTGAGGTGACTTCAGATCACCAAGGATCCCGAGCAGTTCAGCGTGATCACCCCTTAGAGCTCATCATCGATGATTTGTCTGAAAGGACTTTGCGCTCTTCTGTTGACTCTCTTGCTGTGTTTGTTGAATCTGCTTTTGTTGCATCTTTTGAGCCCAGAGACGTTTCTCATACTCTTTCTGATTCAAATTGGATTAATGCTATGCAAGAAGAGCTTGAGAATTTTGTCCGCAATCGGGTTTGGACACTGGTTGAGCTGCCACCCGGATGCAACCCCATAGGCACCAAGTGGGTGTTCAAGAACAAGCAAGGTGAAGATGGGGTTGTGTGCACAACAAAGCTCGAAGTTGCCTAGGGTTTTTGCCAGAAAGAGGGTATTGACTTTGAAGAGACTTTCGCCCTTGTTGCCCGTCTTGAGTCCATTCACATTCTCTTAGCTTTTGCCGCTTCAAAGGGTTTTAAGCTTTTTCAAATGGATGTCAAGAGTGCTTTTCTGAACGGGTACATAGAGGAGAAAGTTTTTGTTAGGTAGCCCCCCGGTTTTGAGAAACCTAAGTTTCCTCGACATGTTTTTAAGCTGCCGAAAGCTTTATACGGTCTGAAGCAAGCCCCCATGGCTTGGTATGACCGGTTAAAGCAGTTTTGTGTGAGAAGGGCTTTGTGATGGGTTAGGTGGATAAAACTCTTTTCTTGCTCAGAGATGCTTCAAATTTCTTAGTCGCTCAGATTTACGTGGACGATATTATCTTTGGTGGTAGTACTAATGCTCTTGTGTCCAAGTTTTCTGAGCAGATGCATAGCGAGTTTGAGATGAGCCTCATGGGTGAGCTCAAGTATTTCCTAGTGCTCCAGATCAACCAGACCAAGGACGACACCTTCATCCATCAGGGTAAGTACACTCGGGACATGTTGAAGAAGTTCGACTTTGGTGTAGAGCTGAAGCCTCAGATGACCCCAATGGTACATCTGGGGGCCTGGACAAGGACGAGAGCGGCATCAAGGTCAACGAGAGATAGTTTCGAGGGACGATCGGTTCGCTATTGTACTTGACGGTGACGAGACCAGACATACAGTTCACTATGGGACTGTGCGCGCGCTTCCAATCTTCACCACGCGCGTCTCATCGGGAGGCTGTTAAGCGCATTTTCAGGTATCTTACCTATGCGCCCGATCTTGGTCTTTATTATTTAGCATCATCATATCTTGATTAATCTGGCTTTTCGGACGCTGACTTTGGTGGATGCCGGTTGGATCGCAAGTCGACTTCCGGTACTTGCCAGTTTCTTGGTTCTTCTCTGTCTCTTGGTCTTCACGAAAGCAGTCTGGAGTTGCTCTTTCGACCACTGAGGCTAAGTATGTAGCTGCTGCTAGCTGCTGCTCACAGTTGGTTTGGATTATTTCCACGTTGCGAGACTTTGGGTTGTTCTTTCCTACCAGAGTTCCTCTGTTTTGTGACAGTACCAGTGCGATTAGTGTTGGGGAAAACCCTTGTCTCCATTCAAAAACCAAACAAATTGATGTGCGCTTTCACTTTCTGAGGGATCAATATGAGAAAAGTGTCATTGACCTTGTTCATGTTGATACCAATCATCAGTTGGCTGACATTTCATCAAACCCCTAGATCAGTCTACTTTTGAGCATTTACGAGGGCATTTGGGTGTTTTGTATCATTTTTAGGATATTTTGAGTCAGTTTTCTTTCTTCTTTACTCTTTTCTTGAGTCGTTTTGTGTGTGTTCATATCATGCATATTCACATATCACACTTTGAGCCTGCTTCTGTTATATGATTGATCTGCTTTACTTATTCTAGGTAGTACATGCTTTTGATTACTTGTCGATGATCATGTTTTGCTTCAGTTCACTTGATATGTCTGATATCTGTCATATGCATGGCTTTATGCTTTAAAATTGAAAAATGATCACCATTGCTTCTGGTAACTAGCATGTGTAGGCTGAATGCTTTTGCTATCTATTACTTGCCTTGTAGCTAGATCCTTACTTAGATGCAGATATGCAACTTGGACATCTGTATGCTTTAACATGGAAAATGTGCTAAAAAAATGATAAAAATCAAAAATAAATGCCTTTTTATGCATAATTTGAAAAGATCCAGGTGGGTTTGCTTTATCGCATTGCATTGTTCTCGACTGCTTACCATAGCACTTTGGTATGAACTAGGACAGTGTAATGTATGCCAAGACCAATGTCTTAAGCTTCTGATGGTCCAGTTCTGGCCTAGGCTTGACTTGGTCGGTCAGCATAAGGTTTGACATGCAAATAACCCCTAGCAAAAATGAAAAAGGAAAACGAAAAAGCCTGAAAATTAAAAGGATAACAGGTCTGTTGAAGCACTTTGTTTTGGACAATGCTTATCTTAGTAGATATCAGTTAGCTTTTGCATCTCATGCTTTACCTTTCTTGTCAACTGGAAAATGTGGTGATGTTTTTGTTTGCAAAAACTGAAAAATGTGTGCTAATGACTTTCTTTAGATATCATCCGTTGCACTGATCATGCCATGTGTCTTAGATAGTATATCTTTTGCTATACTTGCTAGATGTTGTAATTGCAGTCAATCATATCTGAGAAGCATGCTTTCTACACTCCACCTGCACCGTAGTTGCATTCATTGCATATTTTGAGGGGGAGTTACATTTTAGGGGGAGTCAGTGTATCTTTAGAGTGCATTTAGTCTCGCTTGATGAGTCCAATTGTCAACAAGGGGGGGGGAATTTGGAAGAAGAGTTTAAGGGGGAGTTTTGGCTTTCTCTGGGATCTGTTTCAGGAGGATTTTGTCCCATTTGTCCTTACTCTTTGGATATCCTTGTTGATAATTCTGAGATTGCACTCGTTTTGAGCTTTTACTTTTGGTTAACCATAATGACCACTTTCTTGCTTTTGTTTGGCTTTTGGTCATTAGGGTTAAACTTTTATTTTACTTTATTCTTCTCTATTTTTCTTGTGTTTTTGTTTTCATGTTTTCACATGTGTTCACAGGTACTGGAGAGCTGATAAAGAGAAGTGTTGACAATGCACTCATCAAGGGGGAGATATAGGAGCCATGCTGAAGAGTGTGGGCCTCATGGCTCCAGATGTGATGAGTCATTGTCAACGGAAGTCAAAGAGGACAGAAGAGGAGAGGAAACCTGCTGCGTCTGGGCCGCATGTGACTCAGGTACACGGGCAGCGAGCGACTGTCAGGCAGAGGGGCCGCGAAGTCGCGCTAGCCCAATCCGGGTACATGGCCTAGGAGCAGCAGAGGATCCACTAGGCTGTTGACCAGGATTGACTCAGGTACACGGGCGGCGAGCGATTGCCGGGCTGAGAGAGCTGTGGAATCGGGCCGGCCCAATCCGGGTACCTGGTGCAAAGTCGGTGGACGCTTTGTCAGTTTCGGTGCAAAACTGACGACCGTTGATCTCGGATCGGACCGTTCTGGGGCGAAGCCGTAGTCGCTATGAAAGCTCCTCTTCCGGATAAGTCATCTTTAAATAAGAGTTTACTATTTTGTCCTTAGGCCCACAGTCAGTCAGTCGAGTCTATAAAAAATATCCTTAGGGCAGTTTGGTCTTTTCCATTTTATTTCAGCGCCTGTCCAAACCCTAAGGGTCTTTTGGTATTTTCCTAGGCTATTGGGCTGCCGATAAATAGGGCCCCCAATCCCTAGGGTTAGGGTTAACTCACTTAATGACAAATTTGAGTTCACTTTCCCCAACTTGCGGTTCTGTTCATTTTGTGTTCCTGTGAGCGCCGCCGCAAGGTTGGAGGTGTTGTTTCATTCACGTTTTTCATTAGGATCTGAATCATCGGCTCATCGGGAAATCCTTAAACCAGGTTTTATTCATTTCATCCTTAAGCAAACAAACTTTCTGTTGTGGTGTGATTTCCCGGGTTGCTTCGATCCATGTGCTAGCTTTTGATCTCTGTTTGCGTAGCTCTGCTGTTCCTGTTCCTAAGCTTCAAGAGTTATTTTAATCTTGTCGTTGTTCTCTTTGTTCGTTGCTGTAAATATCTACAGAGCAGCAGGCTCGCATGTCTCTGATGGCTATGGTAGAGGACAACAGCTAAGTCTTGTCGCCATCATTCACTAGCACCTATTTGTTTTGCTGCAGTCGTGTCCTGTTTGTGTTTCTAGCACCTACTTGTTCTTTGGTTGTGCTTGGCGGTGCTCATGAGTGCCTAGAAGTAGCGCAGCAGGTGTAGGGTTTAGCTGTAGTATCTAGGTGCTAGTGGGTATAGGTTGTGATTGTTTTCCAGACTGCGTTCGGTTCTTTTGCAGTTTCTTGTCACAGTGATCTTTGCGTGTTTCATTGTTCTGAGTTTTTGAGTGGGTCCCACAATTCTGCACAGCTAGCTTCTAATATTTAGCATGCTTCGGGTTTGTGATCTTTGATTCGAAGGGTTCAGTTTCAATAGATAGGCTTTATCTGGCATCGAAGTCCGCATTTGTCGAAAGGTACCGTGAGGCTTGGAGCAAATTTTTTAATCGGACTTCGGCAGGTTGGGAAGCAGACTTCGAATCGAAGTCTGACATCGCAGGTCTTCATGCTTCGCAGTAGCTGCTTACTTCAAATTTTCTTTTCTTGTGCTTTGGTATCTTTTTGTGTGGGGCTCCGAAAGTTCTTTTTGCATAGCTTTGCTATGATTTTCGTGCACAGTTTTTCGAGGCAGTGCTTCGAGGTGCAAGGATACCTCGCAGCAGGGTTCGTAATTGAAGGCTTCGGCAGCTACTACTTCATGCTTCGCAATGCATAGGCTTCATCAAGTTTAGAACAGGAGACAAATTTTTGAACAGTAAGACTCATCTCTTTTTACGTGCAGTCAGATTAATTGATGTTATGATTTATTTCTGTGAACCTTGATCTGCCCATGTTTTAAATGCTTTGTTAATCTGCCTATTAGCACTGTGTTGGTGTCTTTTCGATTAGGACACCAGTTGTTGTTAGGCTAGATCTTTTGAGGCTCTGTTGATCTGTTCACCTTTCTTTGCTAAGTTTGTTGAGGTGCGTTGGGTGTTGGGAGCAGGCCATTGATTCGAAAGAATTTTTTTTAGGCGCCCATTCACCCCCCTCTGGTCGCTACTTTCAGTCCTACAGGCGGCGTCAAGCAGCGGTGGCAATGGCGGGAGCCCCAGGGGGTTCTTGGCCCAAGAACCCACGGGAACTCCGCCCACCATTGAGGCAAAGTTTCCTCCTTTGGAAGTCGACGAGTACGGTGGACTCCATCGAGGAAGCGGTGAACGGGAAGTTGGGCCCGGGGATGAGAACTCGGGTCCCCGGGATGGAAGTGACCCTAGCACCAGGGAGCAGAGAAGTAGTGGTCTTCGAGGCCTTCTTCGAGGCTGGGCTAGGGCTGCCTGCAATCAATTTCTTAGCCGAGGTATTAGACATGTTTCATATCACTTTATCTCAGTTGTCACCGAATGCCATTGCAAGATTGTCCATCTTCGAAAGGGCCCTTCGGGCGGAAGGGTGTGAAGGGAGATCAGAAGTCTTCACAGCCACCCACGAGGCCTCCTACCAACAGAAACTGCAAGATGGACCAGGAGACAGCAAAGTACTGGTAGCCTTTAGAAGTGTGAACTTCCAACTTCGGAAGGAGTAATCGCAACTCTTCCTGGCTGTTGGAACAATTGCGTTAGTTCTAGCAGGTTTTTGTATTGTGGTGTATGATGCGGAGAATGAACCTCGATGGGTTCTCTCAAAGGGAGAAGGAGTTTATACTGGTTCGGGCCTCCCCTAGGGGATAATAGCCCTACGTCCAGTTTGTGGTGGATTTGGCATGGTATGCCTTAGTGTGGAGAAGAGAACTACAGCGGTCTCATGGCCCCCTGGTACAAGGGCTTGGCCTGCTTTTATAGGCGCCCCACAGGCCCAAAGGAAAGGACCGGGATTGCCCTCTATGAGCCCCAGGCTTACAACGGGCAGAGAGGGGAAAAAGGTGTTAGCTATGGTACAAATGGTACTTTGCAGCTTTACAGCCTTGCAGGGAGTGTCAGACTGCGCCAGGCTGTTGACCAGCTAAACGACATTACCAGGGGCAGCGGGGCCCGGAGTACGGCCTTGTGTACTTAGTAATTTTCCTGAGCACGAAGTAGGTGGCCGGAGCTCTCTTGGCAGGGTGCGAAGAGGGCTTCGAAGTGCATCCCGAAGGGGGGCTTCAAAGCATGCTCCGAGCAAGGCTCCGAACTGGGGTCTCAGAGCCTTGATCTCGAACTGGGCTCCGAACTAGGGTCTTGGAGCCTTGGCCTCGAACAATCTTGACAGGGTCCGAAGACTGGTGTTGGGAGGAAGGCTTCGAAGTGCACCCGGAGGGGGGCTTCGAAGCGTGCTCCGGAAGGTGGCCTTCGGGCTTGGCTCCGGAGGGTGGCCTCCCGGGGGGCGACCTTTCCTGACTTGGCTCCGGAGGGCGGCCTCCGGACTTGGCTCCCGGAGGGTGGCCTCCGGACTTGGCTCCCAGAGGGCGGCCTCGGACTTGGCCAGGGGGGCCTCCGGACTTGGCTCGGAGGGCGGCCTCCGGCCTCCTGCGCCCGGAGGGTGGCCTCCGGCGCCCTGCGCCAGGGCTCGAATCGGGGGCTCCGGGCCGGACCTCCTGGTCTGAGGGCTCCGAAGCTACGGGCCCCGAAAGGCACCCTGGGACCTGGAAACAAACCGAGAGAAAACAGGCTCCGACAGTACTGGGCTCTGGGCGGAAGGCTGTCGAAGGCTGACGTCATTTGGCCCCTGTTCAAGGGAAATATATTCCCCCAACAGTAGCCCCTCGCATGTAGGCCTTCGGAATGAAGGGGTTCACGCCCTTAGGACAAATGACCTGAAAACACAACTTCAGAGAAAACATACCTTCGGAGCCTGGACCGAAGGTGACCTCGATACCCGGGGCAATAAATGCCCGTGTTAGTTGCTAGAATGGCTCGGGGAGCCGAACGGCTCCGCAACGGTCGAAAAAGTTACCGTTACCTTGTTCTGGGCCGGTACGCCTTCGCTGGAGGCCCATTGGCGGTGGGTTCGGCCCACGTCGGTTGAAATTCTTACCGCGCCTATAAATAGAGACTTACCGTGTGCGGCTTCGGCACACCTTATTCGCTTTCTTTTAGTTGCCTTGCAACCTTCGCTCTCTTCTTCTTCTAGCTTCGCTTCGAGCCCCCCTCGCCAGCTTTAACCCTTCGCGGCGAAGTCCCATCAACATGCCGAAGAAGGCGGGTGGCGAAGCCTCTGGCCTTGGGCTCGAGCTCGGGCTCCGCCCAGGTGCAGGCAGCGGCGGCTGCGGCGGCGAAGACTGCGCCTAGGCGGCTGGGGCCGAGGGACCTTCGGACGCCCTCCGACAAGTTCGAGCAGACCCTGGAGATGAGGGCCTCGATCTCTACGGAGGAGTCGGTCCGGAGGGCCTGCGAAGGGAAGATTGCGGCGAAGATCCAGCTTCGGGTTCCAGAGAAGTCGGAGGCTGAGCCGAGGCCTCGTGCTGACGAGGTGGTGGTGTTCGAGGCCTTCTTCGAAGCCGGCCTCGGACTGCCTGCAGTGGGGATGCTTAGCGAAGTCATCAAGGCTTACAACCTCGAGCTCCCTCAGCTTTCGCCCAATGCCGTGGTGAGGTTAGCCGTCTTTGAGTGGGCCATGAGGGCCGAGGGCTGCGAGGGCCGCGCGGACGTCTTCGTTGCCCTCCACGACGCCAACTGCCAACCGAAGCCGAGGGAGGGGACGGACCGCGTCAAGAGGGCGCTGGCCTTCGGCAGCGCAAATTTCCAGCTCCGAAAGGAGTACCAAGACGCCTTCCCGGCGAGGGCAGTAAACAACAAGTGGTACTCGAGGTGGGACCAAGAGTGGTTCTATGCCTCCGTCGGTGCCAACTCTCCCCTTCGGAGTACCAACGCCCATATTTTGTACCGGCGCGAAGGGGTGGTGAAGACCAGCGAAGACATCCTTCGCTCGAGGATCTCGCTGCTTCGGAGAGTGGCGGCGAAGATGAGCATGAGGGACCTCGCGGAGGAGTTCATCACCCTCCGGCTCAGCCCCCTCGCGCGCTCCTGGCCGGAGGGGCTCTTTCAGGCTTCGGGCCGAGGTGAACTTAGCGAGTTGGCCTTCGACCGCTTCTGTAAGGCTTCGTAATCTCTTTGCTTTTAATACTTCGCAGACTTCACTTCTAACTCAAATTTTCCATGAAGCCGACCTCGAAATGAGGACCCCGGAGGAGACCATCGCGGCGGCGGATCGAGTCGTCGGGACTCCGACCCCCGAGGAGCAGGCCCAGCGCCTTGCACTGGTAGGGTCCTGGGAGCGCTGGAACAGGGTATGGACCGCGCTCGACCTCGGAGGGCTCCCTGCTCTGCCGGACTTCGCCCACCTGGCTACCTCGTCGGCTAGAGCCAAGAGGAAGAGGGGGGACGAGGACGAAGCGGATGCCTCGGGGGAGGTTGCGGCGAAGCCCGCAGCTACTCCGACCTCCAAGAAGGCAGCGAAGCCCCTGGCGGCGAGGCCTTCGGCGGCGGAGGCTGACGCGCACACTCCGGCTGCTAAGGAGGCCACGGGTGCTCTGGCGGAACCGGCTTCGGGCACGGAGGTGGATGCGCCAGCTTCGCAGCGAGGGAGCTGGAGGGCGCACTTAGCCCCACCTGCCTTCCAAGAAATCTCTGATGAAGGTAAACCTTTTTTGCAAACTTTGCTCCAATATGCGGATTTTGACTTGGCTCCCTGCAGAGGACGAGGATGATGCGAGGCCCGCTAAAGCGAAGCCGACAGGCGAGGGTGGATCGAAGTCTGCCGAGGCGAAGCCCACAGAAGCTTCGAGTAGCAGCGGCAGCAGCAGCAGCAGCGGCAGCAACTCGGAGTCCGAGAGTACTTCGTCCGACGACGAAGGCAGCGGAGGCCGCGAAGTCCCTCGAGGCGAAGAAGAGGTGGACGTGGTGGGCTTGAGCCCCGCTTCGCCGAAGCCCGCGGAGGGGACCGTGGCCGTGATTCACCCTTTCAAGCCGAGGGGAGGTGTGACGGTGGCGGCGATCCGCGGTTTCCGCGAGGCTTGTGCTTCTGCGGAGGAGGGGGACTTGGTGGCCCAGCTTAGCCACCAGGACCCCGCGGATCTCTTCGTCAGTTCGAACGAAGTCCTCCTGCGGGTGAGCGAAGCCCCTTGCAGCTTCGAACTATACTTTGCCCCTTGGTTAATACTTAAGGTTTCTTGAATTTCTGCAGGCCTTCGCACTGAACGCGGCAGCTTCGACTGCTGCTGACAGGCGGATGGAGTGCCTTGCAGAGGAGAAGGAGGCCCTTCGCCGCGAGGTCTCGGAGGAAGCTAAGAGGCGGAGGCGGGCCGAGGCTTCGGCTGCTGAGGCGAAGGAGGCCCTGGCTTTGGAGACAGCCCGGCTCCGCGCGGAGCTCCAAGCTTCGAAAGATGCCGAGGCCCGACAGGCGAAGGAGAACGAGGAGCTCCGCCAACGGGCGCGGGATCTTGAGAGCTTCGTCGTGGCTAATCTTGGCGAGGCCACCCAGAGCCTGACCGAGGTCCTTGAGAAGATAGGGACCGAGTGTCGGACTCCGGATTTTGGCGACCGGGACCCGATTGGGGACCGCGCCGATTTTTTGAAGACTGCAGCCTCGATAGCAGATGAAGCGCTGACGGGCTTCGCTCTTATGGCCGGTCGCGTCGCGGGCCAAGGGGTGTTGCACCTGCTCCATGCCGCGGGGTGTGACCACCTTCGGGCGGCAACCTCCGTGACCCTAGTAGCCTTCGGGGGTCCGCACTTGGTGACGCCTCCGGCCGAAGTTCGCGGAGCCTGGCGGCGGCTGCAGGACCCTTGGAAGGAACAAGGCTGCGAAGCAGTCCTCGACCTCCAGAAGGCCCTTCGACATCGCCGAGCCAAAGTGCCTGATGTGCCTGATCAGCCTTCGACTTCGGCACCTCCGCCTCCGAAGGTGTAGATCCCCTTAGGCCTTTTGTAATACTTAGCTGCAGGCTTGTAAAAACTCAATCAGCTTATTAATATGAATGCGGGGTTTTTTTATACCTTCCCAGGCTCAGACTTCGAGCGTAGACCTCGAAGTCCTCGAGGACTCTGAAGAGCTTCAACAGCTGTGGGCAATCCTCGAAGTAGCTAGGTCCGAAGGCCCCCCTCGGTTTATGCTTCCGAGGGGGCCTAACGGCGAAGCCATCCCCGAAGTAGCTCAGGATTTATTAGCCGCTGTGAAGATGGAGTCCCTTCAGGGCCCTTTGTCTTTGCCTTCGTGAACGGCCTTAGCAGGCGACGAAGCCCTAGATTTTTCTGCCTTCGATACGGCACCGCCTGCTTCGCTAACTTGGAGCGACCTGCAAGGTGGAAGACGGAGCTTACGGGCTTCGGAGCCTGGACGGGCTAGTCGAGGGAGAGCGGGCTCCGACGAGGCAACATCCAGCCGAGGTGGCCCTGGCCGAAGAAGGGGCAAGCGAGGGTTGGGGCCTCGCACACGGTTCTTCTTAGGTTTAGATACAGATTATACGTAGTTTTGCTTCCGAACTATGTTTGTAACACCTCAATATACAATGAATAGAGTTTGCTATCTTTGCACACTTCGTCTGTATGCTTCGTATTGTTTGGCTTCGAACGTTTTAGCTTGTTACGCTCGTACTGTGTATTACATTCGCACACCTCGCATACATGCTTCCCCCCCTTTTGCTCGTGGCAGCTAGGGACTTAGCCGTTGCTGGCGCGGGCAAAAAATAAACGATGCGAAGGGTGCGCCTTTCGGCGGCTTCGACGCATGAATTTTATTTAAGCAAAGGCCTCTTTCGGGCTTCGAATGCCTTAAGTTGGTGTGAAGCGAAGCTTCGGCTGCTCGCAATTTTCACTGAGAGATGGCCTCTTTTGGGCTTCGAACGCGCTAACTTGGTGCGGAACAAGGCTTCGGCACGACCAAGCTTAGCGGGGCATGCTTCGGCATGCTAGGATTTGGATGTTGTGCGTGAGCGAGGCTCTGAAACGCACTTAGATTTTTTAGCGAAGTATGACTTCGACAGGCTTTAATCTTTAGCTTAGATCACGTCACACGAAGCGAGGCTTCAGTGCGTGTTTAGATAGCGAAGCAAGGCTTCTGGAGCTTGGTCCTGTATCGAAAAGGATATTTGGTGTGGATTCACCGAACCTGGGATAGTTGAGCCACCTTCGACTCTGAGCCACCTTCGACTCTGGGCCACCTTCGACCCTGGGCCACCTTCGACCCAGGGATGCATCAAGCCGGAGCCTGGAATCCCGGACTTGCCGAGCCGTTGCTCGGAAGTCTCAAAGCCCACTGCTACGGGCCCGGAGGCGCTGTGTAGCCTTCGGAGGGGTGCTCCGGATTTTATAAAGCGAAGCAAGGCTTCGGTTTTAAATAAGGCGAAGCGTGGCTTCGGTTTTGAATAAGGCGAAGCAAGGCTTCGGTTTTGAATAAGGCGAAGCAAGGCTTCGGTTTTAAATAAGGTGAAGCATGGCTTCGATTTTGAATAAGGCGAAGCAAGGCTTCGGTTTTGAATAAGGCGAAGCAAGGCTTCGGTTTTAAATAAGGCGAAGCATGGCTTCGGTTTTGAATAAGGCGAAGCAAGGCTTCGGTTTCAAATAAGGCGAAGCATGGCTTCGGTTTTGAATAAGGCGAAGCAAGGCTTCGGTTTCAAATAAGGCGAAGCATGGCTTCGGTTTTGAATAAGGCGAAGCAAGGCTTCGGTTTTGAATACGGCGAAGCAAGGCTTCGGTTTTAAATACGGCGAAGCAAGGCTTCGGTTTTTGAATAAGATAGAGCAAAAAATTGCATTCAAGGGCGAAGCGGGGCTTCGGTTTTAAGGCGAAGCAAGACTTCGAGCTTATATTAATGTAACTGCAGATTGGTGCATCGAAGTAAGGCTTCGGACTGTACATACCTCGTAGCTCTCGGGGCTTCGATGGCCTTTGAAGCGTGGAGCGGAGCTCCTTGCCAGAGAGTGGGCTCCGGTATGAGAAGGATGGAGGAAGGCGAAGGTGGCCTCCGATCTGCACCCGAAGCCCCTTGCCGGAGGGTGCGCGAAGCGAGAAAGCCTCGAAGCTCCCCCCTCAGTCGCACTTCAGGTTGCGGGCAGTGGTAGAGAACTTAGCTTCTAGGACTAAGTTCCCCACGGACGGCGCCAACTGTTGGAACAATTGCGTTAGTTCCAGCAGGTTTTTGTATGGTGGTGTATGATGCGGAGAATGAACCTCGATGGGTTCTCTCAGAGGGAGAAGGAGTTTATACTGGTTCGGGCCTCCCCTAGGGGATAATAGCCCTACGTCCAGTTTGTGGTGGATTTGGCATGGTATGCCTTAGTGTGGAGAAGAGAACTACAGGGTCTCATGGCCCCCTGGTACAAGGGCTTGGCCCTGCTTTTATAGGCGCACAGGCCAAAGGAAAGGACCGGGATGCCCTCTATGAGCCCCAGGCTTACAAGGGCAGAGAGGGGGAAAAGGGTTAGCTATGGTACAAAGGTACTTTGCAGCTTTACAGCCTTGCAGGCGTGTCAGACTGCGCCAGGCTTTGACCAGCTAAACGACATACCAGGGGCGGCGGGGCCCCGGGTACGGCCTGTACTTAGATATTTCCTGAGCCCGAAGTAGGGGCCGGAGCTCTTCTGGCAGAGGCTGCGAAGAGGGCTTCGAAGTGCATCCCGAAGGGGGGCTTCGAAGCATGCTCCGAGCAAGGCTCCGAACTGGGGTCTCGGAGCCTTGATCTCGAACTGGGCTCCGAACTAGGGTCTTGGAGCCTTGGCCTCGAACAATCTTGACAGGGTCCGAAGACTGGTGTTGGGAGGAAGGCTTCGAAGTGCACCCCGGAGGGGGGCTTCGAAGCGTGCTCCGGAAGGTGGCCTTCGGGCTTGGCTCCCGGAGGGTGGCCTCCCGGGGGGCGACCTTTCCTGACTTGGCTCCGGAGGGCGGCCTCCGGACTTGGCTCCCGGAGGGCGGCCTCCGGACTTGGCTCCCGGAGGGCGGCCTCCGGACATGGCTCTCGGAGGGCGGCCTCCGGCCTCCTGCGCCCGGAGGGTGGCCTCCGGCGCCCTGCGCCAAGGCCCGAATCGGGGGCTCCGGGCCAGACCTCCTGGTCTGAGGGCTCCGAAGCTACGGGCCCCGAAAGGCACCCTGGGACCTGGAAACAACACCGAGAGAAAACAGGCTCCGACAGTACTGGGCTCTGGGCCGAAGGCTGTCGGAGGCTGACGTCATTTGGCCCCTGTTCAAGGGAAATATATTCCCCCAACATTACTGTTCAGATTTGTCTCCTGTTCGGAACTTGGTGAAGCCTGCTTCGCTCATCGAGGTCTGCTTCGGTGGTCGAAGCCTGCTTCGCTGGTCGAAGCCTGCTTCGGAGGTTAGTTGCGAAGCCTGCCGAAGGTGTGTCTAGCCTAGTTCGAAGTGGCAGGGAGCGAAGTATGCTTCGAACACAATGCACAGACAAACAACCTTCGAAAAAAGACGCGGAGGCTGACACGCGACAGAAAAAACCAAAACGAAGCCTACACTCTACCTTCGAACAAACACCCCAAGGACCTTCGAAGAAGACGGAAGCAAACATTGTGCGAAGTCTAACAGAAAGACAAGCTTCGAAGCCAACTTCGAAACCTGTCGAAGTATGGACTTCGAAGAGCTCGAGTCAGAGTACCTTCGCACAGACGTTCGAAGTATGAAATGCTGACAGTTCAAGAAGTACTTCGAAGCTAGCAACTCAGGACACAAAACGAAGTTCGAAGTTCAAACGAAGCCTTCGAGTATATCAGATCGAAGCCTGCCTCACGGAGTTGAGGGGCTTCGAATAGAGAGGGTGGCTTCGCCAGAAAACAATCAGAAAAGGTACTCAGTCCTGTCAACTTCGATCAAAAAGCTGCGCAGAAAAGCAAGCTAGAGTACTATTGTACTGTTGCTACAGGAAGTAGTACTACTTGCTACAGTGCGCAAGAACTAGTACTCCTCGTGAAGAACAAGTAGCAACAGAGGCATAAATGCTGTAGAAATAAACTAGCTGCGCCAAACAAATGAATCCGTAAACAACTGCAGAATCTCTGCAACTTGAAGTGACAGGAGAATAGAATATAAGTTCACAGATTCAAGAAGAACATGCAAGAATAAACATGGGGAATGCAATAGCCTGGCGGCGCACAGACAGGAATAAGGAACAAAAAGTGACCCAAATGATTGAAAGTGAGTTCTAGAAGGGGTGACCTAACCCTAGGGATTGGGGCCCTATTTATAGGCTGCCCAACACTAGGAATATTCCACCAGCCCCTTAGGGTTTTTTACAGACGCAGGAATAAAGGAAAAGACTCTTCTGCCCTTAGGAATTTTTACAGACACGACTGACTGACTATGGGCCTAGAGATACAGATGACTTATCCGGAAGCTAAGTTTTCGTAGCGACTACGGCTTCTCTTCTGGACAGTCGGATACAAGATCAACGGTTGTCAATTTTGCGCCGAAACTGACAAAGCCTCCACCGGCTTTGCACCAGGTACCCGGATTGGGCCGGCCCGACTCCGCAGCTCTCTCAGCCCGGCGATCGCTCACCGCCCGTGTACCTGCGTCAGTCTTGGTCAACAGCCCAGTGGGTCTTCTGCTGCTTCTGGCCCATGTACCCGGATTGGGCCAGCCCAACTTCGCAGCCTCCTTTGCCCGACAGTCACTCGCTGCCCGTGTACCTGAGTCACACGCGGCCCATGAAATAGCAGATCTTAATTCTTCTCAATCCTCTTTGACTATCGTTGACAATGACTCATCACTTCTGGAGCCATGAGGCCCACGCTATTCAGCATGGCTCCTCAATCTCCCCCTTGATGAGTGCATTGTCAACACTCCTCTTTTCAGCTCTTCGGAACCTGCGAGCAAATGTGGAAACACGAAAACAAAATACAAGAAAACAAAGAAGAAGAAAATAAAGTAAAAGTTTAACCCTAATGACCGAAAGCCAAACAAAAGCACGAAGTGGTCATTATGGTTAACCAAAACATAAAACCTCAAAATGAGTGCGACTTCAGAACAACAAGGATATCAACAGAGTAAGAACAAACGAGACAAACACTCCCCCTTAAACTCTGATCCCAAATTTTCTCACCCTTGTTGACAAGTGAACTCATCAAGCACTCAAAAAAGAGACACAGACTCCCCCTGAAATGCAATGAACGCAACTAGGGTGCATGTGGAGTGAATAAAGCATGATTCTCAGATATGATTGACTGCAATTACAACATCTAACAGATACAGCAAAAGACATACTGTTAACGATATATGGCATGATCAGTGCAACAGATGATATCTAAAGAAAGTCATTAGCACGCATTTTTCAGTTTTTGCAAACAAAAGCATCACCACATTTTCCAGTAAACAAGCAAGGTAAAGCATGAGATGCAGAAGATATCTGATATCTACCAATATAAGCATTATCCAAAACAAAGTGCTTCAGCAAACTTGTTATCATTTCATTTTTCAGGCTTTTTCTCTTTCCTTTTTCATTTTTGCCAGGGGTTATTTGCATGTCAAACCTTATGCTGACCGACCAAGTCAAGCCTAGGCCAGAACTGGACCATTAGAAGCTTAAGACTTTGGTCTTGGCATACATTACACTGTCCTAGTTCATACCAAAGTGCTATGGTACACAGTCCAGAACAAAGCAATGCGACAAAACAAACCCACCTGGATCTTTTCAAGTTATGCATAAAAAGGCATGGAATTTTCATTTTTCTTGATTTTTATAGCACATTTCCATGTTATAAAGCAGAAAGATGTCCAAGTTGCATGTTTGCATCTAAGTCAGGAACTAGCTACAAGGCATGTAACAGATAGCAAGAACATTCAGCCGACACATGCTAGTTACTAGAAGCAATGGTGATCATTTTTCAAATTTTAAAGCATAAAAGCCATGCATATGACAGATATCAGACATATCAAGTGAACTGAACCAAGGCATGATCAAAGACAAGTATTCAAAAGCATGTACCAGCTAGATTAAGTAAAGCAGTTCAATCATATAACAGAAGCAACTCTAAAGTGTGATATGTGAATATGCAAGTTATGAACACACACAAAAAAGACTCAAGAAAAGAGTAAAGAAGAAAGAAAACTGACGCAAAATATCCTAGAAAGGATACACAACACCCAAATCCCCTCGCAAACGCTCAAAGGTAGACTGATCTAGGGGTTTGGTGAAAATGTCAGCCAACAGATGATGGGTATCAACATGAACAAGGTCAATGACACCTTTCTCATATTGATCCCGCAGAAAGTGAAAGCGCACATCAATATGTTTGGTTTTTGAATGGAGACAAGGGTTTTTCCCTACACTAATAGCACTGGTGCTGTCCCAAAACAATGGAACCCTGGTAGGAAAGAACAACCCAAAATCTCGCAAAGTGGAAATCATCCAAACTAACTGTGAGCAGCAGCTAGCAGCAGCTACATACTCAGCCTCTGTGGTCGAAAGAGCAACTCCTGATTGCTTTCGAGAAGACCAAGAGACAAGAGAAGAACCAAGAAACTGGCAAGTACCGGAAGTCGACTTGCGATCCAACCGGCACCCACCAAAGTCGGCATCCGAAAATCCAGATAAATCGAGAGAAGATGATGCTGAATAGAAAAGACCAAGATCGGGCGCATAAGTGAGATACCTGAATATGCACTTGACAGCCTGCCGATGAGACGCGCGAGGTGAAGACTAGAAGCGCGCGCACAGTCCCACGGCGAACTGAATGTCCGGTCTAGTCGCCGTCAAGTACAGCAACGAGCCGATCATCCCTCGAAACTCCCTTTCATTGACCTTAACGCCGCTCTCGTCCTTGTCCAGGCCCCCAAATGTGCCCATCGGGGTCATCTACGGCTTTAATTCTCCACCAAAGTCAAATTTCTTAAGCATGTCGCGAGTGTACTTACCTTGGTGGATGAAGGTGCCGTCCTTGGTCTGCTTGATCTGGAGCCCTAAGAAGTACTTGAGCTCACCCATGAGGCTCATTTCAAACTCACTGTGCATCTGCTCAGAAAACTTGGACACAAGATCATTAGTAGTACCACCAAAAATAATATCGTCCACGTAAATCTGAGCAACTAAAAAATCTGAAGCATCTCTGAGCAAGAAAAGAGTTTTATCCACCGAACCCATCACAAAGCCCTTCCCCAACAAAAATTGCTTCAACCGGTCATACCAAGCCCTGGGGCTTGCTTCAACCCGTATAAAGCTTTTTGCAACTTAAAAACATGTCAAGGGAACTTAGGGTTCTCAAAACCGGGGGGCTGCCTAACATAAACTTCCTCCTCTATGAACCCGTTCAGAAAAGCACTCTTAACGTCCATTTGAAAAAGCTTAAAACCCTTCGAAGCGGCAAAAGCTAAGAGAATACGAATGGACTCAAGACGAGCAACAGGGGTGAAAGTTTCTTCAAAATCAATACCCTCTTTCTGGCAAAAACCCTGGGCAACTAGTCGAGCTTTGTTACGCACCACAACCCCATCTTCACCTTGTTTTTCTTGAACACCCATTTGGTGCCTATGGGGTTGCATCCTGGTGGCGGCTCAACTAGTGTCCAAACCCGATTACGGACAAAATTCTCAAGCTCTTCTTGCATAGCATTAATCCAATTTGAATCAGAAAGAGCATGAGAAACATCTCTAGGCTCAAAAGATGCAACAAAAGCAGATTCAGCAAACACAGCAAGAGAGGTAGAAGAACGCAAAGTTCTCTCAGTCAAATCACCGATGATGAGCTCTGAGGGGTGATCACGCTGAACTGCTCGTGATCCTTGGTGATCTGAAGTCACCTCACCGGAGTCAGCAGCTGGCACCTCTGGACTTGACTCAGGGGGCTCAATCGTAGTGGAAGAAGTGATCAGAGGTTCGCCCTCATCCTCAGTCAAAGTCTCAGAAGGTGTGGGCTCTGTAGGGGGTGCAGAAGGCCCACCCTCATCAGCAGCTGGAGTATCCTCATCTTCCTCGAAGATGGATTCTCCGAGCTCATCATCACCAGAAAGCTCAAAAGAAGGAGTTAAAGAAGGCAAGGACTCATCAAAAGAAACCTCACAAGTCTCGACAAGCTGCTAGGATTCGAGGTTCCAAACACGGAAACCTTGAGAATGCAAAGCATAACCAAGAAAAACTCCGTCCCAGCAACGAGACTCAAACTTGTCCAAATGCCCTCCCTTCTTGAGCATAAAGCACTTGCAGCCAAACGCTCGCAAGTGACTCACCTTGGGTTGTCTGCCAAACTACAACTCATACGAAGTATTACCTAAGTAAGCTCGAAGAAAAATGCGGTTGGCCAGATAACAAGCCGTGTTCATGGCTTCAGCCCAAAACCGTCTAGGAGTCCTGTGCTCATCGAGCATCGTCCTGGCCATCTCGACTAGCGTGCGGTTCTTTCGTTCCACAACGCCGTTCTGTGGGGAGTATAAGGAGAAGAAAACTAATGGTCCAGACCCTGGTCACTACAGAAGCTGACGAACTGAGAGTTCTTGAACTCAGAGCCGTTGTCGAAGCGAATTGCTCGCATCCGACCACTGTTCTCATTCTTCAGCTTCAAAATCAGGTCATGAACAAACTAAAATGTTTCATCCTTAGACTCCAAGAAGAAAACCCACGAGAATCGAGAAAAGTCGTCAACAATGACAAGCACGTACCACTTCCCACTGACTGAGCGTACCCGAGCTGGACCAACAGTGTCCAAGTGTAAAAGCTCGCCCGGATACGAAGTCATCACCTGAGTCACAGGTGAGTGAGAAGCGGCAACCATTTTCCCATGACGACAGGGATGACAAACTAGATCCTTCTCCATCTTAAGCTTGGGCAATCCTCGGATGAGGTCCATGGAGCTCAACCTGACTAGCAGATCAAAACTCAAATGACCTAACCTCCTATGCCACTTCCAGAGCTCAGAGGAGGATCCAGCAATCAAACAGCGAGAAGGGCCAAAAGAACTGGAGAAGTCAATTCGAAAAACTTTACTGAATGGTAAGATCTGGCAAATCAAAGACCCTCTAGAATCAAACACAGAAGAACTGCCCTTCTTAAAACGCACTTCCAAACCATCCTCAAGAAGTTGCGAAACAGAAATCAAATTGAAGTTCAAATTCTTAACCAAAGCAACATTCTTCAAAGAGAAATGATCTGAAATGCGAATAGAGCCTATGCCACTTACCTTCCCTTGACCACTGTTCCCGAACGTGATGTACTCTTTGGAGCTCGGGGGAGTGAGACTGGAGAACCATCTGCGATGTCCCGTCATGTGGCGAGAACATCCCGAGTCCATGATCCAAACGTCCTCCAGTCCCCGATCCTGAAGAATCAGTGGCTGTAAGTGGGAGCAAATGGTCTGGCACCAGGTTTAGCAAAAGAGCTAAACCAGTGTCGAGCCATCTGCTCAAAAGATGGAAAGCGAAAACCATCAAGAGAATTTGGACCAAAACGCGGCTCAAAGCGCAGTCCTCGGTTCTGCCTAAACCTGCGGCCACGAGGTCCAGGACCGTAGCCAACACGGCCTGGAACTCTGCCGGAACGGACACCACCAACTGGAGCACGGGCAAGAAAGTCGTCTCCTCTACCACCACCTACACGACTCGGCCTGGCCTCCAGCCTCTCCCCGCATCGTGGAACACGCAGTCTACCACCCTGCTGGTAGAACTGCTCCTGACCACCATAAGCTCTCTCTGCTCTCTCAACCCGCTTCCTCCTGAAGCAAAACTCCGCAAGATGCCCATCTCTCTGACAGTACTCACAATGATAGGTGGGCTTCTTGGGATGTGGTTGAGGCTTGGGATGTATGGGTTTGGTGGTGTTAGGTGTAGTCTTCTTGGGTTGAGAAGGTCCAGGAAGAGAGTCTAGAGAAGAGTGGAGATGTTTGGGCTTTGGAACCCAGATAGGCTTCTTGGGTGGATCTTTGGGTGGTTCATGAATTACTCCATCCTTGGGCTAACAAGCCTGGGAAGACTCAGTGGAGTGAGTCTTGGGGTATCTCTGCTCAGGAGTCATTTTACTCCACTCCACTGCCCGACTAATGGCACTCTCAAAGTCAGCCTTGGTGTAGGTGTAATCTACCCCAAACCCATCCTGCCTCTTCAACTGCTAGATCATCATGCCGAGCTGTGGCTCTCTGGCACTGATCCAACTCAGGATAGAACGGAGGTAAAAGTTCTCATTCTGAGAATCAGCTAGCTCCTCTCTCAAGGAAGCTAGAACCTCCACCTGAGACAAGCAGGTCTCACACTCACTCTCTACTTGGACAGACTTCTCGGCTTTTAACTTGATCAACTCAAGTCTAAGAGACAGGCAGTTCTCACAGACAGTGGGTGGAACTGACAATGTCTCAAGCTCTAGCCTAGTCTGCGCAAGCTCAGCTCTCAACCTCTCCAAATCACCCAAATGTTCATCGCCCTTGGATTTCAGCTCAGCTAAGGCAGCTAGATGAGATGGACAATCAACACAGGGTGCGACGACAGTGGCTTGAGCATCTTTCAGCTCCAGCTGAGTGCTTTTAAGCTCAGTGGCCAAAGCGTCCCTCTCATCAACCCTTTCTGTGTACCTGGACTTCAGAGTCGACAGGTCACACAAAAGCACCTCACACTTCGGGCACTCACTGCTATCACCCAAGCAAGGGGAAGAAGATAGACTCTCAATTCTGCCGTTGGCTACGGCAAGCTCACTCTCTAACTCATCTATCCTCTTCTTAGCCCCCCTAAGCAGTTTTTCCCGATACTTTAACTCCTGACGATTGCTCTCAAGTAAATCAACAATTTCACGCACATAAGATGATACCTTTTCGTTGTCGTCGTCGGAGTCATTGGAGGAGCTCTTTTCTTCCTTATCCCCAAGAGCCATTGAGTAGAAGATCTTGCGGGATCTTCGGCGCTGGTGTGAGTGGCTCTTCGGTCTGTCCCCAAAAGCCATGAAGCAGAGGCCCGCTGGATCGTCCTTGTCCTTCCCCTTCCTGATGACGATCTCCTCATCGCTTGAGCTTGATGAAGAGGAAGAAGACATGGACTGCTTGGAGTAGCTTTTCTCCATCTCGGCGAAGAAGGCCTTGTCGCGCTCCTTGTTCTCTCGCCGGTAGTCCTTCAGGGCCTTCTTGAGGAATCTGGTCTTCGGCTTGCCCTTGTTGAAGGATGAGCTCTCATGCTTGCCGGAGTCGTGGAAGCCACCACCGATGCCCTTCTTGTGACCATTGCGCTTGGGGCAGTCGGCGATGAAGTGTCCTGGATCACCACACTCAAAGCATCCGGATTTTGTGCCGTGTCTTTTGAACATTCTCTTGTCATAGACACGACGCACCCGGTTGTTAAAGAGACACAAATCATCATCTCCCAAAGACTCAAGCTAGTCCTCAGTGATAGACATCAAGGAGAACCCAGCACAGCTCACAGCAGAGGGATCAACAGAAGGTGTAGCAAGGGCCAGGGATTTTGATCTAGAACCAGTGAGATTTGATCTCAGCTGGATATCTACCTCAGTGGCCTTCAACTTGCTAAACAACTCAGAGATGGTCAAGGTATCGTAAGAAGTGCTCTCAACGATAGAGGATACCTTGATCTCCCAGATCTTTGGGTCCAAGGTATGGAGAACCTTGAGCGCCTGCTCGTGATCTGAGACTAACTGAGCACCCTCAGCCTTGTTGTCCCGAAGCTTGTTAATGATCGATTGAAAGCGACCAAACAAAGCTTCAATAGATTCACTCGGCTTTTGTGTGAAGTTCTCGTACTCACGTCGGTAGGTCTGATAGAGCCGAGCCTTGACCTGAGCTGTTCCCTCATGGTGTGCCTTGAGGGTAGCCCAGATCTCTCTTGTAGTGGAGAGATGGCTCACACGCTCAAACTCAGTGGGACCTAAACCAGAGAAAAGAATGTTCACATCCTTACTGTTGCTCAGATGCTGAGCAATGATACCAGCAGTACCATGCTCAGCGACTGGCAATATGACAAACGTGGTGTGAACGCAAATGTCCCAAATGTCCGAACCCTGGCTCATGAGATAGGCTCGCATGCGAGTCTTCCAATAGTTATAGCCATAGGCTTCCAAGGACGGGACCTTGCCAGGAGACGTCATGGTCACTACTGGGGTTTAGAACCGGTTAAGGTATGGAAAAACCCTAACCTTGCTCTGATACCACTTGTAGGACCGAAAGTAGCGACCAGAGGGGGGGTGAATGGGCGCCTTAAAAATTCTTTCAAATATATGGCCTGTTCCCAACACCCAACGCACCTCAAAAGGCTAAGCAGCAGAAAATGAACATATAGCCTAAGTCTAAAGGTATCTAACCTAGAAGCAACTGATGTTAACCAGAGAACTACCAAAGCAGTGCAACTAGGCAGATAAACAAAGTATACTAGACATGTCAGGCCAAACTTCTCAATGAAATGATCTAAGTATATATAAAGTGAGATGAGAAGTTACTGTTCAGATTTGTCTCTTGTTCGGAACTTGGTGAAGCCTGCTTCGCTCGTCGAGGTCTGCTTCGGTGGTCGAAGCCTACTTCACTGGTGAAAGCCTGCTTCGCTGGTCGAAGCCTGCTTCACTGGTCGAAGCCTGCTTCGGAGGTTAGTTGCGAAGCCTGCCGAAGGTGTGTCTAGCCTAGTTCGAAGTGGTAGGGAGTGAAGTATGCTTCGAACACAACGCACAGACAAACAACCTTCGAAAAGAAACGCGGAGGCTGACACGCGACAGAAAAAACCAAAACAAAGCCTACACTCTAGCTTCGAACAAACACCCCAAGGACCATCGAAGAAGACAGAAGCAAACACTGTGCGAAGTCTAACAGAAAGACAAGCTTCGAAGCCAACTTCGAAACCTGTCGAAGTATGGACTTCGAAGAGCTCGAGTCGGAGTACCTTCGCACAGACGTTCGAAGTATGAAACGCTGACAGTTCAAGAAGTACTTTGAAGCTAGCAACTCAGAACACAAAACGAAGTTCGAAGTTCAAACGAAGCCTTCGAGTATATCAGATCGAAGCCTACCTCACGGAGTTGAGGGGCTTCGAACAGAGAGGGTGGCTTCGCCAGAAAACAGTCAGAAAAGGTACTCAGTCCTATCAACTTCGATCAAAAAGCTGCGCAGAAAAGCAAGCTAGAGTACTAGCGTACTGTTGCTACAGGAAGTAGTACTACTTGCTACAGTGCGCAAGAACTAGTACTCCTCATGAAGAACAAGTAGCAACAGAGGCATAAATGCTGTAGAAATAAACTAGCTACGCCAAACAAATGAATTCGTAAACAACTGCATAATCTCTGCAACTTGAAGTGACAGGAGAATAGAATATAAGTTCACAGATTCAAGAAGAACATGCAAGAATAAACATGGGGAATGCAATAGCCTGGCGGCGCACAGACAGGAATAAGGAACAAAAAGTGACCCAAATGATTGAAAGTGAGTTCTAGAAGGGGTGACCTAACCCTAGGGATTGGGGCCCTATTTATAGTCTGCCCAACACTGAGGAGCCATGCTAAATAGCGTGGGCCTTATGGCTCCAGATGTGATGAGTCATTGTCAACGTTAGTCAAAGAGGACTAAAAAGAGAGAGAAGACCTGTTGCGTCTGGGCCGCGTGTGACTCAGGTACACGGGCAGCGAGCGACTGTCGGGCAGATGGGCCGCGGAGTCGGGTTGGCCCAATCCGGGTACATGGGCTAGGAGCAGCAGAAGATCCACTGGGCTGTTGTCCGGGATTGACTCAGGTACACGGGCGGCGAGCGATTGCCGGGCTGAGGTAGCTGCGGAATTGGGCCGGCCCAATCTGGGTACCCGGTGCGAAGACGGTGGACGCTTTGTTAGTTTCGGCGCCAAACTGACGACCGCTGATCTCGGATCTGACCGTTCTAAGGCGAAGCCGTAGCTGCTACAAAAGCTCCGCATCAGGACACGTTACCTTTATTTAGGTTTTTACTATTTTGCCTTTAGGCCCACAGTCTGTCAGTCGAGTCTGTAAAAATCCTAAGGGCATTTCGGTCTTTTCCATTTTTATTTAGCGTCTGTAAAAAACCCTAGGGGTATTTCTGCATTTTTCCATTTAATGGGCTGCCTATAAATAGGCCCCAATATCCTAGTGTTAGGGTTACCCATTCAGTAATACACTTTAATCCAGCTAAAGTTTTGGGTCACTTTATTTATCGTCTTCCTGTTCCTTCAAGTGCGCGTCGCCACTGTTCTTCATGAGCAAAACGACTCAGCCATTTGTTTTCTCAGGTTTTTATCTCCTCGTTTTGCGTGTTCCACTGGATTTCTTGGTTTGTTCTGCTCTAGAAAGTTTTTTTCTCTTGAAGCCATCGATATTTCTCCTGTCTCAGTTTTTTATTCGACTAATTGCTTGTACTGTTTGAGCACTAGCTGCAGTCTAGGACTGTTTTTTTAAATCCTTAGCCTTTCTTGATTACAGCAGTGGCTACAGCATGATTTAGGCAAAGAACAACTTTTTTGTTGCAGAAGTACTGCTGTGATACTTCCATTGAATCTATCGCTATAGGCGGTAGGGCCTATTTTCTCTAGAACTGCAGTACTGTTACTTGTTCGTGCACTGTGATACTGATTTCCAGAGACAAGTTTTGTGTTTGATTATTTTGTGCTGCATTGGTTCTAGTGTGTCAGGCTAGCTGTTCATAGTCGTCAGCCTATGCCTGCTTAGACTCTTATAGGAAGCATAAGGTACACGGCTCTTTTAGTCTTTGTAGCTACTATTGTGTGGGTCCCTCATGAAGTCTTGTGCGCCATGATGGCCTAAGGGTCTTTTTCTGCTAGCTTCAGAGATCTGCAGCCTACAATCTATCACTCTAATTTTTCCTTCGGCTAAAATTGTTTTCTCAGAAGAGTCCTGTTGATTTACTTCGCTATTCGAAGGTTTCTCCCGAATGGTTGTTCGAAGTGTTCTGGAGGCTTCGGCTTCAGTGATATTCGAAGTTTATGCCCATGCGAAGTATGCTATAGTTTAGACTGGCTTTGGTCTAAAGACTTCGATTCTAAGTTTGTTTTTATTCGGAGCTAGTACGTGAGAGGACTTCGATTTCAAAGTAGACATTGGCAGCCTACTGTCTTAGCTTCCTTGTCCTCTTCGTACCGTGCATTACAGGCTTCGCACCCTGTCATGTTTTGGAGTATAATAGTTTCGAAGCCTGTAGCATTAATCTCGAACGTAGTGAACTTCGATTCGAAGTTGACCTGTTGGTTTCGAAGTTGCGTACTGTGAACTCCGAAGCTTGACAAAATTCGAAGCATACTTCGCAGGAATTCGGAGTTACTTCGAAGCTAGTTTTTTACTCTTCGAATTTTGTGAATTTCGAAGTTCTGTTTTTATCTACGCACAACTACGTACTTCGAACAAGCTCCGACAACTTCGACACTGCAGGCTTCGTCAGGTTTCAAACAGGAGACAACTTTGAACAGTAACATCTCAACTCAAATCAATTGATGTGATTTATTTCTGTGATATTTTGATCTGCCTTGATATGAATGTTTTATTTAAACTGCCTATTAGTACTGAGTTGGTGTCTTTTCGATTAGGACACCGGTTGTTTTTAGGCTAGATCTTTTGAGGCTCTGTTGATTAGTTTACTTTTCGTTGTTAGTCTGTTGAGGTGCGTTGGGTGTTTGGAGCAGGCCATTGATTCGAAAGAATATTTTAGGCGCCCATTCACCCCCCCTCTGGTCGCTACTTTCGGTCCTACAAGTGGTATTAGAGCTTGGTTAGGGTTTTTCCATACCTTAACCGGTTCTAAACCCCAGTAGTGATCCTGACTTCTCCTGGCAAGGTCCCGTCCTTGGAAGCTTATGGCTATAATTATTGGAAGACTCGCATGCGAGCCTATCTCATGAGCCAAAGCTCGGACATCTGGGACATTTGCGTTCACGCTACGTTTGTCATATTGCCAGTTGCTGAGCGTGATTCTCCTGGTATCATCGCTCAGCATGTGAACAATAGCAAAGCGGTGAACATCTTGTTTTCTGGTTTAGGTCCCACTGAATTTGAGCGTGTGAGCCATCTCTCCACTGCGAGAGAGATCTGGGCTACCCTCCAGGCACACCATGAGGGGACAGCCCAGGTCAAAGCTCGGTTGTATCAGACCTACCGGCGTGAATATGAGAACATCACACAAAAGCCGGGTGAATCTGTTGAAGCGTTGTTTGGTCGTTTTCAGTTGATCATAAACAAGCTTCGGGACAACAAGGCAGAGGGTGTTCAGTTAGTCTCAGATCACGAACAGGCGCTCAAGGTTCTCCATACCTTGGACCCAAAGATCTGGGAGATCAAGGTATCCTCTATCATTGAGAGCACTTCTTATGATACCTTGACCATTTCTGATTTGTTTAGCAAGCTGAAGGCCACCGAGGTTCATACCCAGTTGAGATCAAATCTCACTGGCTCTGGATCAAAGTCTCTGGCCCTTGCTACACCTTCTGTTGATCCCTCTTCTGTGAGCTGTGCTGGGTTCTCTTTGATGTCTATCACTGAGGACCAGCTTGAGTCTTTGGGAGACGATGATTTGTGTCTGTTTAACAACCGGGTGCGCCGTGTTTATGACAAAAGGATGTTCAAAAGACACGGCACAAAGACCGGATGCTTTGAGTGTGGTGATCCAGGACACTTCATCGCCGACTGCCCCAAGCACAATGGCCACAAGAAGGGCACCGGTGGTGGCTTCCACGACTCCGTCAAGCACGACAGCTCCTCCTTCAACAAGGGCAAGCCAAAGACCAGATTCTTCAAAAAGGCCCTGAAGGACTACCAGCGAGAGAACAAAAAGCGCGACAAGGCCTTCTTCACTGAGATGGAGAAGAGCTACTCCAAGCGGTCCACGTCTTCTTCCTCTTCATCGAGCTCAAGCGATGAGGAGATCATCATCAGGAAGGGGAAGGACAAGGACGATCCAGCAGGCATTTGCTTCATGGCCTTCGGGGACAGACCGAAGAGCCGCTCACATCAGCGCCGAAGATCTCGCAAGATCTTCTGCTCAATCGCTCTTGGGGATAAGGAAGAGAAGGGCTCCTCCGATGACTCCGACGATGACGACAACGAAAAGGTATCATCTTATGAACGCGAAATCGTTTATTTACTTGAAAGCAATCGTCAGGAGTTAAAATATTTCGGGAAAAACTGCTTAGAGGGGCTAAGAAGAGGATAGATGAGTTAGAGAGTGAGCTTGCCGTGGCCAACGGCAGAATTGAGAGTCTATCTTCTTCCCCTTGCTTGGGTGATAGCAGTGAGTGCCCAAAGTGTGAGGTGCTTCTGTGTGACCTGTCGACTCTGAAGTCCAGGTACACAGAAAGGGTTGATGAGAGGAACGCTTTGGCCACTGAGCTTGAAAGCGCTCAGCTGGAGCTGAAAGATGCTCAAGCCACTGTCGTCGTACCCTGTGCTGATTGCCCATCTCATCTTGCTAGTTTAGCTGAGCTGAAAGCCAAGGGCGATGAGCATCTAGGTGATTTTTAGAGAATGAGAGCTGAGCTGGCGCAGACTAGGCTAGAGCTTGAGACATTGTCAGTTCCACTCACTGTCTGTGAGAACTATCTGTCTCTTAGAATGGAGTTGATTAAGCTGAAAGCCGAGAAGTCTGTCCAGATAGATAGCGAGTGTGAGACCTGCTTGTCTCAGGTGGAGGTTCTAGCTGCATTGAGAGAGGAGCTAGCTGATTCTCAGAATGAGAACTTTTACCTCCGTTCTATGCTGAGTTGGATCAGTGCCAGAGAGCCTCAGCTCGGCATGATGATCCAGCAGTTCAAGAGGCAGGATGGGTTTGGGGTTGGTTACACCTACACCAAGGCTGACTTTGAGAGTGCCATTAGCCGGGCAGTGGAGTGGATTAAAATGACTCCAGAGCAGAAGTATCTCAAGACTCACTCCACTGAGTCTTCCCAGGCTTGTCAGCCCAAGGATGGAGTGATCCATGAACCACCCAAAGCTCCACCTAAGAAGCCCATCTGGGTTCTGTTGGCGTAAAAGATTACGCTAACAGGTTTCTGTAGAAAAGAAACTAACAAACGAAGTGTTTGCGAAGCAAACTGTTCTAAGCCTCCGAAAGGATAATAGCTTAGAATAGTTCAAAAGTGTGTATTGAATCACTTGTAATCGGTCCCTATTACAGGGTGAAATGGGGGGTATTTATAGGCCTAAACATTAAGTTAAAGACCTATTTACCCCTCTATTACAACCGACATTAAGGAAACTATTCGGTTTCCTTAATAGGGCTAAAATGGTAAAAGACTAATCTAATAGGATAGAAGATAAGTCTTCCATCTTAGCTGGCAGAAAAGATCCTGAAGGGCTTTGGTTCGAAGACATACTTCGAACTAGTGCCTGTCTTCAGGCTTCGAACGAGGTTCTGGGCATCTTCGAAGATGGTCTTCGGACAATCTTCGAACGTGTTGACTGCCTTTATGCTGCTTCGGTAATAACCCCTAAGATGAGATATTTTCCCCCAACAGTAGCCCCTCGAATACGCTTCTCCGTTTGACCTGTAACATTAGGAGAGCAGTATACAGAAAGAAAAGATAACCAATCATAGGGGTTATTGGTTTTTATTTTATCTTCGAAATGCATGAAGATATGAACTTCGAATCAGTCGTAAGGTAATTACTTTTCGAACTATCTTAGAACTGACTCAGGAAGTTCAAAAGTCTTTTTAGACTTAGAAAAAATAGTCGTTAGCTCCTGTTTCTAACGGAAGTTATATGATGCGTTATTTCCGAAGGAAAATAACGGGCGGGAATGCGAAAAGGCAGAGCCCAAACGGTAACCAACGGAACGATTAGGCTATAAATAAGGAGCCCAAAACTTACCCGATTACCTTTTCACCGCTTTCTCTCAGTTAAAAACTTTTGAGCCCTTTGAGTTCTTGAGCCCTAGCTTTGAGTTCTTGAGCCCTAGCCTCCGTTCCCTCGGATCAATCCAGTAATCGCGATGGTGAAGACCAAGGGATCTGCGCCTCCTTCGGCCTTGGCTCGGCAACAGGCGGCCGCAGCAGCAGCAGCAGCAACATTGGCGGCGACGCCCTCGATGCAGGCGGCAACATCCATGGCGGCAGGGGGGAGAAATCCCCGATGACCAAGGTCTGTGCCCACCCTCGACTAAGTACTTGGATCAATCTTTTGAGTTGGGGCCGTCTACCTGCAAGAAAGAGTCTTTGGCAATCACAGCGGGGGGAAAGATTAGTGATGGGGTTATGATTCGAAAGCCGGGCAAAGAATCGATTCCATCACCGAGACCCGGAGAAGTTGTAGTGTTCGAAGCTTTTTTCGAAGCGGGCTTGGGCCTCCCTGCTGTGGATTTCTTGGCCGAAGTACTTGACTTGTTTCATGTAACCCTCCCCCAGCTGTCTCCGAATGCTGTAGCTAGATTAGCTATCTTCGAGTGGGCACTGAGAGCCGAAGGTTGTGAGGGGAGGGCTGAAATCTTCGCTGCGCTTCATAGAGCAACTTGTCAGCCAAAGACCTTCGTAGGCTCCGGAGGTGAGAAAGTGGTGGTTTCCTTCGGAAGCATCAATTTTAGGCTTCGTGATGAATATGCCCTGCAATTCCCTGCTAAAGCCATCAATGATAGATGGTACACCGATTGGGTCCTGAGGTGGTTTTATGCCGAAGTTGGAGTGAGCAGTCCTCTGGCCGGTCCCCTCAAAGAAATCCAGTTCCGGAAGGAAGCCTTAGTGCAACCTGACGAAGGCCAGCTCAAAGCTCGCCTCAATTTGCTTCAGAAAATCAGCCGAAGGTTGAGCATGCGGGACTTAGCCGAAGAGTTCCTCGGACTGCAAATTCCTCCGTTGATGGCCAACTGGCCTATCGTCTTCGAGGATGACTCGGAAGGCGGTCTTCGCAAGATTAACTATACTTCGAGCCCTGCAGGTAACTTCGAAACCAACATGCATAGTACATACTTACTTCGAAGAAAGACTAACTCGAATTATTTTTTAGCTTCTTCAGCCCCTATTACTTCAGAGCAAATTGTAAGGGCTTCGGAGAAGATTCTGGGCGCCCCAACTCCGTCGGAAAAAGAATGGCGAATCAAATTGGTCGGAAGTTGGGAACGATTTAACAGAGTATGGGGAATGTTGGAGTTAACTCCACCCCCTCTGATGGACTGGGTGCCTCAAGAGAAAGGACCCAAGAAAAGAGTAGCTGAAGCCGGAGCTTCCAGCTCCGCAAGGACTCCGGTGAAGAAGGTGGCTCGGAAGCCGAAGAACCTCGCACCTTTAGATCCTGTACCTTCGAGCTCAAGAGCTTCAATTTCTAGTTCTAAAGAAGACGAAGGTATATTTTTAATGAAATTGATTGAGGAAGATGCAGCTCAACAAAGCATTCACATTGAAGATACTGCAGGTATACCGGAGCCCCAAGCCAACATCGAAGAAGTAAGAGCTCCGGATACCCAGGAAGAACAAATCGAAGCCCCTATGGGTGTAGATGAGGTCGAAGTACCTGCGAACGTACCGGAGTCTGGAGATAATGCTGATCGACCAATGACTTCGGTAGTTCAAGAAGATACAACTCAGGACGGAGTTCCTGTGAACGAAGGTGGGGTCGAAGTCACTATGGCTTCGATTCCTGAAGAAGTAACGAGGACTCCCCAGGACGATGCTCCTGCAGTCCAAGATTTGGCGGCTGATTCGGATGAGGACTACACTTTTGATCCTCCGATCAGTCCGGTGCTCGATATTCCAGAGAATGTCGAAGGTAAATTTTGCATAATTCTTATCAATTTTTGCAAAATTATACAATGTGTAATATTTTTGTTTTTTCAGAGCCTCCTATTGTCGAAGTATCCCTCGAAGATACAATTCAAAGACCTTCGACAACTTCGGAGCCACAACCGGAGGTTACTCTACCGGGGTCTGGAAGAGGAAAAAGACACATAGAGCCTCTCCCTGCTCAAGGATCGACTTCATCTGAGTCAACAGATGAAAGTGAATCGACTGAGGGGGGGGCCATCTTCAGAAGTTCCAAGGGCCTCAGAAGAACTCTCCGGACCTTCACTAAGCAGAGCTGATCAGAAGGCTTCAGTAATGCTTCCTCTCATAACTCCATTTTTGGAGGAGAAAACCGGACTTGGGACTTTGGTTAAACCTTTGGGTGAAGCCAGTCGCAAAGTCGGGGAAACAGAACTGGTAGCCCTTTTAAGCAGAGCGAAGGGTTCGGAGCTTAATATTGCTGTGGAAAGAGCAGCTTATCAGGTATAAAGCATCTTCGAACCAAATAATGAATTATATATGAATAATTTCTTATTCCAGTTTTTCTTTTTTCTTAGCAAGCAGTCTTAGCCCGCGCTGCGGCTTTATCGAGCGAAAACGAAATTGCTCAACTTCGGGAAGAGAACGAAACTCTTCAAAGAAATTTTAACTTCTCCGAAGGTCGAGTAGCTCAAATGGACAATGTAATATTAGCAGAGCGAAGGGCTAGGCAAAGCTTGGAGGCTGCGAAGAAAGAGCTCGAAGCAGAAAAAATTGTGCTTCGAGCGGAGATTGAAAGACTGCGGACGGAGGATGCTGCGAAGGGGTCCGAACTTGTAAGGCTACAAGAAGAGGCTGGCCAACTCCGGACTCAAAAGAATGCTTTGACTACGGAGAACGCTAGAATCTCCGGAGTTTTAGCTGAAACGACTTCGGCCAAAGATGTGCTTATTGAGGAAAGGCTTAAGTCTGAGAAGGTGGCTTCGGAGGTCATCGAACAGATGTTAGGTGTCTTGGAGTACTTCGGTACTACTGGATCACTACCTTCGGATGACAATGTGACTCTGCTGCGCCGGTTAAAGAGGATCCAAGGAGCAGCGAAGCAAATGAAGACGGCAGGCATGCGTTATGGAGAACTCTCCGGACAAGTGTCTGCCCTTGGATTACTTCGTTACTATGAGGATTTGGGCCGAGTAATTACTCCGAGCGCAGAGGGTTCCATCATCTTCGACGACGCAAGACTTCTGACCCCTTCCGAAGGCGTGGCTACTGCTTGGCGAGCCTTCCAAACTTCGTGGAGAGCCGAAGGTCGATCTGCGATCAAGGCTTGGATTGATGAAGGCCAACGCCAAAAGCAAGTTCGGAGTCAAGCTTCGAGCAGTCAGCCCCCTCCGAACCCGCAGGTTTAGGATTATTTAGGATTTTTTGATTATGTAAAGCTGATGCTTGTAAATATTTATCAATGAAAGTCTTGTTTGTCATATTTTTAGGCTTTGCTTCTTATGGAAGATATCGAAGTGTTAGAGCTTAACAGCGAACTTCGCTCACTGTGGAACACCTTCGAACTTCTAAAGAGTTATAAACGTCCTCGATTCCTTATCCCTCGAGATGACTCCGGCGTTATTGCGCCCGAAGTAATCAAAGACGTATTGTCTTATATTAAAGAGGAAGATAAAGAGATTGACGCAAACACCTCGTCTTCTGAAGACACTAATTGGTCCGAAGACGAAGGTGAAGCCCAAAATAAAAGATCTGAAGATCTTAGAAGCTGGGAGAGAAGCCCCGAGCGGCTTCGAACTTGGGCCGAGCTTCAACAAGAACAGAAGGATTTTAGAGCTTCGAAGGGGAGGAAGAGAGTTAAGCGTAAAGTTCTTAGAACTTCCGATGTTGGAACTAGTCGTTCCACCCCTAGCTCTCGGGACCGAAGAGGTCTCCGATTCCTTCTTGGTATAGATACCAATTTTTCATAATGTAATCTGTAAATACATTTATTTCAATAATGAATGCCGATTTAAAATTGTCTCCATATTTACTAGCCCCTCTTTGGGTATAAGCAACTTCGAACTGTATTCAAAGATGGTTATGCGCAAAGAAAAAACATCGGAGTACAATTTTTTGGGGGTTCAGAGCCCCTCTGTCATTTAAAGATCTTTTGAAATCTTATAAAATGTCTTCGACCTTTGTAGTCACAAGAATGGTAACTTGGTACCTTTGTTTGTTTCATGAAAGAAATCAATTGAGATAACTTTCAGGACACTTTAGTGTCTTAAAAAATTTGTCACTTTGGACGCATATGAACAGACATTCGAAGCTCATGGCTTAAATGCTGTTTTGCTTTAGCCACCTTCGGCTGTTTTTTGCAGAAGTCTACCAGCCGGAGCTTGGACTTCGCAGAATTTGTAGCCACCTTCGGCTATTTTTGCAGAAGTCTACCAGCCGGAGCTTGGACTTCGCAGAATTTGTAGCCACCTTCGGCTATTTTTGCAGAAGTCTACCAGCCGGAGCTTGGACTTCGCAGAATTTGGCCACCTTCGGCTCTTTTTACGGATGTCTGCAAGCTGCAGCTTGGACTCCGCATATTTTGGCCACCTTCGGCTCTTTTTACGGAAGTCTACCAGCCGAAGCTTGGACTCCGTAGAATGTGGTATTGGCTCTTTTACGGATGCCTACAAGGTATCAGCTTGGGCTCCGGATGGATTTCAGCCACCACACCGGAGGCTTCGACTTTATAAGTACGAAGTCCGGAAATACAGCCCAGCTTGATGACACTTCCCTCTCGATCGACTTCCGTCCCAGCGCGTCCGCTCGGGAAACTAGGAGTGTCAAGGGGAAGGCAAACAGAAGGGTGTATGCTTTATTAATTTAGAGGTGATTACAAGCGAATTACAAGGAGCCCTTATGCGAAGTATCGCTTTAGGTGCTCCGCATGCCAAGTATGTGCTAACTCTTCACCTTCTAAATTAGCTAATTTGAATGAACCAGGGCGCCCTGAGCGGACAATTAGATATGGACCTTCCCATTTATTGCCTAACTTCCCTGGTGCTATAATGCTTCGTAGAACAAGATGACCCGGCCTTAACTCGCTGAGCTTAACCTTCGGGTCATACCAAGTCTTCGTCTACTGATGATACTTTGATAAATTAGCTACAGCCCGAAGTCTTGTTTCTTCTGACAAATCTAACGAAGCTTGTCTTTCTTCTTCGATGTCCGGTTCGGTGCTGCGAAACGACCCCCCTTTGAGCTCTGTCGGAGTCATAGCTTCATCTCCGAATAGTAGTCTGAACGGAGTAAAACCTGTGGACCTTGTTTGCGTAGTCCGAATGGACCATAGAATCTTCGGAAGCTCTTCGGTCCACAGTCCCTTTGATAATCCTACTATTCTTCGATTTAGCCCTGATAAAATATTTCCATTGGCTCGCTCAACGGCTCCATTTGACTGAGGATGTCTTACTGCAGCAAAACATAGTTGAATGCCTAGGTCTTCGCAAAACTTCCTGAAGGGTTCTGCGTCGAACTGTGTTCCATTATCAACTGTGAGATATCTAGGCACTCCGAACCGGCAAATAATGTTCTTCCAGAAGAATTTCTGTACATTATTCGAAGTGATAGCTGTTAAGGGCTCTGCTTCTACCCACTTAGAAAAATATTCAATAGCTACCACTGCGAACTTCAGATTTCCCTTTGCTAACGGAAAGGGACCAATTAGATCCATACCCCATCTGGCCATAGGCCATACCGGAGCAATGACTTGAAGAGCTGTTGGTGGGCGATGACTCCGTCGACCCATCCACTGGCATCCTTGACAAGTGCGGACCAAGCTCTCCGCATCAGCTGTTATTGTGGGCCAATAAAGCCCCTGGCGAAGTGTTTTTCCTGCCAGAGCTCTAGGGGCTAAATGACTTCCACAAAGGCCTTCGTGAATTTCTCGAATAATTTCTTGGCCTTCGGCTTGAGATATACATCGGAGTAGAGGGGAACATACTCCGGCCTTGTATAATATACCGTTGATTAACTGATAGTTTCTTGCTCTGAGCTTTAATCTTGACAATTGGGGCTCTTCGGGCAAATTTGTTCCTCCTTGCAAGAGTTCTATGATCGAATCTTTCCAATCTGCACTAGGAATGCAGAGAATCTCTGCAGAAGCAACTTGTGGCACTGAAGGTACATTGAGCTCCTCATAGAAAGCTTCGTCAGGCACATCCACAGCTCCGGCAGCAGCCTTCGCTAAAATGTCCGCTTGCACGTTTTCAGCTCTTGGTATACTCCGAATGGAAATACCCTTGAAATGTGCTTCGATCTTGCGAATTTCTTCCAAGTACTTTGCAAGCTGTGGATGTCGGACTTGAAAACTTTTGTCTACGTGCCCTGCTACTATCTGAGAATCTGTTTTTATAATTATCCTTGTAGCCCCTAGAGCACGTGCTTTCCGGAGTCCCAATAAAATTCCTTCGTACTCCGCTATATTATTGGTAGACTTAAAGTTGAGTCTTGCGGAGTACATTGCTCTTTGTCCTGATGGTGAAATTAATACTGCCCCAATGCCTGCTCCGGATGCTTGGAAAGCCCCATCGGAGTAAATAGTCCAAACTCCGTCATCTGATTTCTCCGGAGTCAACTTCGCAGGTGGAGTCCACTCTGCTACGAAGTCTGCTAGGACTTGAGATTTGATAGCTGTCCTTGCCAGGAAAGATATGCCGAAGGGTGCTAGTTCTACTGCCCACTTTCCAATCCTTCCAGTGGAATCTTTGCTTCGGAGCATATCTCCTAAAGGATACGAAGTTGGTACAATTACATTATGAGCCAAAAAATAATGTCTTAACTTCCTCGAAGCCATTATCAAAGCATAAACGAACTTCTCAAGTTCGGAGTATCTTGTCTTCGCTCCTGACAATGCTTCGGATACGAAATAGACAGGATTTTGGACCAACTTCCCATTGATATCCGCTTCTCTGACAAGGACTGCGCTGACAGCTGAGCCTGTAGCTGCAAGATACAGAAGTAGGGTTTCGTCCACAATAGGCACCGTAAGTGTAGCAAGATTGCTGAGATAATCTTTAATATCCTCGAAGCTTTTCTGACACTCCGGTGTCCATGCAAAATCTTCGGACCCTTTCAAAGCTTTAAAGATTGGCAAGCTCCTCTCCGCAGACCTTGATAAAAACCTGCTAAGTGCGGCCAGACGTCCAGTCAGCTTTTGCACTTGCTTTAAATTTTCCGGAGGAGCCATCTTCTGCAGCGCAGTTATTTGAGTAGGGCTAGCTTCAATTCCCCTGCTTGAAACTAAGTACCCTAACAACTTTCCAGCCTTAGCTCCGAATATACATTTTTCGGGGTTAAGACGGATCCCACATGCCCGAAGGCTATTGAATGTTTCTGCTAAGTCTAGGCTATGTTGGTGCTTTAAAGCACTCTTTATTACAATATCATCCATATAGGCCTCCACATTGCGGCCTAATTGATGACCTAGAGCCTTAGCAACTAATCTTGAAAAAGTAGCCCCGGCATTTCTTAGGCCGAAGGGCATTCTTACATAGCAGAAAACTCCCGAAGGAGTTACAAAGCTCGTCTTGATTTCATCTTCGCGCTTCAACCATATTTGGTGATAACCGGAATACGCGTCGAGGAAGCTTAGTAACTCCGAACCTGCAGTGGAGTCAACTAGTTGATCAATTCGGGGCATGGGGTAGGGGTCACGTGGGCACGCTTTATTCAAAGATGTGAAATCAATGCACATGCGCCACTTTCCGGAGGACTTCTTCCTGACGAAGACTGGGTTGGCTAACCATTCTGTATGGGCCACTTCTCTGATAATCCCAGCCTTCAACAGTTTTTCAACTTCGTCCTTAGCTAGAGCAGCTCTCTCTGCGGACATCTTCCGGAGCCCTTGTCGAACAGGCCGGGCCTTCGGGTTTACAAGCAAGCTGTGCTCAATAATATCCCGATCGACTCCGGTGATATCTTCGTCAGACCAAGCGAAGACATCCAAATTTTCTTCTACGACCTTTTCCAAGGAAGTTGCAACTTCGGGAGGTAAATCTTTACCAAATTGAAAGGTGTATTCTTTACCATCTTTGACAATGACCTTCGTTGCAATCTCTCCTTCGGGACTTGGTCTTGGAAATGACTTCTTCGAAGCTTCGGAGGAGGCTGAAAAAATTTCTCCATTATCTTGGACACTGTTTACTTGCCTCGGATCAAGAGGAGGACCATGACCATATTCTGCCCTCCGAGCTATGGCTTGATCTCCGAAGATTGTCAGGACTCCTGCTTGTGTGGGCATCTTCATGCACAAGTAGTTGTGATGCGCAACAGCTCCGAACTGATTCAACATACCCCGTCCGAAGATGACATTATAAGCATACGGGGCATCTACTACATCAAAGATAACTTCTTCAGTTCGTGCTAGTAAACCTTCTCCGAAGGTTACTTCCAGGCCTATCTGGCCGAGTGCATCAAGCGGAGGTCCTGCGAAGCCTTGCAGAGGACGAGCCGCTGGGAGAAGATGCTTTCGGGAAATGCATAACTGATCGAAGGCTTGCACAAAGATGATATCTGCTGAACTACCTCCGTCGATTAGCACCCTTCGGACTTCAGTCCCCGCAATATCAGCAGTGATAACCAATGGATCTGCATGCGGGAACTTAATACCAGCTGCATCCTCTGCAGAGAAAGATATTGGAACATGAGACCACTCCGGCATTGCAGCTGCAGATGACGAAGTCCCAATATGGCCTACTTCCCGAACGTACTCTCTTCGCTGCCTCTTGGACATGCTTCCGAGGGTACCTCCTCCGGAGATAGGGAGAACTACTCTCTTTCCTCTATCTTGCCCTTCTTCTTGCTTCGGAGGTGGCATAACATTGGCCACCGGAGGATGCCTTGCAGCATCAAAATTTTCTATCCGTGCTACAGCCTGGACCGGCTCCGGGCGCACTGCTGCTGCTGGACTTTGGTCGGTACTACCTCGACCCGAAGTTCTCTCCAAGTATTCTCCCCGAAGGGTAAGAATAGCCTTGCATGTGTCAGTTGCATGGCTTCGATTCTCTCCATGAATACAGCAAAAAAGGGTCTGGCCCTTGCCAGCTGTTTTCCCTGGCGGCCTCCAGCCACTGGACTTGTTCCCCGCAGACTGTGGAGCTCTTGGTGCAAACTTCTGTGGGGGTGCAATGTTTAAGACTTCAGAGCGAGGGTGCTTTTGCCCTCTTCTTCTATCATGTTGCACTTCGAAGACTGGATCTTGCGGCTGTGCCGAAGTCTTCAACTCTGCTTTAACTTCCGTCAATACTGTCGAAGTAGCAGTAGTCCTCCGAAGCCAACCTTCTTCCGACTTCGAGTACTCCTCGAAGTATGACATCAACTGTGATACTGTGGTGATGCTCTTCCGATGCAATTTATCCAGAAGGCCTTTATGACTGACGCCTTCCCGAGCCGCATCAACCACTGAGGATGTAGACAGCCCCCGGATTTGCGACTTCGTGTGAGCGAAGCGCTTGAAGTATTGTCTCAATGTTTCTCCGGGGAGCTGCTTCACTTGGAAAAGGCTCCCTGTTGACATGGGGGGCACGAAGGTGCCCTGAAAGTTACTTATGAACTTCCTCTTCAACTGTGACCAGGAAATGATTGATCCTGGCTTTAAAGACCAGAACCATCGCAACGCCACTCCTTGAAGAGCTAATGGGAAGCACTTCGCCATAGTCTCTCTGTCTCCGCCGCTAGCCTCAATCGCTAGGGCATAAGAACGCACAAACTCACTGGGATCTTCGTCTCCAGCATACTTGCAGAGCTTCGAAGTTTTGAACTTCGGATTGAAGCGAATCTTCTGAAGCTCAGGATGCAATGGAGATTCATTGTCGTAAGAGGCGTTCTCCGGGGCTTCGGGATAATCAAGATCGTCATCTTCGGGCACTTCGGGGATAGCTGGGGTGGCTTGAGAGCGAAGTCTGTTCGCAGCCTCTTGTCGCCACCTCGCTACCTCGGCTTGAAGATTGGCCATTTGAGTGGCCATGTCTCCAAGGCTATCTTCATCTCCTCCGGAAGGACCTTCCGGGTCTTGAGAACTGGTATGATCAGTTCGAATCGGAATAGAGGGTGGCGGAGTGGCTCCGGGCGGTCGGAGTATGGAAGGGGTTGGCGGAGAGGTTTCGTATCCTCGAGGGATAGAAGCCCCTTGCGGAGTTTGAGGTGGAGGGATAGTCGAAGACCCTCCGACTTCGACTGTGTCGAAGGGTATCTCTCCGGAGATCCGAGAGGACCTCCGAGTAGGATTGCGAGGTGCGCTCCGCTTAGGAGGCATGATGTAAGAAGTTGGTAGAGAACGAAGTTTTTTGGACTAGGTTCCCCACGGACGGCGCCAACTATTGGCGTAAAAGATTACGCTAACAGGTTTCTGTAGAAAAGAAACTAACAAACGAAGTGTTTGCGAAGCAAACTGTTCTAAGCCTCCGAAAGGATAATAGCTTAGAATAGTTCAAAAGTGTGTATTGAATCACTTGTAATCGGTCCCTATTACAGGGTGAAATGGGGGGTATTTATAGGCCTAAACATTAAGGAAAAGACCTATTTACCCCTCTATTACAACCGACATTAAGGAAACTATTCGGTTTCCTTAATAGGGCTAAAATGGTAAAAGACTAATCTAATAGGATAGAAGATAAGTCTTCCATCTTAGCTGGCAGAAAAGATCCTGAAGGGCTTTGGTTCGAAGACATACTTCGAACTAGTGCCTGTCTTCGGGCTTCGAACGAGGTTCTGGGCATCTTTGAAGATGGTCTTCGGACAATCTTTGAACGTGTTGACTGCCTTTATGCTGCTTCGGTAATAACCCCTAAGATGAGATATTTTCCCCCAACAGGTTCCAAAGCCCAAACACCTCCACACTTCTCTTGACTCTCTTCCTGGACCCTCTCAACCCAAGAAGCCGACACCAAACACCACTAAGCCCAAGAACACCAAGCCTCGACCACATCCCAAGAAGCCCACCTACCATTGCGAGTATTGTCAGAGAGATGGGCATCTTGCGGAGTTTTGCTTCAGGAGGAAGCGGGTTGAGAAAGCAGAGAGAGCTCGTGGTGGTCAGGAGCAGTTCTACCAGCAGGGTGGTAGACTGAGAGTTCCTCGACGCGGGGAGAGGCTGGAGGCCATGCCGCGTCGTGTAGGTGGTGGTAGAGGAGACGACTTTCTTGGCCATGCTCCAGATGGTGGTGTTCGTTCCGGCAGAGCTCCAGGTCGTTTTGGCTACGGTCCTGGACCTCGTGGCCGAGGTTTTAGGCAGAACCAAGCACCGCACTTTGAGCCGCGTTTTGGTCCGAACTTTTCTAATGATTTCTGCTTTCCATCTTTTGAGCAGATGGCTCGACATTGGTTTAGCTCTTTTGCTAAACCCGGTGCCGGACCATTTGCTCCCACTTACAACCACTGATTGTTTAGGATCGGGGACTGGAGGACGTTTGGATCATGGACTCAGGATGCTCTCGCCACATGACGGGACATCGCAGATGGTTCTCCAGTCTCACTCCCCCGAGCTCCAAAGAGTACTTCACCTTCGGGAACAGTGGTCAAGGGAAAGTAAGTGGCATTGGCTCAATTCGCATTTCAGACCATTTTTCTTTAAAGAACGTTGCTTTGGTTGGAAACTTGAACTTTAATTTGATTTCTGTTTCGCAACTTCTTGAGGATGGTTTGGAAGTGCGTTTTAAGAAGGGCAATTCTTCTGTGATTGATTCTAGAGGGTCTTTGATTTGTCAGATCTTACCTTTTGGTAAAGTTTTTCGAATTGACTTCTCTAGTTCTTTTGGCCCTTCTCGCTGTTTGATTGCTGGATCTTCTTCTGAGCTCTGGAAGTGGCATAGGAGGTTAGGTCATTTGAGTTTTGATCTGCTAGTCAGGTTAAGCTCTATGGACCTCATCCGAGGATTTCCCAAGCTTAAAATGGAGAAAGATCTAGTTTGTCATCCCTGTCGTCATGGGAAAATGGTTGCCACTTCTCACTCACCTGTGACTCAGGTGATGACTTCGTATCCAGGCGAGCTTTTACACTTGGACACCGTTGGTCCAGCTCGGGTACGTTCAGTTGGTGGGAAGTGGTACGCACTTGTGATTGTTGACGACTTCTCTCGATTCTCGTGGGTTTTCTTTTTGGAGTCTAAGGATGAAACTTTTCAATTTATTCATGACCTGATTATGAAGCTGAAGAATGAGAACAATGGTCGGATGCGAGCAATTCGCTCCGACAATGGCTCTCAGTTCAAGAACTCTCAGTTCATCAGCTTCTGTAGTGATCAGGGTCTTGACCATCAGTTTTCTTCTCCTTACACTCCCCCACAGAACGGCGTTGTGGAACGAAAGAACCGCACGTTAGTCGAGATGGCCAGGACGATGCTCGATGAGCACAGGACTCCTAGGCGTTTTTGGGCTGAAGCCATGAACACGGCTTGCTATCTAGCCAACCGCATTTTTCTTAGAGCTTACCTAGGTAAGACCTCATACGAGTTGCGGTTTGGCAGACAACCCAAGGTGAGCCACTTGCGAGCGTTTGGCTGCAAGTGCTTTGTGCTCAAAAAGGGAGGGCATTTGGACAAGTTTGAGTCTCGTTGCTGGGATGGAGTTTTTCTTGGTTATGCATTGCATTCTCGAGGTTTCCGTGTTTGGAACCTCGAATCCCAGCAGCTTGTCGAGACTTGCGAGGTTTCTTTTGATGAGTCCTTGCCTTCTTTAACTCCTTCTTTTGAGCTTTCTGGTGATGGTGAGCTCGGAGAGTCCATCTTCGAGGAAGATGAGGATACTACAGCTGCTGATGAGGGTGGGCCTTCTGCACCTCCTGCAGAGCCCACACCTTCTGAGACTTCGACTGAGGACGAGGGTGGACCTCTGATCACTTCTTCCACTTCGATCGAGCCCCCTCAGTCGAGTCCAGAGGTGCCAGCTGCTGACTCCGGTGAGGTGACTTCAGATCACCAGGGATCCCGAGCAGTTCAGCGTGATCACCCCTCAGAGCTCATCATCGGTGATGTGTCTACAAGAACTTTGCGTTCGTCTGTTGACTCTCTTGCTGTGTTTGCTGAATCTGCTTTTGTTGCATCTTTTGAGCCCAGAGACGTTTCTCATGCTCTTTCTGATTCTAATTGGATTAATGCCATGCAAGAAGAGCTTGAGAATTTTGTTCGCAATCGGGTTTGGACACTGGTTGAGCTGCCACCCAGATGCAACCCCATAGGCACCAAGTTGGTGTTCAAGAACAAGCAAGGTGAAGATGGGGTTGTGGTGCGCAACAAAGCTCGACTAGTTGCCCAGGGTTTCTGCCAGAAGGAAGGTATTGATTTTGAATAAACCTTCGCTCTTGTTGCCCATCTTGAGTCCATTCACATTCTTTTAGCTTTTGCCGCTTCGAAGGGTTTTAAGCTTTTTCAAATGGACGTCAAGAGTGCTTTTCTGAACGGGTACATAGAGGAGGAGGTTTATGTTAGGCAGCCCCCCGGTTTTGAGAACCCCAAGTTTCCTCGACATGTTTTTAAATTGCAAAAAGCTTTATACGGGTTGAAGCAAGCCCCCAGGGCTTGGTATGACCGATTAAAGCAGTTTTTGTTGGGGAAGGGCTTTGTGATGGGTTCTGTGGATAAAACTCTCTTCTTGCTCAGAGATGCTTCAGATTTTTTAGTCGCTCAGATATACGTGGACGATATTATCTTTGGCGGTACTACTAATGATCTTGTGTCCAAGTTTTCTGAGCAGATGCACAGCGAGTTTGAGATGAGACTCATGGGTGAGCTCAAGTATTTTCTAGGGCTCCAGATCAAGCAGACCAAGGACGGCACCTTCATCCACCAGGGTAAGTACACTCGGGACATGTTGAAGAAATTCGACTTTGGTGGAGAGCTGAAGCCTCAGATGACCCCAATGTGTACATCAGGGGGCCTGGACAAGGACGAAAGCGGTGTCAAGGTCAATGAGAGAGAGTTTCGAGGGATGATCGGTTTGCTGCTGTACTTGACGGCGACGAGGCCGGACATACAGTTCGCCGTGGGACTGTGCGCGCGCTTCCAGTCTTCACCACGCGCGTCTCATCGGCAAGCTATCAAGCGTATCTTCAGGTATCTTACCTATGCGCCTGATCTTGGTCTTTACTATTCAGCATCATCATCTCTTGATTTATCTGGCTTTTCGGACGCTGACTTTGGTGGGTGCCGGTTGGATCGCAAGTCGACTTCCGGTACTTGCCAGTTTCTTGGTTCTTCTCTTGTCTCTTGGTCTTCCCGAAAGCAATTTGGAGTTGCTCTTTCGACCACAGAGGTTGAGTATGTAGCTGCTGCTAGCTGCTGCTCACAGTTGGTTTGGATGATTTCCACTCTGCGAGATTTTGGGTTGTTCTTTCCTACCAGAGTTCCCTTGTTTTGCGACAGCACCAGTGCAATTAGTGTAGGGAAAAACCCATGTCTCCATTCAAAAACCAAACACATTGATGTGCGCTTTCACTTTTTGCGGGATCAATATGAGGAAGGTGTCATTGACCTTGTTCATGTTGATACCCATCATCAGTTGGCTGACATTTTCACCAAACCCCTAGATCAGTCTACCTTTGAGCGTTTACGAGGGGATTTGGGTGTTGTGTATCCTTTCTAGAATATTTTGCGTCAGTTTTTCTTCTTCTTTACTCTTTTCTTGAGTTTTTTTGTGTGTGTTCATATCTTGCATATTCACATATCACACCTTTGAGCCTGCTTCTGTTATATGATTGAACTGCTTTACTTAGTCTAGCTGGTACATGCTTTTAATTACTTGTCAATGATCATGCTTTGGTTCAGTTCACTTGATATGTCTGATATCTGTCATATGCATGGCTTTTATGCTTTAATCTTGAAAAAATGATCACCATTGCTTCTGGTAACTAGCATGTGTAGGCTGAATGCTTTTGCTATCTGTTACATGCCCTGTAGCTAATTCCTCACATAGATGCAGATATGCAACTTGGACATCTTTATGCTTTAACATGGAAAATGTGCTATAAAAATGATAAAAATCAAAAATGAATGAAAATTCCATGCCTTTTTATGCTTGAGTTGAAAAGATCCAAGTGGGTTTGCTTTGTCGCATTGCATTGTTCTGGACTGCTTACCATAGCACTTTGGTATGAACTAGGACAGTGTAGTGTTGGCCAAGACCAATGTCTTAAGCTTCTGATGGTCCAGTTCTGGCCTAGGCTTGACTTGTTCGGTTAGAATAAGGTTTGACATGCAAATAACCCTTGGCAAAAATAAAAAAAAAAGGAAAATGAAAAAGCCTGAAAATTACAAAGACAACAAGTTTGTTGAAGCACTTTGTTTCGGACAATGCTTATCTTGGTAGATATCAGTTAGCTTCTGCATCTCATGCTTTACCTTGCTTGTCAACTGGAAAATGTGGTGATGCTTTTATTTGCAAAAAATTGAAAAAATGCGTGCTAATGACTTTCTTTAGATATCATCTGTTGCACTGATCAAGCCATGTGTCTTAGACAGTATGTCTTTTGCTATACTTGCTAGATGTTGTAATTGCAGTCAATCATATCTGAGAAGCATGCTCCACCTGCACCCCAGTTGCATTCATTGCATATTTGGAGGGGGAGTTGCATTTCAGGGGGAGTTAGTGTTGCTTTAGAGTGCTTGATGAGTTCACTTGTCAACAAGGGGGAGAAATTTTGGTATAAGAGTTTAAGGGGGAGTTTTGGCTTTCTCTGGTATTTGTTTCAGGGGGAGTTTTTGTCCCGTTTGTCCTTACTATTTTTGATATCCTTGTTGATGTTTCTGAGACTACACTCGTTTTGAGCTTTTACCTTTGGTTAACCATAATGACCGTTTCTTGCTTTTGTTCGGCTTTTGGTCATTAGGGTTAAACTTTTACTTTATTTTCTTCTTCTTTGTTTTCTTGTGTTTTGTTTTCGTGTTTCCACAGTTGTTTTGCAGGTACTGAAGAGCAGATAAAGTGAAGTGTTGACAATGTACTCATCAAGGGGGAGATTGAGGAGCCATGCTGAATAGCGTGGGCCTCATGGCTCCAGATGTGATGAGTCATTGTCAACGTTAGTCAAAGAGGACTGAAAAGAGAGAGAAGACCTGTTGCGTCTGGGCCGCGTGTGACTCAGGTACACGGGCAGCGAGCGACTGTCGGGCAGAGGGGCCGCGGAGTCGGGCTGGCCCAATCCGGGTACATGGGCTAGGAGCAGCAGAAGATCCACTAGGCTGTTGACCGGGATTGACTCAGGTACACGGGCGGCGAGCGATTGCCGGGCTGAGGGAGCTGCGGAATCGGGCCGGCCCAATCCGGGTACCCGGTGCGAAGACGGTGGACGCTTTGTCAGTTTCGGCGCAAAACTTACGACCGCTGATCTCGGATCTGACCGTTCTGAGGCGAAGTCGTAGCTGCTACAAAAGCTCCGCATCAGGACAAGTTACCTTTATTTAGGTTTTTACTATTTTGCCTTTAGGCCCACAGTCTGTTAGTCGAGTCTGTAAAAAATCCTAAGGGCATTTCAGTTTTGTCCATTTTTATTTAGCGTCTGTAAAAAACCCTAGGGGTATTTCTGCATTTTTCCATTTAATGGGCTGCCTATAAATAGGCCCTAATATCCTAGGGTTAGGGTTACCCATTCAGTAATACACTTTAATCCAGCTAAAGTTTTGGGTCACTTTATTTATCGTCTTCCTGTTCCTTCCAGTGCGCGCCGCCACTGTTCTTCATGAGCAAAACGACTCAGCCATTTGTTTTCTCAGGTTTTTGATCTCCTCGTTTTGCGTGTTCCACTGGATTTCTTGGTTTGTTCTGCTCTAGAAAGTTTTTTTTCTCTCGAAGCCATCGATATTTCTCCTGTCGCAGTTTTTTTTTTCGAGTAATTGCTTGTACTGTTTGAGCACTAGCTGCAGTCTAGGACTGTTTTTTTTAAATCCTTACCCTTTCTTGATTACAGCAGTGGCTACAACATGATTCAGGCAAAGAACAACTTTTTTGTTGCAGAAGTACTGCTGTGATACTTCCATTGAATCTATCGCTATAGGCGGTAGGGCCTATTTTCTCTAGAACTGCAGTACTGTTACTTGTTCGTGCACTGTGATACTGATTTCCAGAGACAAGTTTTGTGTTTGATTATTTTGTGCTGCATTGGTTCTAGTGTGTCAGGCTAGCTGTTCATAGCCGTCAGCCTATGCCTGCTTAGACTCTTACAGGAAGCATAAGGTACACGGCTCTTTTAGTCTTTGTAGCTACTATTGTGTGGGTCCCTCATGAAGTCTTGTGCGCCATGATGGCCTAAGGGTCTTTTTCTGCTAGCTTCAGAGATCTGCAGCCTACAATCTGTCACTCTAATTTTTCCTTCGGCTAAAATTGTTTTCTCAGAAGAGTCATGTTGATTTACTTCGCTATTCGAAGGTTTCTCCCGAATGGTTGTTCGAAGTGTTCTGGAGGCTTCGGCTTCAGTGATATTCGAAGTTTATGCCCATGCGAAGTATGCTGTAGTTTAGACTGGCTTTGGTCTAAAGACTTCGATTCTAAGTTTGTTTTTATTCCGAGCTAGTACGTGAGAGGACTTCGATTTCAAAGTAGACATTGGCAGGCTTTGAAGAACGAAACTTGTTTACTGTGCCTACTGTCTTAGCTTCCTTGTCCTCTTTGTACCGTGCATTACAAGCTTCGCACCCTGTCAAGTTTTGGAGTATAATAGTTTCGAAGCCTGTAGCATTAATCTCGAATGTAGTGAACTTCGATTCGAAGTTGACCTGTTGGCTTCGAAGTTGCGTACTGTGAACTCCGAAGCTTGACAAAATTCGAAGCATACTTCGCAGGAATTCGGAGTTACTTCGAAGCTAGTTTTTTACTCTTCGAATTTTGTGAATTTCGAAGTTCTGTTTTTATCTACGCACAACTACGTACTTCGAACAAGCTCCGACAACTTCGACACTGCAGGCTTCGTCAGGTTTCAAACAGGAGACAACTTTGAACAGTAACCTCTCAACTCAAATCAATTGATGTGATTTATTTCTGTGATGTTTTGATCTGCCTTGATATGAATGTTTTATTTAAACTACCTATTAGTACTGAGTTGGTGTCTTTTCGATTAGGACACCGGTTGTTTTTAGGCTAGATCTTTTGAGGCTCTGTTGATCAGTTTACTTTTTGCTGTTAGTCTGTTGAGGTGCGTTGGGTGTTGGGAGCAGGCCATTGATTCGAAAGAATATTTTAGGCGCCCATTCACCCCCCCTCTGGTCGCTACTTTCGGTCCTACAAACACTAGGAATATTCCACCAGACCCTTAGGGTTTTTTACAAACGCAAGAATAAAGGAAAAGACTCTACTGCCCTTAGGAATTTTTACAGACACGACTGACTGACTGCGGGCCTAGAGATACAGATGACTTATCCGGAAGCTAAGTTTTCGTAGCGACTACGGCTTCTCTTCTGGACAGTCGGATACAAGATCAACGGTTGTCAGTTTTGCGCCGAAACTGACAAAGCCTCCACCGGCTTTGCACCAGGTACCCGGATTGGGCCGGCCCGACTCCGCAGCTCTCTCAGCCCGGCAATCGCTCACCGCCCGTGTACCTGAGTCAGTCCTGGTCAACAACCCAGTGGGTCTTCTGCTGCTTCTGGCTCATGTACCCGGATTTGGCCAGCCCGACTTCGCAGCTTCCTCGACCCACGCTGCCGAAACCTCCTACTCCTACACACCCGCATAGGCTAGATAATGCTGCGTATCGTGAGCCTCCATGAGAGGAGGGTAATCGAGGGGAGCCATACAACCGACAAGTCGGCATAACACCACGTGTCGTGGCCCTGCACGAGAGACGGTCACAAGAAAGAGGCCGAGATGACATAGATGAGCGTATTCACGAGCTTTTTAGAGAGTGTATGGGTTTCACACCCTGGGATAAGACTAGGGTGTACCACAAGCCGTACCCAGACTACTTCGATACAATCCCATATCCTCGCAGTTTTAGGGTCCTTGAGTTCACCAAGTTCGATGGCGAGGGTAACAAAACCACATAGGAGCATATAGGTCAGCTTCTAGCAGAATGTGGCTAAGTTAGTGGGTCATATGCCTTTAATGCTTAGACTATTTTCTTTGTCACTATTCGGCACTGCTTTCACTTGGTTTTCAGCGCCATCGCTGAATTCTAGTCAGACTTGGTGATGAGGACATCACTTCACATGATACACACATGGAGCCTCCACCTACAATTCAACTACAAGGACCAATCACACGTGCCCGTGCCCGTCGCTTGAACCATGAGGTTAATTCGTTCCTTAGCAACTTTGATTATATTTGTTTGGATGGGATGCTACTGAATACTAGTGATATTTTGTTTCTTAGGAACATGGGAGATGGAATAGGAGAGTTGGAGTTGAAGACGGAGCCGCACGGATGATTTGAAGTCAAGAATTCGCTGGTTCGGACTACATCGACCACCATTCACCAAAATGGGCATAACTTCCTCATACGAAGTCCGATTGGCGCGTTCTTTGACTTTTTGGAAAGCTGAGGAGAAGACGGATCGTTTGCCGTTGGTTTCACCTCAATTGGAGTCTCGAGTCGTCCTGTGTGTTTAAAACAGTACTGCGTGACAGAACTGGGCCATGTTGGCCCATAGTCTGAGTCTGTACATCTTCTAGCCCACAGCCCATGTCTGTTCGCCTTCCACAGGCCGCCGCCCTATATATTCTCACGCCAGCCACCTCTAGGGTTAGGTTTTGCTTTGTTGCATCTACAATGTTGTGTTTAGATCCCGCCTCTTGCACCGGACCGATTGGCTGCTGCATTGGCGTTTGTGAAACCTCACCTTATCTTCGTTTGTCTGTGATTTGGCATTCGATTTGTATCTTTCCTGTTCTTGCTTGTGTTCTTGGGTTCGCTTGCAGGAATTAGCCTTCGTGGCGAGGTCAATCGTGTTCTGCGTGGTTGATAACCAACGGAGACAGTGGTGTAACGATTGCAAGGTTTTGATCCGCTGGACCGGAGCCTTGGATTGCCAACGTCGAGATTCTCCACCAACCCAAGTTTATCCTTTACCTAGCGGAAGATCGGGACCATTTCCCCCATCAGTTGGTATCAGAGCCCAGATTTCCCGTTAGGTAATCTCGATCTGCTTTTGTTTTTACCCAGAGTCCAGAAAACCGCACCAAAAAAAAAATTCCCCACCGAGAACCCCTTTGTGCCTTGCGATTTTAATTTCAGTTTTAACTTTGTTGAGTTCGTGTTCTTGGTCGAGTCTTGTTGCTGGTTTAGTCACCCCTCTGTGTCATTTGAGTAGTAGTTGTTCTTGTGTCTCAGAAAAAAAATTCCCCACCGAACCCCCCCCCTTCCGCAACCCTATTTGTTTTCCACATCTACTCTTTGTGACCCCCCTTCAGTAAAACAGGCATAACTTTTCGCTCGTTTGGCAGAAAAATCTGAAATGTTTTGAGCATGTTCCTGACCCGATTTGGGTGGGTACCATAACTCGCCGGTTAGCCCTCACCAAACTCGCCAAAAAAATCAGGAAGATAAAGAAAAAAATTGGACAAAGTTTTTGCTCGCCGGACAGCGAACTTGTTTGAATTTTTGTGAGCCACATCCCACCTCAGTTGTAGGTGCCAATTTTTGTGGTTGCACCTCTGGTCATCCTTGTTCAAAAAAAATAGAGTGAAAAAAAAGGGAGAAAAAAAATATAAAAAAAAAGAGAAGCGGTGCTGTTAGTTGCTTGTCCGAACTCTTGTCCGAACTCTTGTCCGATCAGTGGCAGGCAGTGGCAGTTTCTGCTTGTCCAATCCCTTGTCCGAACTCTTGTCCGATCTCTTGTCCGATCAGTGGCAGTTCCAGTGGCAGTTTCTGCTTGTCCAATCCCTTGTCTGATCTCTTGTCCGATCTCTTGTCTGATCTGCAGAGAGCTGAATTTGGCCTGTGTTGCTTCCATTTGAGTTTTGGGCACATAGTTTCCCTCTATTGCTTGAATTTTCACCTTGGGAGCACTAAGGCCAGCAACTTTGACGAGTACTAGGGAATACTTATTGAACTTGGTTTAACTGTTATTATTATCGCTAATCCTTGCTACTCACTTTGCCTTCCAAGCTACACCTTTCTCTTGGTCAGGACAGGATCATTTCTTGCAATTGTACACCACCCTCCACTTGGTTCATCACCTGTAGGCCGGTTACCTCACTGCGGCGTGGTAAGAACACTTGCAAGCGTGGGTAAGGTGCTTGACGGATTGCTTCCACCCCACACCCACCACCCCACCTAGCTGTTTTACATAGGATTATTCTTTGTTGTTTTATCTTTTCACTAACATGGCAGATAACGGCACCCCTCCATCTGATTTTAATGACTGTGTCTCACGGCGTGCTCTACTAGACTCTCAGCGGCAGACCCAACATTTCATCGAACGTCTCGCGCGTACTGTGGCTGACCTAGTGGACCGAATGACTGCTTTGGAAACACGATTGCCTGCTGCACGAGCTAACGATGAACATGTTGAAGAGGAAGACGATCATATTGAAGAGGAAGACGACCTATCCTATGCCGGAAACAATGCCATTGACCCTGACGAGGTTGCACGTCATCGCTTTCAGTTCAACCGTCAAGGTATGGGCGGCCACCGCAACCGCCCTCCACGAGGTAACAATGACAACCACAGGAACAATGATCCCTACTCTAAGGTAAAATTTTCAGTACCTCCTTTTGCTGGCACCTATGATCCAGATGCATATTTAGATTGGGAGATGTCAGTCGAACAAAAATTTAATGCTCATATGGTTCCTGCTATCCACCGCGTGCGCTTAGCTACTAGTGACTTCACTGGATATGCTCTTCTTTGGTGGACTGAAATAGTTCAGGTTGGCAATGAACCACAAACTTGGGATATGTTAAAACGGCAAATGCGTGGTAGATGGATCCCTCCTTCATATAATCGTGATTTGAGAAAAAAATTGCAGCGCCTAAACCAAGGAAATAAATCGGTAGAGGAGTATTATCAGGAGTTGCAAATAGGTTGCATGCGTGCTGAAATTGAGGAGGACAATGAGGATTAAATGGCCCGTTTTTATGGTGGTTTACGACGTGAAATTCAGGATATCATTGATTATAAAGAATACAATACTATCACTCGTCTTTTCCACCTTGCTATGCTTGCAGAAAAAGAATTGCAGGGTCACCAGCAACCACAACGCAGCATGAGGACCAACATTGGTGGTGCTACTTCATGCTCAAGTGGGCAGCAGCAACGACCACCCGCACCCCCTTCTCGACCGGCGGCTACATCAGCACCTTCTACATCTACAGCCCAGGTTGAGAGTTCCAAGACTGCAGCATCCAAGGCGCCAGCCAAGCCCACCTCCTCGGCAGCCTCTACTGCACGTTCTGCAGTGATCCAGTGTCACAGATGCAAAGGATTTGGCCATGTGATGAAAGACTGCCCTAGTCAGCGGGCTTATATTGCTACGGAAGACGGTGGCTATGTAAGTGCTAGTGATGTTGAAGATGAATATGCACTTGCTGCTAACATTGCAGGAGATGATGATACATTCGACGATGACGCTGTTATTGCGTCGGATGCCACTGCCGACTGTTGGGGGAAAATATCTCATCTTCGGGGTTATTGCCAAAGCAGCATGAAGACAGTCAACCAGTTCGAAGATTGTCCGAAGACCATCTTCGAAGATGCCCAGAACCTGGTTCGAAGCCCGAAGACAGACACTGGTTTGAAGTATGCCTTCGAACCAAAGCCCTTCAGGATCTTTTCTGCCAGCTAAGATGGAAGACTTATCTTCTATCCTATTAGATTAGTCTTTTACCATTTTAGCCCTATTAAGGAAACTGAATAGTTTCCTTAATGTCGGTTGTAATAGAGGGGTAAATAGGTCTTTTCATTAATGTTTATGCCTATAAATACCCCCCATTTCACCCTGTAATAGGGACCGATTACAAGTGATTCAATACACACTTTCGAACTATTCTAAGCTATTATCCTTTCGGAGGCTTAGAACAGTTTGCTTCACAAACACTTCGTTTGTTAGTTTCTTTTCTACAGAAACCTGTTAGCGTAATCTTTTACGCCAACAGTTGGCGCCGTCCGTGGGGAACTTAGTCCAAAAAACTTCGTTCTCTACCAACTTCTTACATCATGCCTCCTAAGCGGAGCGCACCTCGCAATCCCACTCGGAGGTCTTCTCGGATCTCCGGAGAGATACCCTTCGACACAGTCGAAGTCGGAGGGTCTTCGACTATCCCTCCACCTCAAACTCCGCAAGGGGCTTCTATCCCTCGAGGATACGAAACCTCTCCGCCAACCCCTTCCATACTTCGACCGCCCGGAGCCACTCTACCACCTTCCATTCCGATTCAAACTGATCATACCAGCTCTCAAGACCCGGAAGGTCCTTCCGGAGGAGATGAAGATAGCCTTGGAGACATGGCCACTCAAATGGCCAATCTTCAAGCCGAGGTAGCGAGGTGGCGACAAGAGGCTGCGAACAGGCTTCGCCCTCAAGCCACCCCAGCTATCCCCGAAGTGCACGAAGACGACGATCTTGATTATCCCGAAGCCCCGGAGAACGCCTCTTACGACAATGAATCTCCGTTGCATCCCGAGCTTCAGAAGGTTCGCTTCGATCCGAAGTTCAAAGCTTCGAAGCTTTGCAAGTATGCCGGAGATGAAGATCCCAGTGAGTTTGCGCGTTCTTATGCCCTAGCAATTGAGGCTAGTGGCGGAGACAGAGAAACTATGGCGAAGTGCTTCCCGTTAGCCCTTCAAGGAGTGGCGTTGAGATGGTTCTGGTCTTTAAAGCCAGGATCAATCGCTTCATGGTCACAGTTGAAGAAGAAGTTTATAAGTAACTTTCAGGGCACCTTCGTGCCCCCCATGTCTACAGGAAGCCTTTTCCAAGTGAAACAGCTCCCCGGAGAAACATTGAGGCAGTACTTCAAGCGCTTCGCTCACACGAAGTCGCAAATTCGGGGGCTGTCCACATCCTCGGTGGTTGATGCGGCTCGAGAAGGCGTCAGTCATAAAGGCCTTCTGGATAAACTGCATCGAAAGAGCATCACCACAGTATCACAGCTGATGTCGTACTTCGAGGAGTACTCGAAGTCAGAAGAAGGTTGGCTTCGGAGGACTACTGCTACTTCGACAGTATTGACAGAAGTTAAAGCAGAGGTGAAGTATTCGGCACAGCCGCAAGAACCAGTCTCCGAAGTGCAACATGATAGAAGAAGAGGGCAAAAGCACCCTCGCTCTGAAGTCTTAAACATTGCACCCCCGCAGAAGTTTGCACCAAGAGCTCCACAGTCTGCGGGGAACAAGTCCAGCGGTTGGAGGCCGCCAGGGAAAACGGCTGGCAAGGGCCAGACCCTTTTTTGCTGTATTCATGGAGAGAATCGAAGCCATGCAACTGACACCTGCAAGGCTATTCTTACCCTTCGGGGAGAATACTTGGAGAGAACTTCGGGTCGAGGTAGTACCGACCGAAGTCCAGCAGCAGCAGTGCGCTCGGAGCCGGTCCAGGCTGTGGCGCAGATAGAAAATTTTGATGCCGCAAGGCATCCTCCGGTGGCCAATGTTATGCCACCCCCGAAGCAAGAAGAAGGGCAAGATAGAGGGAAGAGAGTAGTTCTCCCTATCTCCGGAGGAGGTACCCTCAGAAGCATGTCCAAGAGACAGCGAAGAGAGTACGTTCGAGAAGTAGGCCACATTGGGACTTCGTCATCTGCAGCTGCAATGCCGGAGTGGTCTCATGTTCCAATATCTTTCTCTGCGGAGGATGCAGCTGGTATCAAGTTCCCGCATGCAGATCCATTGGTTATCACTGCTGATATTGCAGGGACTGAAGTCCGAAGGGTGCTAATTGACGGAGGTAGCTCGGCAGATATCATATTTGTACAAGCCTTCGATCAGTTATGCATTTCCCGGAAGCATCTCCTCCCAGCGGCTCGTCCTCTGCAAGGCTTCGCAAGACCTCCGCTTGATGCACTCGGCCAGATAGGCCTGGAAGTAACCTTCGGAGAAGGTTTACTAGCACGAACTGAAGAAGTTATCTTTGATGTGGTAGATGCCCCGTATGCTTATAATGTCATCTTCGGACGGGGCATGTTGAATCAGTTCGGAGCTGTGGCGCATCACAACTACTTGTGCATGAAGATGCCCACACAAGCAGGAGTCCTGACAGTCTTCGGAGATCAAGCCATGGCTCGGAGGGCAGAATATGGTCATGGTCCTCCTCTTGATCCGAGGCAAGTAAACAGTGTCCAAGATAATGGAGAAATTTTTTCAGCCTCCTCCGAAACTTCGAGGAAGTCATTTCCAAGACCAAGTCCCGAAGGAGAGATTGCAACGAAGGTCATTGTCAAAGATGGTAAAGAATACACTTTTCAATTTGGTAAAGATTTACCTCCCGAAGTTGCAACTTCCTTGGAAAAGGTCGTAGAAGAAAATTTGGATGTCTTCGCTTGGTCTGACGAAGATATCACCGGAGTCGATCGGGATATTAATGAGCACAGTTTGCTTGTAAACCCGAAGGCCCGGCCTGTTCGACAAGGGCTCCGGAAGATGACCGCAGAGAGAGCTGCTCTAGCTAAGGACGAAGTTGAAAAACTGTTGAAGGCTGGGATTATCAGGGAAGTGGCCCATACAGAATGGTTAGCCAACCCAGTCTTCGTCAGGAAAAAGTCCTCCGGAAAGTGGCGCATGTGCATTGATTTCACATCTTTGAATAAAGCGTGCCCACGTGACCCCTACCCCATGCCCCGAATTGATCAACTAGTTGACTCCACTGCAGGTTCGGAGTTACTAAGCTTCCTCGACGCGTATTCCGGTTATCATCAAATATGGTTGAAGCGCGAAGATGAAATCAAGACGAGCTTTGTAACTCCTTCGGGAGTCTTCTGCTATGTAAGAATGCCCTTCGGCCTAAGAAATGCCGGGGCTACTTTTTCAAGATTAGTTGCTAAGGCTCTAGGTCATCAACTAGGTCGCAATGTGGATGCCTATATGGATGATATTGTAATAAAGAGTGCTTTAAAGCACCAACATAGCCTAGACTTAGCAGAAACATTCAATAGCCTTCGGGCATGTGGGATCCGTCTTAACCCCGAAAAATGTATATTCGGAGCTAAGGCTGGAAAGTTGTTAGGGTACTTAGTTTCAAGCAGGGGAATTGAAGCTAGCCCTACTCAAATAACTGCGCTGCAGAAGATGGCTCCTCCGGAGAATTTAAAGCAAGTGCAAAAGCTGACTGGACGTCTAGCCGCACTTAGCAGGTTTTTATCAAGGTCTGCGGAGAGGAGCTTGCCAATCTTTAAAGCTTTGAAAGGGTCCGAAGATTTTGCATGGACACCGGAGTGTCAGAGAAGCTTCGAAGATATTAAAGATTATCTCAGCAATCTTGCTACACTTACGGTGCCTATTGCGGACGAAACCCTACTTTTGTATCTTGCAGCTACAGGCTCAGCTGTCAGCGCAGTCCTTGTCAGAGAAGCAGATATCAATGGGAAGTTGGTCCAAAATCCTGTCTATTTTGTATCCGAAGCATTGTCAGGGGCAAAGACAAGATACTCCGAACTTGAAAAGTTCGTTTATGCTCTGATAATGGCTTCGAGGAAGCTAAGACATTATTTTTTGGCTCATAATGTAATTGTACCAACTTCGTATCCTTTAGGAGATATGCTCCGAAGCAAAGATTCCACTGGGAGGATTGGAAAGTGGGCAGTAGAGCTAGCACCCTTCGGCATATCTTTCCTGGCAAGGACAGCTATCAAATCTCAAGTCCTAGCAGACTTCGTAGCAGAGTGGACTCCACCTGCGAAGTTGACTCCGGAGAAGTCAGATGACGGAGTTTGGACTATTTACTCCGATGGGGCTTTCCAAGCATCAGGAGCAGGCATTGGGGCAGTATTGATTTCACCGTTAGGACAAAAAGCAATGTACTCCGCAAGACTCAACTTTAAGTATACCAATAATATAGCGGAGTACGAAGGAATTTTATTGGGACTCCGGAAAGCACGTGCTCTAGGGGCTACAAGGATAATTATAAAAACAGATTCTCAGATAGTAGCAGGGCACGTGGACAAAAGTTTCCAAGTTCGACATCCACAGCTTGCAAAATACTTGGAAGAAATCCGCAAGATCGAAGCACATTTCAAGGGTATTTCCATTCGGAGTATACCAAGAGCTGAAAACGTGCAAGCAGACATTTTAGCGAAGGCTGCTGCCGGAGCTGTGGATGTGCCTGACGAAGCTTTCTATGAGGAGCTCAATGTACCTTCGGTGCCACAAGTTGCTTCTGCAGAGATTCTCTGCATTCCTAGTGCAGATTGGAAAGATTCGATCATAGAACTCTTGCAAGGAGGAACAAATTTGCCCGAAGAGCCCCAATTGTCAAGATTAAAGCTCAGAGCAAGAAACTATCAGTTAATCAACGGTATATTATACAAGGCCGGAGTATGTTCCCCTCTACTCCGATGTATATCTCAAGCCGAAGGCCAAGAAATTCTTCGAGAAATTCACGAAGGCCTTTGTGGAAGTCATTTAGCCCCTAGAGCTCTGGCAGGAAAAACACTTCGCCAGGGGCTTTATTGGCCCACAATAACAGCTGATGCGGAGAGCTTGGTCCGCACTTGTCAAGGATGCCAGTGGATGGGTCGACGGAGTCATCGCCCACCAACAGCTCTTCAAGTCATTGCTCCGGTATGGCCTATGGCCAGATGGGGTATGGATCTAATTGGTCCCTTTCCGTTAGCAAAGGGAAATCTGAAGTTCGCAGTGGTAGCCATTGAATATTTTTCTAAGTGGGTGGAAGCAGAGCCCTTAACAGCTATCACTTCGAATAATGTACAGAAATTCTTCTGGAAGAACATTATTTGCCGGTTCGGAGTGCCTAGATATCTCACAGTTGATAATGGAACCCAGTTCGACGTAGAACCCTTCAGGAAGTTTTGCGAAGACCTAGGCATTCAATTATGTTTTGCTGCAGTGAGACATCCTCAGTCGAATGGAGCCGTTGAGCGAGCCAATGGAAATATCTTATCAGGGCTAAATCGAAGAATAGTAGGGTTGTCAAAGGGACTGTGGACCGAAGAGCTTCCGAAGATTCTGTGGTCCATTCGGACTACGCAAACAAGGTCCACAGGTTTTACTCCGTTCAGACTACTATTCGGAGATGAAGCTATGACTCCAACGGAGCTCAAAGGGGGCTCATTTCGCAGCACCGAACCAGACATCGAAGAAGAAAGACAAGCTTCGTTAGATTTGTCAGAAGAAACAAGACTTCGAGCTGTAGCTAATTTATCAAAGTATCATCAGCAGACGAAGACTTGGTATGACCCGAAGGTTAAGCTCAGCGAGTTAAGGCCGGGTCATCTTGTTCTACGAAGCATTATAGCACCAGGGAAGTTAGGCAATAAATGGGAAGGTCCATATCTAATTGTCCGCTCAGGGTGCCCTGGTTCATTCAAATTAGCTAATTTAGAAGGTGAAGAGTTAGCACATACGTGGCATGCGGAGCACCTAAAGCGATACTTCGCATAAGGGCTCCTTGTAATTCGCTTGTAATCACCTCTAAATTAATAAAGCATACACACTGATGGTTGCCTTCCCCTTGACACTCCTAGTTTCCCGAGCGGACGCGCTGGGACGGAAGTCGATCGAGAGGGAAGTGTCATTAAGCTGGGTTGTATTTCCGGACTTCGTACCTATAAAGTCGAAGCCTCCGGTGTGGTGGCTGAAATCCATCCGGAGCCCAAGCTGATACCTTGTAGGCATCCGTAAAAGAGCCAATACCACATTCTACGGAGTCCAAGCTTCGGCTGGTAGACTTCCGTAAAAAGAGCCGAAGGTGGCCAAAATCTGCGGAGTCCAAGCTGCAGCTTGCAGACATCCGTAAAAAGAGCCGAAGGTGGCCAAATTCTGCGAAGTCCAAGCTCCGGCTGGTAGACTTCTGCAAAAAAGAGCCCAAGGTGGCAAAATTCTGCGAAGTCCAAGCTCCGGCTGGTAGACTTCTGCAAAAAAGAGCCCAAGGTGGCCAAATTCTGCGAAGTCCAAGCTCCGGCTGGTAGACTTCTGCAAAAATAGCCGAAGGTGGCTACAATTTCTGCGAAGTCCAAGCTACGGCTGGTAGACTTCTGCAAAAATAGCCGAAGGCGGCTAAAGCAAAACAGCATTTAAGCCATGAGCTTCGAATGTCTGTTCTTATAAGTCCAAAGTGACAAATTTCTTAAGACACTAAAGTGTCCTCGAAGTTATCTTAATTGATTTCTTTCGTAAAGCAAACAAAGGTACCAAGTTACCATTCTTCTGACTACAAAGGTCGAAGACATTTCATAAGATTTCAAAAAGATCTTTAAATGACAGAGGGGCTCCGAACCCCCAAAAAATTGTACTCCGATGTTTTTTCTTTGCGCATAACCATCTTTGAATACAGTTCGAAGTTGCTTATACCCAAAGAGGGGCTAGTAATATGGAGACAATTTTAAATCGGCATTCATTATCGAAATAAATGTATTTACAGATTACATTATGAAAAATTGGTATCTATACCAAGAAGGAATCGGAGACCTCTTCGGTCCCGAGAGCTAGGGGTGGAACGACTAGTTCCAACATCGGAAGTTCTAAGAACTTTACGTTTAACTCTCCTCCTCCCCTTCGAAGCTCTAAAATCCTTCTGTTCTTGTTGAAGCTCGGCCCAAGTTCGAAGCCGCTCGGGGCTTCTCTCCCAGCTTCTAAGATCTTCAGATCTTTTATTTTGGGCTTCACCTTCGTCTTCGGACCAATTAGTGTCTTCAGAAGACGAGGTGTTTGCGTCAATCTCTTTATCTTCCTCTTTAATATAAGACAATATGTCTTTGATTACTTCGGGCGCAATAATGCCGGAGTCATCTCGAGGAATAAGAAATCGAGGACGCTTATAACTCTTTAGAAGTTCGAAGGTGTTCCACAGTGAGCGAAGTTCGCTGTTAAGCTCTAACACTTCGATATCTTCCATAAGAGGCAAAGCCTAAAAATATGACAAACAAGACTTTCATTGATAAATATTTACAAGCATCAGCTTTACATAATCAAAAAATCCTAAATAATCCTAAACCTGCGGGTTCGGAGGAGGCTGACTGCTCGAAGCTTGACTCCGAACTTGCTTTTGGCGTTGGCCTTCATCAATCCAAGCCTTGATCGCAGATCGACCTTCGGCTCTCCATAAAGTTTGGAAGGCTCGCCAAGCAGTAGCCACGCCTTCGGAAGGGGTCAGAAGTCTTGCGTCGTCGAAGATGATGGAGCCCTCTGCGCTCGGAGTAATTACTCGGCCCAAATCCTCATAGTAACGAAGTAATCCAAGGGCAGACACTTGTCCGGAGAGTTCTCCATAACGCATGCCTGCCGTCTTCATTTGCTTCGCTGCTCCTTGGATCCTCTTTAACCGGCGCAGCAGAGTCACATTGTCATCCGAAGGTAGTGATCCAGTAGTACCGAAGTACTCCAAGACACCTAACATCTGTTCGATGACCTCCGAAGCCACCTTCTCAGACTTAAGCCTTTCCTCAATAAGCACATCTTTGGCCGAAGTCGTTTCAGCTAAAACTCCGGAGATTCTAGCGTTCTCCGTAGTCAAAGCATTCTTTTGAGTCCGGAGTTGGCCAGCTTCTTCTTGTAGCCTTACAAGTTCGGACCCCTTCGCAGCATCCTCCGTCCGCAGTCTTTCAATCTCCGCTCGAAGCACAATTCTTTCTACTTCGAGCTCTTTCTTTGCAGCCTCCAAGCTTTGCCTAGCCCTTCGCTCTGCTAGTATTACATTGTCCATCTGAGCTACTCGACCTTCGGAGAAGTTAAAATTTCTTTGAAGAGTTTCGTTCTCTTCCCGAAGTTGAGCAATTTCGTTTTCGTTCGACAAAGCCGCAGCGCGGGCTAAGACTGCTTGCTAAGAAAAAAGAAAAACTGGAATAAGAAATTATTCATATATAATTCATTATTTGGTTCGAAGATGCTTTATACCTGATAAGCTGCTCTTTCCACAGCAATATTACGCTCCGAACCCTTCGCTCTCCTTAAAAGGGCTACCAGTTCTGTTTCCCCGACTTTGCGACTGGCTTCACCCAAAGGTTTAACCAAAGTCCCAAGTCCGGTTTTCTCCTCCAAAAATGGAGTTATGAGAGGAAGCATTACTAAAGCCTTCTGATCAGCTCTGCTTAGCGAGGGTCCGAAGGGTTCTTTCGAGGCCCTTCGAACTTCTGAAGATGGCCCCCCCTCAGTCGATTCACTTTCATCTGTTGACTCAGATGAAGTCGATCCTTGAGCAGGGAGAGGCTCTATGTGTCTTTTTCCTCTTCCAGGCCCCGGTAGAGTAACCTCCGGTTGTGGCTCCGAAGTTGTCGAAGGTCTTTGAATTGTATCTTCGAGGGATACTTCGACAACAGGAGGCTCTGAAAAACAAAAATATTACACATTGTATAATTTTGCAAAAATTGATAAGAACTATGCAAAATTTACCTTCGACATTCTCTGGAATATCGAGCACCGGACTGATCGGAGGATCAAAAGTGTAGTCCTCATCCGAATCAGCCGTTAAATCTTGGACTGCAGGAGCATCGTCCTGGGGAGTCCTCGTTACTTCTTCAGGAATCGAAGCCATAGTGACTTCGATCCCACCTTCGTTCACAGGAACTCCGTCCTGAGTTGTATCTTCTTGAACTACCGAAGTCATTGGTTGATCAGCATTATCTCCAGACTCCGGTACGTTCGCAGGTATTTCGGCCTCATCTACATCCATAGGGGCTTCAATTTGTTCTTCCTGGGTATCCGGAGCTCTTACTTCTTCGATGTTGGCTAGGGGCTCCAGAATACCTGCAGTATCTTCAATGTGAATACTTCGTTGAGCTGCATCTTCATCAATTAATTTTACTAATAAAATACCTTCATCCTCTTTAGAACCAGAAAGTGAGGTTCTTGAGCTTGAAGGAGCAGGATCCGAAGGTGCGAGATTCTTTGGCTTCCGAGCCACCTTCTTCACCGGAGTCTTTGCTGAACTTGAAGCTCCGGCTTCAGCTACTCTTTTCTTGGGGCCTTTCTCCTGAGGCACCCAATCCATCAGAGGGGGTGGAGTTAACTCCAGCATTCCCCATACTCTGTTAAATCGCTCCCAACTTCCTACTAATTTGATTCGCCATTCTTTTTCTGACGGAGTTGGAGCACCCAGAATCTTCTCCGAAGCCCTTACAATTTGCTCTGAAGTAATAGGGGCTGAAGAAGCTAAAAAATAATTCGAGTTAATCTTTCTTCGAAGTAAATATGTACTATGCATGTTGGTTTCGAAGTTACCTGCAGGACTCGAAGTATAGTTAATCTTGCGAAGACCACCTTCCGAGTCATCCTCGAAGACGATAGGCCAGTTGGCCATCAACGGAGGAATTTGCAGTCCGAGGAACTCTTCGGCTAAGTCCCGCATGCTCAACCTTCTGCTGATTTTCTGAAGCAAGTTGAGGCGAGCTTCGAGTTGGCCTTCGTCAGGTTGCACTAAGGCTTCCTTCCGGAACTGGATTTCTTTGAGGGGACCGGCCAGAGGATTGCTTACTCCAACTTCGGCATAAAACCACCTCAGAACCCAATCGGTGTACCATCTAGCATTAATGGCTTTAGCAGGGAATTGCAGGGCATATTCATCACGAAGCCTAAAATTGATGCTTCCGAAGGAAACCACCACTTTTTCACCTCCGGAGCCTACGAAAGTCTTTGGCTGACAAGTTGCTCTATGAAGCGCAGCGAAGATTTCAGCCCTCCCCTCACAACCTTCGGCTCTCAGTGCCCACTCGAAGATAGCTAATCTGGCTACAGCATTCGGAGACAGCTGGGGGAGGGTTACATGAAACAAGTCAAGTACTTCGGCCAAGAAATCCACAGCCGGGAGGCCCAAGCCCGCTTCGAAAAAAGCTTCGAACACTACAACTTCTCCGGGTCTCGGTGATGGAATCGATTCTTTGCCCGGCTTCCGAATCATAACCCCATCACTAATCTTTCCCCCCGCTGTGATTGCCAAAGACTCTTTCTTGCAGGTAGACGGTCCCAACTCAAAAGATTGATCCAAGTACTTAGTTGAGGGTGGGCACAGACCTTGGTCGTCGGGGATTTGGGGATTTCTCCCCCTTGCCGCCATGGATGCTGCCGCCTGCATCGAAGGTGTCGCCGCCAAGGTTGCTGCTGCTGCTGCTGCGGCCGCCTGTTGTCGAGCCAAGGCCGAAGGAGGTGCAGATCCCTTGGTCTTCACCATCGCGATTGCTGGATTGATCTGAAAGAATGGAGGCTAGGGCTCAAGAACTCAGAGGCTAGGGCTCAAGAACTCAAAGGACTCAAAAGTTTTTAACTGAGAGAAAGCGGTGAAAAGGTAATCGGGTAAGTTTTGGGCTCTTTATTTATAGCCTAATCGTTCCGTTGGTTACCGTTTGGGCTCTGCCTTTTTGCATTCCCGCCCGTTATATTCCTCCGGAAATAACGCATCATATAATTTCCGTTAGAAACAGGAACTAACGGCTATTTTTTCTAAGTCTAAAAAGACTTTCGAACTTCCTGAGTCAGTTCTAAGATAGTTCGAAAAGTAATTACCTTATGATTGATTCGAAGTTCATATCTTCATGCATTTCGAAGATAAAATAAAAACCAATAACCCCTATGATTGGTTATCTTTTCTTTCCGTATACTGCTCTCCTAACGTTACAGGTCAAACGGAGAAGCGTATTCGAGGGGCTACTGTTGGGGGAAAATATCTCATCTTCGGGGTTATTGCCAAAGCAGCATGAAGACAGTCAACCAGTTCGAAGATTGTCCGAAGACCATCTTCGAAGATGCCCAGAACCTGGTTCGAAGCCCGAAGACAGACACTGGTTCGAAGTATGCCTTCGAACCAAAGCCCTTCAGGATCTTTTCTGCCAGCTAAGATGGAAGACTTATCTTCTATCCTATTAGATTAGTCTTTTACCATTTTAGCCCTATTAAGGAAACTGAATAGTTTCCTTAATGTCGGTTGTAATAGAGGGGTAAATAGGTCTTTTCATTAATGTTTATGCCTATAAATACCCCCCATTTCACCCTGTAATAGGGACCGATTACAAGTGATTCAATACACACTTTCGAACTATTCTAAGCTATTATCCTTTCGGAGGCTTAGAACAGTTTGCTTCACAAACACTTCGTTTGTTAGTTTCTTTTCTACAGAAACCTGTTAGCGTAATCTTTTATGCCAACAGACCTTGAATCACTTATTGTACAACGCGTCTTGAGCACTCACATGGAGCAGGACGACAGGGCACAACGGAACAACCTGTTTCAGACCTTCTTCGGCGTCAATGACCGTCGTGTACGTGTCATCATCGACAGCGGTAGCTGCAACAATGTGGTGAGCCACGACATGGTAACGAAGCTTCAACTTCCCACACGTGCGCATCCACACCCTTACCATGTGCAATGGTTCAACAATAGCGGTAAGGTCAAGGTAACACAAACTGCTCACATCAAATTTTCCATTGGTACATACTTCGGAGCTGCTGATTTTGATGTAGTACTAATGCAAGCATGTTCTCTGTTACTTGGTAGACCTTGGGAGTATGATACTGATGCTACACACCATGGTAGGAGCAATACGTACACATTTATGTATAAAGTAAAGAAAGTTACATTGCTTCCTATGACTCCAGCTGAAATTGTAAAATTTGAACAAGAAAAACATGCTAGGGATGCACAGAAGAGCAAACAACCTTCTGAAAATCAGCAAGTAGCTAAGATGCTTTTGAGGCAACAGAAAGATAAAATTGCTTCTCCTTCTTCATCACAAGTTATAAATCTGAAAGGGCGTGTCATGCTTGCAACTAAAACTGACCTTGCTGAAATTTGTGATGATACCCCCTTGCTATATGGCTTGATTTGCACAAACGTGTTGTTTTCACATGCGAACATTCCTAGCTCTGTTCCTGTTGCAGTCACTGACCTTTTGCAGGAGTTTAAAGATGTTTTTCCTACTGAGATACCACCCGGGCTGCCACCGATACGCGGCATCGAGCACCAAATTGATTTGGTCCCGGGAGCGTCTCTTCCTAATCGTGCAGCGTACCGCACCAATCCGGAGGAGACAAAGGAAATTGAGCGCCAAGTACAGGACCTTCTTGATCGTGGGTACGTCCGTGAAAGCCTTAGTCCTTGTGCAGTACCCGTTCTTTTGGTACCTAAGAAAGATGGTAGTTGGCGCATGTGTGTTGATTGTCGTGCTATTAATAATATCACCATTCGATATCGACACCCTATTCCTAGATTGGATGACATGCTTGATGAGCTTAGTGGTGCCATTATCTTTTCTAAGATCGATCTCCGTAGTGGCTACCACCAAATTCGCATGAAACTAGGTGATGAATGGAAAACTGCTTTTAAAACAAAGTTTGGATTATATGAGTGGCTTGTCATGCCTTTTGGACTTACTAATGCACCTAGTACCTTCATGCGCTTGATGAATGAAGTCCTACGGCACTTTATAGGACGCTTTGTGGTTGTATACTTTGATGATATCTTGGTTTATAGCAAGTCTCTCACTGAACATGTTGAACACCTACGTGCTGTTTTTTCTGTCCTCCGTGAGGCTAGAATGTTTGGTAACCTTGAGAAGTGCACGTTTTGCACAGATCGAGTTGTGTTTCTTGGATATGTTGTCACTTCACAGGGTATTGAGGTTGACGCGGCAAAGGTAGAAGCAATCAACAGCTGGCCGCAACCCCAAACTATCACACAGGTACGTAGTTTTCTTGGTCTGGCAGGTTTCTACAGGCGTTTTGTGAAAGATTTCAGCACCATAGCCGGTCCTTTACATGAGTTGACCAAGAAGGGAGTTACTTTTACTTGGGAACCAGCACAAGAACAAGCTTTTGCCACACTCAAGGATCGCCTTACACATGCACCTCTACTTCAGTTACCCGACTTCGGTAAGCCTTTTGAGTTAGAATGTGATGCTAGTGGTTTTGGATTAGGAGGTGTGCTGCTGCAAGGAGGTAAACCCGTGGCCTATTTTAGTGAGAAATTACATGGCCCACAGTTGAACTATTCTACCTATGATAAGGAATTATATGCCTTAGTGCGTGTGCTTGAAACTTGGCAACATTACCTTTTGCCTAAGGAGTTTATTATTCATTCGGATCATGAAGCATTGAAGCATATACGTAGTCAAGCAAATCTGAATAAACGACATGCTAAATGGGTAGAATTTATTGAGACTTTTCCATATATCATTAAGCATAAGAAAGGGAAAGATAATGTGATTGCTGATGCTTTATCTAGACGATATACATTGCTTTCTCAACTTGATTATAAGATCTTTGGTTTAGAAACATTGAAGGACATGTATGCTACTGATTTGGACTTCAAAGATGGTTTTGCAAATTGTACAAATGACCGTGCTTGGAACAAATATGTGTTGAATCATGGATATCTTTTTCGTGCTAACAAGTTATGCGTTCCGGCTAGCTCTCTTCACTTGTTGTTATTGCAGGAAGCACACGGTGGTGGTCTGATGGGTCATTTTGGATCCAAGAAAACCGAAGATGTGCTGTCCACACATTTCTATTGGCCTAGGATGAGACGAGATGTTGAGCGCTATGTGGCACGATGCACTACTTGCAATAAAGCTAAGTCCCGTCTAAACCCACATGGTCTTTATATGCCTCTGCCCGTTCCTAATATACCTTGGGAGGATATTTCTATGGATTTTGTGTTAGGATTACCTAGAACTAGGAGGGGGAGAGATAGTATTTTTGTGGTGGTAGATCGTTTCTCTAAAATGGCGCATTTTATACCTTGTCACAAGAGCGACGATGCTACAAATGTTGCTGATTTGTTTTTCAGAGAGGTCGTACGCTTGCATGGATTTCCCAATACCATCGTTTCAGATCGTGATGCCAAATTCTTAAGTCATTTTTGGAGGACGTTGTGGCATAAGTTGGGGACGAAGCTGCTGTTTTCTACTACTTGTCACCCCCAAACGGATGGACAAACGGAGGTCGTCAACCGCACATTGTCCACCATGTTGAGGGCTGTTTTGACGACCAACTTGAAGCTCTGGGAAGAGTGTCTACCTCATATTGAGTTTGCATATAATAGGTCAGTACACTCCACTACTAAGGTAAATCCGTTTCAAGTAGTCTATGGCTTTAATCCGCGTGCTCCTATTGATTTGCTACCATTACCACCATCTGAAAACTTGAATTTTGATGCTGCTACACGTGCTGAATTATTACTTAAGATGCATGAAACTACTAAAGCAAACATAGAGAAAATGAATGAGAAATATCGTGCTTATGGTAGTAAGGGTAGAAAAGAGATAACATTTGAACCGGGTGATCTTGTTTGGTTGCACTTGCGCAAGGATTGTTTTCTTGATTTACGAAAGTCTAAATTGATGCCCCGTGCTGATGGTCCTTTCCGTGTGCTTGAGAAGATAAATGACAATGCATATAAGCTTGAGTTGCCTGCAGCTTTTGGGGTTAGTCCCACATTTAACATTTCAGATATTTTGTTTGGATGGGATGCTACTGAATACTAGTGATATTTTGTTTCTTAGGAACATGGGAGATGGAATAGGAGAGTTGGAGTTGAAGACGGAGCCGCACGGATGATTTGAAGTCAAGAATTCGCTGGTTCGGACTACATCGACCACCATTCACCAAAATAGGCATAACTTCCTCATACGAAGTCCGATTGGCGCGTTCTTTGACTTTTTGGAAAGCTGAGGAGAAGACGGATCGTTTGCCATTCGTTTCACCTCATTTGGAGTCTCGAGTCGTCCTGTGTATTTAAAACAGTACTGCGTGACAGAACTGGGCCATGTTGGCCCATAGTCTGAGTCTGTACGTCTTCTAGCCCACAGCCCATGTCTGTTCGCCTTCCACAGGCCGCCGCCCTATATATTCTCACGCCAGCCACCTCTAGGGTTAGGTTTTGCTTTGTTGCATCTACATTGTTGTGTTTAGATCCCGCCTCTTGCACCGGACCGATTGGCTGCTGCATTGGCGTTTGTGAAACCTCACCTTATCTTCGTTTGTCTGTGATTTGGCATTCGATTTGTATCCTTCCTGTTCTTGCTTGTGTTCTTGGGTTCGCTTGCAGGAATTAGCCTTCGTGGCGAGGTCAATCGCGTTCTGCGTGGTTGATAACCAACGGAGACAGTGGTGTAACGATTGCAAGGTTTTGATCCGCCGGACCGGAGCCTTGGATCGCCAACGTCGAGATTCTCCACCAACCCAAGTTTATCCTTTACCTAGCGGAAGATCGGGACCATTTCCCCCATCACTTGGGCCTAGTTAGAGTAGAAGTTCCACGATTACTTTTATACAAGGGAGACTGAAATTGGACTCTTGCACTTGACATCGATTAAGCAAAAATATAACGAGGGTGTCTTTGAGTACATTAGGAGATTTAGAGACACTAGAAACCAATGTTTCAGCTTGAACATTTCCGAGAGGGATTTGGACGACTTAGCATTTAATGGTTTGCATTACAAGCTTAAGGAGAAGCTAGAGGGCCAGAACTTCTTAGAGGTTAGTCAAGTTTTGCAGCAGGATCTAGTCCAAGAAGGCCGAGCCGAGAAGAAAAAATTCATTAAAACTTTTAGCAAGCCCAAGGCCGAGGTACACATCATAGAGCACTCTGATGAGGAATCTTCAGAGAGTGAGGATGACTCGGCCGATATGTACACCATGGAGTGGAATTTGTCTAGTAAGTCTAAGCCTGTTACTTGCTCTGAGTTACGATTGTCTCCCACTAAGAGTCATCCCAGTGAAGTCAAATACGCATTTGACATGACCAAATGCAACAAGATATTTGATTTTTTGTTTAAGAACAAACTCCTCAGGTTGTGGAAGGGTCACATCATTTCCACTACTGACGATTTGAAGAAACACGCTTACTGTAAGTGGCATGATTCACATTCCCATTCTACTAATTATTGCAATGTTTTTCGTCGATAGGTTCAATCGGCCATAGAAGAAGGACGATTGAAGTTAGACACTAATCCCAAGATGAAACTCGACAAAGATCCATTCCCCATGAACACCATGTAGGCCCAGTCGAACCGGCCCACTCCGAATCCGAAGGGATTTAGTTGGTTTCGGGATAATTTTAGCCCTAATAATTTTTTATCGACTTAGACGTGTTTTCTAATTAGATTAGAGCCTAGGAACGACAAGACAACCCCTTATATATATATAGGGGCAAGTCCGATTCAAAGGGGCTCTCTCTCCAACCATAATAGATCTAATCTACTATTCCCTTGAATCGTTCTTTTTTACCCTTTACCTTTCCTTGCCCTAGGAGTAGCCTTACGACGTCCATATTTGTTGGTTCACAGTGTAAACCATCCATCCATTGCGTCGTAATCGCGGTAATCCTTGTCGATTCATGAGAAACCAAGGGTTGGTTTTGGAGTTTGTGATGAGTGATTGACAGATTTTATCCTCTGGATTCGAAGGGGTCCCTCCAAAGGGGTTAAGAGGGTGTTTCACCAAAGGGTTCGGTGGGTTCGGTTGTTGTGGCTGTTGCAGCGGAGTGTGACTGTCGGAGGGGTCCGATAGTACACGATGACTTATTTGTACTGAAGGGTTTAGTACTTTGGGTGGTACACCAGAGTGTGTGCCGAAGGTTGTTTAACCGGAGAGGTCTCCGGGGAAGTAGACTACCATCTGTACCCCCTGTTCTGCTGAGACAAAAATAGTGTAAACCCTAGGGGTAAAGTAGTCTATTCACAAGGCTGAATAGTGCCTACAAATAGTGAAGGCTGGCTAGGCCTAAGTAACACTTGGAGCAGCCATTTTTAGAACTCCTGTGCTAGCTGCTACACACTCATGTATCCAAACCCGTGAGTTCATTTTGTGTTCCCTGTTCTTGCAATGAAGCTTTGATAATGTTCTTCTTTCACTACTTGAACTTGTATTCTGTGTTACACTACATGCTTTGATTCCTCTATGCACCATTTCTTTCTGAGTTAAGTTTGTGCACTGGTTCTCTTCTGGAGGAGTGTGTGAGAGGTGTGTGCGTGCGAAGTGTGTCATTTTCAGTGTGTTTGCTCTGTGTAAACTAAGGTAACCCCTCACCACTTACTAGCGAAGCACTGAGTAGTCCATAGTCGAGGGTTGTTATTTTTCCCTTAGCAAAATTTGTTCTGTGTGCGTTTTGACATTCGAATTATGAAGCCTAGTACCAGTTGCTAGTGCAGAGTATCTGGTCGAAGTCTGTAGAGGGAAACCACCTCCTGTGAAGGGTGAAGTGCGAAGTCTGCTCAAGGCACCTAGTGTGCGGAGCCCTGCACTGACTTAGCAGAATTGAGTGTTTGGTTTTGAGGGTGGAGCGAAGTCTTCTTGACTTCGAACTTTTTCTCCTTGTGAAGCCTGGTTTCAGAGCTATGAAATACCTCTGAACTAGAATTTCGAAGGGTGTGTTCGAAGCCTGTTCCGCGGGAGACTCAGTTAGAAACAAAAGGTTGTTTTTAGCCTGAAATTTTAAAAGCTCCCATTCACCCCCCCTCTTTCACCGTTTCCAGTCCAACAAATTGTATCAGAGCAGGTTAATATCACCAGTTGACCTTAACCAGTTTTGTGATATGTTGGCGACATGGACAGAGTTAGTAAAATACCTCTGTTCGATGGGACTGATTTTGCATACTGGAAGGTGTGCATGGAGGCTTACTTGCTAAGCCAAGAAAATGCAATTTGGGAGATTGTGGACTCACAATACTCCATTCCTAAAACCCGCACCTCTCAAACAGAAAAAGATCAGTATAATTCTAACTCAAAAGCTAGAAACATATTGTTCATTGGTTTGAGTTGGAGTGAGTTTGACAGGGTTCAGCACCTTAGGACGGCTTGGGAAATTTGGACTACTCTCACTATTTTTCATGAGGGCTCTACACAGATTAAGGCTAGGCGCCAAAGCACGTACAATCAATAGTATCAACTATTTGTGCAGGCGCCTGGTGAATCTATAGATGCCATGTTTTCTCATTTTGATGCGATAGTGAGTAACTTGCGGTCCAACGGGACGCTTGCTTACAATGATCATGATAGGGATATCAAGTTTCTCTATGCTCTTGATTGTAGCATATGGGAAGTAAAGATATCCATCATTGAGGAGTCCGCAGGTTATGACACATTGACTTGTGATGAGCTCTTCAGCAAGCTGAAGTCCATAGAGATTGCCAAGGCATCTCTTGCAGTACACAGAAACTCTTTGCCACAACCATTGACATTGGTTTCTAGTACTAGTCATGGCACCACTACAGAACCAAGCACATCTGGTACTTGTGTGCTTGCTGGTGGTTTTGCTTTGTCCTCCCTGGTCTCCGTCACTAAGGAGCAGGTGGATACTCTGGATGATGAAGAGCTTGCTCTCATTGCCAAAAGATTCACCCGGTTTCACCATGAGAGACGGGATCAGAGGAGAAGTGGATTGAGTGGTTGTTTTGAGTGTGGCGACACTTCTCACATGAAGGCTAATTGTCCTAAGCTTAAGAGGAGAGATGAGAGTGAGCGCCCCAAATACCACAAAAAGGAGAGGAAACCCTTTGTGAAGGGCAAGCACAACAATGTGGCTAAGAGGGTAGCCAAAGCCGCTTCCAGAGCATTTGTTGCTGCTCTTAGTGGCATCGACACTTCCTCAACTGAGGAGTCAAGATCTGATGAGGAGGAGTCCCCAAGGAAGGAGGAGAAGAAGGACAAGAAGGGATGAGATTTCACCGGCCTCTGCTTCATGGCCGACAACGATCACAGCGGCGATGAGCTTGACTCATCTGAGTTACCTCTATCCTATGACCATCTTTCAATTAAGATAGATGAATTAAATGAAGTAGTTCTCGGTCAGGATAGATTGCTTGTGCAAGCCGCTAGGGATAGAAAAGACCTTAGACTTAGGCTAGAATCTATTTCTACTGATTATGCCATGCTTAAGTCCAGGATTAATGATGCTAAATGTGAATCTTGCACTGTTGTCATGGATGAGCTTGCTCAGTTGCATTTTGTGCATGCTCAAACTCTTTTCTGGGCTTGAGACTGCATAAAAGCAGCTTTTGATGGTTGATTCTAGTGCTCATGATGTAAATGAATGCATGAACTGTTCCTTATTACATGAGAGCATTGATTTACATGATAATCATGTTCAGGATCTAGAGGCTAGATTGGAGAGGGCCGGTAGTTCTAAGGATGTGCAACCTGTGTGTAACACTTGCATAACCCTTAAGGACCAGCTAGGCACTGTTAGAGAGCAAGTTGAACACCTCATTACTGAAAATAAATACCTTCTTTCTGTGGTTAACAAATGCCTGAGGGAAAGGGTAGGATGGACTTACTCTTGGCCAAGACCAAGATGTGTGCTGACAGGGTAGGGTTAGCTCTGGGATTGGGTTTTGACAGGATTCTTTAGACTGTGAGAACAAAAATATTTTTACCTCACCCAAACTCCAAATAAAACCACTCCTCATCACAAGAAAAAGCTACCTCCTCCACTCAAGAAAAACACTCAGCAGAAGCCCAAGGAGCCTGTAAGGATTGCTCCTATGACCCATGAGAGTGACCCTAGGAGAGTATTTCGTTGTTCCTATTGTCAGCGGGTGGGTCATTTAGTTGGGTTCTGTTTTCGTCGCATCAAGGATGAGCGACGCTCTCAAGTGATGGGTTTCTAGGACATGCATTACCCATCTCCAGATATGCATGAGTCTGAGTTTCACTCACGTGCTGTTTTCGAGGCTCCCTGGAGAGGCTTTGCTCCTCGAGGTGTTCACCATGTTCTATATGGTGGTAGACCCCGTGTGAGTGACTTTGTGCCTCGACAAGTTAGGAGACATCATCATGCATTTGGGTCACATAATGTAGGTAGACCTCGAACTTTGCATCATTCTGATTTTCCTATGCATAGACAGTCTATTTTTATTGTGCCTACTACTCGTATCACTTAGTGTTGGATGCCTCGTCATACTTTCACTCACCCTAGCACTAAGCGATCGAGATTATCTTATCATGTGTAGGCGCCAGATCGAGGCTTGGAGGGCACGTGGATCATGGACTCCAGTTGTTCGTGCCATATGACCGGAGATGTAGCTTTGTTCTCCAGCCTCACCACAACCAAGCAAAAGGAACATATTACCTTCAGCAACAATCGAAGGAGTAGAGTGAGAGGTAAAGGTGTGGGAAGAATCAACTCAAACTTCACTCTCAAAGATGTTGCTTTGGTTGAAAATTTGGGATACAGTTTGCTTTCTGTATCTCAGTTGCTAGATGAGGGCTTCGAAGTAAGTTTCCATTGCGATACTTCAGAAGTACTCAATTCTGATAGCACTGTAGTGTGTAAGATCTTTAGAATTGGGAGAGTCTTTGGAGCTAATTTTTCCGAGTCATCTGGTTCTTCTCATTGTCTTGTGTCACATTCGACTTTTGAGCTTTGGAAGTGGAATAGGAGACTAGAACATATGAGCTTTTAGTTTCTCGCTCATCTGAGTGCCCTAGGTCTGATCCGAGGATTGCCCAAGCTCATGTTTGAGAAGAATTTAGTTTGTGCTCCCTGTCGACATGGAAAAATGATTGCTGCTTCGCATTCAATAGTCACCATGGTGATGACTGAACAACCCGGAGAACTTCTCCATATGGACACTGTAGGTCCTTCTCAGGTTAGTTCTTTAGGTGGCAAGTGGTATGTGTTAGTCATAGTCGATGATTTCTCTCGCTACTCTTGGGTCTTCTTTCTTGCCAGCAAGGATGAAGTGTTTTCACACTTTCGGAGCTTGGCTGTGAGACTTTTCACTGAACTCCCTAGTGCATTAAAATTCATTCACAGTGATAATGGCACTGAGTTCAAGAATAGTCTATTTGTTTACTTTTGCATGGAGCATGGCATAAAACATCAATTCTCTGCTCCGCGGGTTCTCAACAGAACGGTGTTGTTGAGAGAAAGAACCGCACTTTGGTTGAGATGGCTAGGACGATGCTCGATGAGCACAGGACTCCTAGAAAATTCTGGACTGAAGCCATGAACACTGCATGTTAAATTTCAAAGTGAATTTTCTTGCGCTCAATTTTGAACTTGACATCTTATGAACTGCTTTTTGGGAGACAACCCAAAGTTACTCATCTTCGAGTTTTTGGCTGTCTATGCTTTATCCTAAAACGTGGAAATTTGGACAAATTTGAGTCGCGCTCCTTTGACGGGATCTTTTTGGAATACACTACTCATGGTCATTCTTATCGTGTTTTCAATTTGGAAACTAACACTATCATCGAGTCATGTGATGTGACTTTTGATGAATCAACCCCCTTTGTTAGTTCTACTTTTGAACAGGCAAATGAACACGACATGGAGCAGACCATCTTCGAAGATGAAGATCCTGGAGATTTCGAGGATGAACCCCTACTACCCTCAACATCGACCCCCAAAACCGACTCCGCTTTGACCACTTTGGCACAAGGTCCCGAAGCAACTACCTCGATATCGGTCATATTGGACCACTCCAACGCACAAGTTGAGGGGGAGACTGCACCCCGCCGCGAGGCTTCACACCATATTCAAAGGATGCATCCTCCCAAGCAGATCATTGGTGAGCTTGTTCAAAGGGTAACACGTTCTCATGCTCATTTCATTGATTCCGCTTTTGTTGCTTCTATCGAGCCTTTAGATGTTAGTCATGCACTTTCTCATTCCAGTTGGATCAAAGCCATGCATGAAGAACTTGAAAATTTTGAGAGAAACCAAGTCTAAACTTTAGTTGATCCTCCACCAAATGTTCATTTTATTGGAACTAAATGGATTTTCAAAAACAAACAAGGGGAGGATGGGTTTGTAGTCAGAAACAAGGATAGACTTGTAGCTCAGGGTTATTCACAATTAGAAGGCATTGATTTTACTGAAACTTTTGCACCTGTTGCGCGTCTAGAGGCCATTAGGATTTTGCTTGCCTTTGCGACATCCCGGGGATTCAAACTCTATCAAAAGGATGTCAAAAGTGCATTTCTTAATGGCTTCATAGGCGAAGATGTTTATGTAAAACAACTCCCTGGATTTGAAAACCCCAAATACCCACATAAAGTCCATAAACTTCATAAGGCTCTTTATGGACTCAAGCAAGCCCCTCGGGCATGGTATGATAGACTTAAGTATTTTCTGCTTGAGCGAGGGTATTTGATGGGATATGTTGATAAAACCCTATTCACTCTCAAGCATGGCAAAGATTTCCTCCTAGTTCAGATTTATGTGGATGACATCATCTTTGTTGGTGCTTCTCATGCTTTGGTTGCTGAGTTTGCGAATGCCATGAGCAGGGAGTTCGAGATGTCCATGATGGGAGAACTTACCTTTTTCCTTAGTTTGCAAATCAAGCAAATCAAACAAGGTACTTTCATTCTTCAAATGAAGTACACCAAGGACCTGCTCAAGAAGTTCGATATGTCCGATGCGAAGCCCCTCGCTACTCCAATGGCTACATCTGTAGCATTGGATCCTGACGAGGATGGAGAAACCGTCGATCAGAAGGAGTTCCGAAGCATGATCGGCTCCCTCCTCTACTTGACTGCTACGAGGCCAGACATACACTTCGCAGTATGTCTGTGGGCTCGTTTTCAGGCTTCACCACGAGCTTCGCACCATCAAGTGGTAAAGAAAATTCTCAGGTATCTCAAACACACTCTGCGTCTTTCTCTTTGTGTCTTCGAGGTTATTCCGATGCGGATTTTGCTAGGTGTAGGATTGATAGGAAAAGCACCTCCGGTACTTGTCATTTTCTGGGTACTTCGTTGGTTTGTTGGTCCTCCCACCAACAGTCTAGTGTTGCACAATCGACGGCTGAGGCCGAATATGTTGTTGTATCAAGCTGTTGCTCTTAGATTTTGTGGATGGTTTCCACTTTGCGGGATTTTGGTTTAGATTATAAGAGTGTTCCACTTTTCTGTGATAACACGAGTGCTATTTGTATTGCAAATAACCCGGTTCAGCATTCCAGAACCAAACACATTGATGTGCGATATCATTTCCTCAGAGATCATAATGAGAAGGGTGATATTGAACTTCAATATGTTGATACCCAACACCAGCTAGCCGATATTTTCACAAAACCACTTGATGCTTCACGTTTTGCCTACTTGCGTGGGAAACTTGGTATTTGTCACCCTTATGGCATTTTGTGAGGGGGAGCAGACTTTGATTACCTTGCATATGCTTGTTTTGTTTGAAATTGCATTTACATGTTTTGAACTAATATGCTTGGTTTTAATTCACGTAATCATGACAGCTCATCTCTATTTAATATGCCTGATTCATTTTCCGCATGATTTTCTTTTCCAAAATCAAATCATGATCACTGCTTAGTCTTGAATCTAACATGTTTAGGCGGGACTGCTTTAGCTATCTTTTATCTGCTTTGTAGTAAGAATCCTTTTCTCTGGATGCAAAAATTGCAGCTTGAAAAATCATACTGCCTTTTCATGGATATTCTTCAGCAAGTGCTATAAAATTTGTTCACTTATCAAAAATCAAAAACCCATGAGTTAAATGCTAAGAGTGAAAAGATCCAAGTGGGTTTGTTTGTCGCACTACTTTATTCTAGACTGCTTACCATTGCACTTTGGTATGAACTAGGATAATTTAGTGTTTGCCAAAATCACTGGCTTAAGCTTCTGATGGCTTTCTTGCCTAGGCTTTGCTTGATTGGAAAGTATAAGGTAGACAAACAAATAACCCCTGCATTATGAAAAAAATAGCAAGTATAAATTCTTTGTCAAATCAAGTTTGCTTTCAAAACTCCATTTGAACTGGACTTGTCTGTCTGGAGTAGAAATTGATTAGCTTTGCGCAGCCTTTTCCTTTACTTGTATAGTAAACTTGATTGAGTGGTGATGCTTTTTATTTCAAAATGATGAAATCACACGCTGTCATCATGCTTTTAGGTCATGTTAAAATGAGCTGAGCACATGAAAACTAGGATTATGTTTGGCATGTTTTTGCTTTATATGACTTTGCACTTCTGCCCATTCTGAAGCTTTGCATCTGTTAATTTCTCCTTGATGCTTGCAGTGCCAAAGGGGGAGAAATCCTTGCGTTCTCTATAGTAAGGGGAAAATAACTCAGGGGAGTTTTTATTGTACAAAGGGGAGGTCTGAACTTTTGATGCCTTGCAAAGGGAGAAATTTGCTGAAGTTGCTTTTACTCTTTTGAAAAGGGGGAGAGAAATTCTTTTACCAAGTGACATGATTTGACTCTTTTTTGAGTTTTTATGGTCACTTGTGTACTGAAATTCTTCAAATTTTCCTGAACTTGAATTTGGTTGTCAATGCACTCATCAAGGGGGAGATTGAGAAACCAAGGGTTGGTTTCAGAGTTTGTGATGAGTGATTGACAGATTTTATCCTCTGGATTTGAAGGGGTCCCTCCGAAGGGGTTCGGAGGGTGTTTCACCGAAGGGTTCGGTGCGTTCGGTTGCTGCGGCTGTTGCAGCAGAGTGTGACTATCGGAGGGGTCCGACAGTACACGATGACTTGGTTGTACCGAAGGGTTCGGTACTTTGGGTGGTACACCAGAGTGTGTGTCGAAGGTTGTTTACTCGGAGAGGTCTCCAGGGTACTGGATACACTTTTTTGTTTGTTTGTGGTGCGCACGTGACTTCGGAGACGACGGACGGTTCGCAGCAAGTGAACCTTGGTCAAACGGGAGGCTTGATGCCAGGCGAGCGGGGAGCTCGGTCACGAAGGATGCGTGGGGTTGAGGTTGGTCCTCAGGTCAAGGTGCACGAGGCGAAGGAAGACAGTGCGGAGCGTGGATCCGGTAGAAGGTACCTAGAGACGAAGTCCTCAGAGGCGAGGCACTTCAAAGGGTACTCCGAATAGAGTGACTTCGAAGTATGGTGGTCAAAGTCCTCAACAATGAGGCAAAGCATTCAAAGTGTGCTCCAGATGGAGGCAATCGAAGGTACACCCGATGGAGGTCTCAGAAGTCGAGGTGCATCGAAGGCATGGTCCGGGTGAGGTTCGTCGAGGGGTGTGCTTGAGGAGAGACACTACGACGAGGTGCTCATGGAATGCTTCATGCGGAGGCCTTGGACGAAGGAGGGACTTCGAAAGGTGGTACTCCGAAGGTGGGGCTTCGGAGTGTGGTTGACTTGACGTACTTCGGCCATGCATGACTTCGGTACACAGATTGACAGAGATCGAGCTAGGAGTAGCTGCGAAGCCGTGGTAGTCCACTCTGGAGGTGATGGTGCGGAGGCTCAAGGGCTTTGACGGCTTCAGCTCAAATCCGTCACTGTATCGAAGGCTAACTTCATTGAAGCGAAGGCCGTCAGGCTCAAGGCTTCTCGCCGAAGCTACTGCACCGTTCGCGTGCGAACGGGGGCTTTAGAACACTCCAAAACTGCAAAGGCTGATCATGTCTGCTCTGCAAAAGCTGATGTTGTCTCTCTGCAAAGCTGACAAAAGAAGCCTCCAAATAAAGTAGACTACTAGGTACCGCTATTGATCAGTGAGTGAGAAAAGATTTCCGGTGAACAACCGTTAGTGTATGAACCTATCGGGTAACACACTTAAGGGGACGAATTACGAAAATTACAAAGAATTTGTTTTTGTGCAAGTGTGATATTGAAGGAACAATGCCCAAGTAAATTCTGGTTGGATCGGAAGTACCGATTTGGAATCAAAAGTTCTGATTATTTTCTAAATTGAAAATAGAGAGTTTAAATCGGAAGTTCCAATATGGCATGGGAAGTTCCTATAATTTATTGTTTATGAAATATAGTTCTCAAATCAGACTTTTCCGATATGGTATCAGAAGTTCCGATAATTTCTAATTAGAGACAGAGAGTTGAAACTAAAAGTTCTGATGCATATCGGGAAAAATTGCATGAATCAGAAGTTCCGATTGGAGCTATCAGAAGTCTCGATGCGACATGGAATTGTAGTCCGAGAGCCCTGATCGGAAGTTCCGGTGTGGGCATAACAAGTTGGATCTATTGGGCCTCGAATTGTTTGAGGCCAATCTATTGGTTTCGAATTGTTGGAGATCAAGAGCTCTCACCCCTATATAAAGAGATGAGGAGGAGGTCTTAGACATCAAGTTATTCATAGTTTAGATGATATCTAAACCTTAGTCACCAAGATCACCTCTCCTCCCTTTCTTGATCTCAAATGTTGAGATTGCGAAATCACACATTTCTCACAACTAGCACGCCGACGTGGGAAATATCACATCCCTGTATGTGTGGATACCGTGGAGGCATTGCTCCAATAGAGGCGCTCGTGTACTTCTTCACATGAACACCTACATTGTCTTTGTCGATTGGATCGCCGGGAAACAGTCGGAGCGAGACGAGGATCAGCGAGGATGTGCTTCTCCGACATCTTCTTCTACTGCACCTAGTGTGTCTTGTGCTAGAAGGTATCGATTCATGATTCCTTACATACAAGGTTCTTGTGCTTGGGGCGAAATTTTTGAAATTGTCGGCTAGCGTAGCTTCCCCATTCTCCAACAGATTATTCAAGCCAGCACCTTCGGCAAGTATCACATCATCATGCGCTTTGGCGATCTCGAATAGTGACGCACAACACACCCGATCGCCCATCCGCTACTGAGCTCATTGGACCGTCGGCTAGTAGTACTCCAAATACACTACCGGTGTTAGAAAATCAACAAGCCTGGGGGGAAGAGAGTTCAGTACGTCATTGAAGCGAGCCCTTATGGGACTCATGAGAAACCATGTTGAAGAACATGGTTTTGATACTCCAGATGTGATGAGTGATTGTCAACGGAAGTCTAAGGAAGAGAAATGAAGACATGCCGAGTCTGAGGCGCGTGTGACTCAGGTACACAGGCACCGAGCGACGACCGGGTAGAGGAGCCACGGAGTCGGGCTAGCCCAATCCGGGTAAATCGGCTAGGAGCGGCAGATGATCCACTGGTCTGTTGACTGGGTTTGACTCAGGTACACGGGCGGCGAGCGATTACCGGGCTGATGAAGCCGCGGGGTCGGGTCGGCCCAATCCGGGTACCCGGTGCGAAGACGGTGGACGCTTTGTCAGTTTCGGGTATTAATATTTAGTTTTTAAGTTCATGATATTTTTATTTGAGTCAGGTGATTTTTCTAAGAATATTTTAGTAATTTTCGGAATTTATTTTAGAGTCAGTATTAATTTACCCTAGGGGTAAATTAGTCTTTTCATGTATTAGGAATCGCCTATAAATAGGCCCCTATCCCCTTGGGGATAGATGACTGTTTTTAATAGATCAATCTACTACAGTCCAATCGCTCTCTTTTTCCATCGGAAAACTTTTCGCCTTCTTTTCACGAAGCTTTTCGCCGGCGATTCTTTCTCTCGGTCGCGTGGGATCTCTGGCGCGCACGGGCTTTGCAGCAGCCTTCGGCGCTCCCAGGCATGGGCACCACCACATGCAAGCCAGCGCAGCAGATGCTCTCCCGTGCGGGCCCCACGACACCTGGAATCGCACGGAAGCCACAGCTGCGTTCCGCGGGAAAAATTTCAGCGCGCGCTCCGTCAAAGTTTTTCCTTGCCCACGGCATTGCCTTCGGTTTCTCACGGCTGAATTTTTTTGTGGCGTTTTGCTTTGATTCTAGCACGCGGTGATCGAGGAAGCAGAAGCTGCAAGGATTCCTTGCGCCTACAATCACACGGTGGGGTGGGACGTCACGGCGCCGGGCGGAGTTTCACACACAGCTACGGCGGGATTCACGAAGGCACACGCACGCAAGCCGAGGCGCACGACGACATGACTCAGTTATGTTTTTAATCTTCTATTTTTTAGTAGATCAGTTTTTAGAGATAATCATCTATTAATCAATTAGCAAAAAATTTGTTTAGAAATTTCGTGGTAATTTAATCTGCCTAAGTATTTTTAGTACTCGTATATTTTTATTTTAATATTCTGCTCGTATAAAAAGAAAATTTTATTAATAGCCACAGTAATATTTTTATTCTAGATTTACTTGAAATATTTTAGGTTTATTTCTAAATAGATTTCTGGATGATCCATGTTTTTATTCAATTGATTAGTATTTTATTTCTAGACGGCAATAGAAAAATTTTGTGATATATTTAGGTGTTTTTATTTACTACAGTATTTTATTTAGTTTATCTTTAGATATCATTTTAATTAATCACCGCTTATTTCTAGGTCAGACAATTTTAGTTCGAGTAATTCGCTTTGCTACTATTATTTGTCTGGTTAAGGTCATTCGGGTGTTGGGGTTAGGATATTGTTTAGCAAGAAATTTTTAGGCGCCATTCACCCCCCCTCTGGTCGCTACTTTCGGTCCTACAAGTGGTATCAGAGCAAGGTAAGGGTTTTCTAATATCTTAACCGATTCTAAACCTAGGTAGTGACCATGACGTCTCATGGAAAAATTCCATCCCTAGAGGCTTTTGGCTACACTTATTGGAAGACTCGCATGCGAACATACCTTATGAGCTAGAGCTCGGACATATGGGAGATTTATGTTCATCCTACTTTCACCATAAGGACTATTGTTGTGGATACTGCTGCAGATGTAGTTGCACGGCATCAAAATAATAGTAAAGCGGTGAACATTTTATTTTCTGGTCTAGGTCCTAGTGAGTTTGAGCGTGTTAGCCATCTGACCACTCCCCGAGAGATCTAGGCTACCCTCCAGGCACACCATGAGAGGACAGCTCAGGTCAAGGCTAGGCTATATCAGACCTACCGGCGTGAGTATGAGAATTTCTCACAGAAGCCGGGTGAGACAGTTGAGGCTTTGTTTGGTCGTTTTCAATCGATCATTAACAAGCTTCGCGTTAACAAGGCCGAGCGTGTTCAGCTAGTCTCGGATCATGAGCAGGCGCTTAAGGTACTCCATACCTTGGACCCTAACATCTGGGAGATCAAGGTTTCTTCTATTGTTTAGAGTGTGTCCTATGATACCCTGACTATCGCAGAGCTTTTTAGTAAGCTCAAGGCCTGAGAGGTCGATATTCAGTTGAGATCAAATCTCACTGATCCTGGTTCCAAGACTCTGGCACTTGCGACACCGTTTGCTGATCCTAATGCCATGAGTTATACTGCTTTTTTTTTGATGTCTATCTCCGAGGAACAACTTGATACTCTAGGAGATGATGATCTGTGATTGTTTAACAACCGGGTGCGACGTGTCTATGATAAGTGAATGTTTAAGAGACACGGCACAAAATCCAGATTCTTTGAGTGTGGTGACCCAGGTCATTTCATCGCCGACTGCCCCAAGCAGAAGAATCACAAGAATTGCATCAGCGGCAACTCCTACAACTCCGGCAAGTATGACAACTCCACAAAGGGAAAGCCCAGGACAAGATTTTTTCGAAAGGCTCTAAAGGATTATAGGCGTGAGAACAAGAAGCAAGACAAGACCTTCTTCGCCAAGATGGAGAAAAGATACTCCAAGAGATCCTCGTCTTCCTCCTCGTCTTCAAGTTCAAGTGATGAAGAGATCATGATCAGGAAGGGGAAGGACAAGGACAATCCAGCGGGCCTCTGTTTCATGGGCTTCGGGGACAAGCCGAAGAGTCGCTCACGTCACAGCCAAAGATCCCACAAGAGCTTCTACTCAATGGCTCTTGGGGAGAAGAAAGAGAAGGACTCCTCCGATGACTCCGACGATGATGACTATGAGAAGGCATCTTCCTATGAACAAGAAGTTGTTAATTTACTAGAACAGAATAGTCAGGAGTTGAAGTTTAGGGAGAAACTGCTTAGAGGGGCTAATAAGAGGATAGATGAGCTTGAGAGTGAGCTTGCCACGGCAAATGGCAAGATTGAGAGTATGTCTTCTTCCCCTTGCTTGGGTGATAGTGGTGAGTGCCCTAACTATGAGGTGTTGTTGTGTGACCTGACGACTCTTAAGTCCAGGTACACAGAGAAAGTAGATGAGAGAGACGCATTGGCCACTGAGCTCGAGAGCGCTCAGCAGGAGCTAAAAGATGTTCATGCCACTATCATCGCACCTTGTGTAGACTGCCCATTCCATTTAGCTAGTATAGCCGAGCTGAGAGCCAAGAGTGATGAGCAATTGAGCGAGTTAGCTGGAGTGAGAGATGAGTTGGAGCAGACTAAGCTAGAGCAGACTAAGCTAGAGCTTTAGACACTGTCAGTTTCACCCACTGTCTGTGAGAACTGCTTGTCTCTTAGACTGGAGTTGATTAAGCAGAAAGCCGAGAAGTCTGTCCAAATAGATATAGAGTGTGAGACCTGCTTGTCTCAGGTGGAGGTTCTAGCTTCCTTGAGAGAGGAGCTAGCTGATGCCCAGAATGAAAACTTCTACCTCCATTCTATCCTGAGTTGGATCAGTGCTAGAGAGCCACAGCTCGACATGATGATCTAGAAGTTTAAGAGGCAGGATGGGTTTGGGGTAGGCTACACCTACACCAAGGCTGACGTTGAGAGTGCCATTAGCCGGGCAGTGGAGTGCAGTAAAATGACTCCTGAGCAGAGATACCCCAAGACTCACTCCACTAAGTCTTTCCAGGCTAGTCAGCCCAAAGATGGAGTGTTCCAAGAACAGCTCAAAGCTCCACCTAAGAAGCAGATCTGGGTTCAAAACCTAAAACTCTCCACACTTCTCTTGATTCTTTACATGGACCCTCTCACACCAAAGATGCTACACCCAACACCACCAAGCCTAAGAACCCTAAGCCACAACAACATCCCAAGAAGCCTACCTATCACTGTGAGTTTTGTCAGAGATATGGGCATCTTGAGGAGTTTTGCTTCAGGAGGAAGCGGGTTGAGCGAGTAGAGAGAGCTCGAGGTGGGTAGGAGCAGTTCTACCAGTAGGGTGGTAGATAGAGAGTTCCTCGACGTAGAGAGAGGCTAGAGGCCAGGCCACGTCGTGTAGGTGGTGGTAGAGGAGACGATTTTTATGATCATGCTCCGGAGGGTGGCTTCCGTTCCGGCAGAGTTCCAGATCGTTATGGATACAGTGTTGGACCTCGTGACCATGATTTTAGGAAGAACAGAGGACCACGCTTTGATCCCCGTTTTGGTCCAGATTCATATGACTCCTTCCGCTTTCCTACATATGAGCAGTTGGCTCGACATTGGTTTAGAACTTTTGCTAAACCTCGCGGTGGACCGTTTGCTCCCACTCATGATTATTGATCTTGATTTGGGAGTTGTGTATCCTTTTTTGGATATTTTGAGTCAGTTTTTTACTTTCTTCTTTATTTTTTATTGAGTCTTTTTGTGTGCGTTCATATCATGCATAATCATCAATCACATTTTGAGCTTGCTTCTGTTATATGATTAATCTGCTTTACTTTCTCTATCTAGTATATGTTTTTGATTACTTGTCGATGATCATATTCTGGTTCAGATCACATGATATATCTGATATTTTTCATATGCATGGCTTTTATGTTTTAAAATTGAAAAATGATCACCATTGCTTCTGGTAACTAGCCTGCGTAGGCTGAATGCGTTCGCTATCTTTTACATGCCTTGTAACTAGATCTTTACTTAGATGCAGATATGCAACTTGGACATTTATATACTTTAAATATGAAAAATGTGCTATAAAAATGATAAAAATTCTGAAAAATGAAAATTTTATGCATTTTTATGATTATCAAAAAAGATCTAGGTGGGTTTGCTTTTTCGCATTGCATTGTTCTGGACTGCCTACCATAGCACTTTGGTATGAACTAGGACGGTGTAATGTATGCCAAGACCAATGTCTTAAGCTTCTGATGGTCCAGTTCTAGCCTAGGCTTGATTTGGTCGGTTAGCATAAGGTTTGACACGCAAATAACCCCTGGTAGAAATGAAAAAATAAAAAGGAAAAAGAATTAGTCTGAAAAAATTAAAAAGATGACAAGTTTGCTGAAGCACTTTGTTTTGGACAATGCTTATCTTGGTAGATATCAGTTAGCTTTTGCATCTCATGCTTTACCTTGCTTGTTTATTGGAAAATGTGGTGATGCTTTTGTTTGCAAAAAATTGAAAATGCGTGCTAATGACTTTCTTTAGATATCATTTGTTACACTAATCATGTCATGTATCTTAGACAGTATATCTTTTGCTATACCTGTTAGATGTTGTAATTGCAGTGGATCATATCTAAGAAGCATGCTTTTCACACTCCACCTGCACCCCATCCGCATTCATGGCATATTTTGAGGGGGAGTTGTATTTCAGGGGGGAGTTTGTGTCTATGTCTCTTTAAAGTGCATTTAGTCTCACTTGATGAGTCCAATTGTCAACAAGGGGGAGAAATTTTGGAGTTTAGGGGACATTTTTGGCTTTCTCTGGGATTTATTTCAGGGGGAGTATTTTAGTCTTTTTCCTTTACTCTGTTATGCTTGTTGGTAGTTCTGTGATTTTGCACTTGTTTTTGAGTCTTTATTTTTGGTTAACCATAATGACCGTTTTCTTTGCTTTTGTTTGGCTTTTGGTCATTAGGGTTAAACTTTTATTTTCTTTCTTCTATTTTCTTTTGTCTTTGTTTTCCTGTTTCCACATGTTTTGCAGGTTCTAAAGAAGTGCTGAAGAGGGTGTTGACAATGCACTCATCAAGGGGGAGATTGAGAAACCATGTTGAAGAACATGGTTTTGATACTCCAGATGTGATGAGTCATTGTCAACGGAAGTCTAAGGAAGAGAAATGAAGACCTGCCGAGTCTGAGGCGCGTGTGACTCAGGTAGACGGGCAGCGAGCGACGACCGGGCAGAGGAGCCACGGAGTCGGGCTGGCCCAATCCGGGTACATGGGCTAGGAGCGGCAGATGATCCACTCGTCTGTTGACTGGGTTTGACTCTGGTACACGGGCGGCGAGCGATTGCCGGGCTGAGGAAGCTGTGGGGTCGGGTCGGCCCAATCCGGGTACCCGGTGCGAAGATAGTGGACGCTTTGTCAGTTTCTGCGCAAAACTGACAACCTATGATTATTTTGTTTTTAGGGTATTAATATTTAGTTTTTAAGTTCAGGATATTTTTATTTGAGTCAGGTGATTTTTCTAAGAATATTTTAGTAATTTTCAGAATTTATTTTAGAGTCAGTATTAATTTAGCCTAGGGGTAAATTAGTCTTTTCATGTATTAGGAGTCGCCTATAAATAGGCCTCTATCCCCTTGGGGATAGATGACTGTTTTTAATAGATCAATCTACTACAGTCCAATCGCTCTCATTTTCCACCGGAAAAATTTTCGCCTTCTTTTCACGAAGCTTTTCACCAGCAATTCTTTCTCTCGGTCGTGTGGGATCTCCGGCGCGCACGGGCTTGGCAGCAGCCTTCAGCGCTCCCAGGCGTGGGCACCGCCACACGCAAGCCAGCGCAGCAAATGCTCTCTCGTGCGGGCCCCACGACACCTGAAATCGCACGGAAGCCACAGCTGTGTTCCGCGGGAAAAATTTCAGCGCGCGCGCTCCGTCAAAGTTTTTCCTTGCCCACGGCATTGCCTTCGGTTTCATACGGCTGAATTTTTTTGTGGCGTTTTGCTTTGATTCTCGCACACGGTGATCGAGGAAGCAGAAGCTGCAAGGATTCCTTGCGCCTGCAATCACACGGCGGGGCGGGACGTCACGGCGCCGGGCGGAGTTTCACACACAGCTACGGCGGGATTCACGAAGGCACATGCACGCAAGCCGAGGCGCACGGCGACATGACTCACGTAAGTTTTTAATCTTCTATTTTTTAGTAGATTAGTTTTTAGAGATAATCATCTATTAATCAATTAGCGAAAAATTTGTTTAGAAATTTTGTGGTAATTTAATCTGCCTAAGTATTTTTAGTACTCGTATATTTTTATTTTAATATTCTGCTCGTATAAAAAGAAAAATTTATTAATAGCCACAGTAATATTTTTATTCTAGATTTACTTGAAATATTTTAGGTTTATTTCTAAATAGATTTCTGGATGATCCATGTTTTTATTCAATTGATTAGTATTTTATTTCTAGACGGCAATAGAAACATTTTGTGATATATTTAGGTGTTTTTATTTACTATAGTATTATTATTTAGTTTATCTTTAGATATCATTTTAATTAATCACCGCTTATTTCTAGGTCAGACAATTTTAGTTCCAGTAATTCGCTTCGCTACTATTATTTGTCTGGTTAAGGTCATTACCGATCACATCGGCGAGATGTATTGCTGTGATATCCCCTTCACCTGATTCGGCTCAGGGGGCTGAGGCAAGAGGTACATCGACAAAAAGTCCAATCATCGACTACAAATAGGATTGATATCAGTAACATAAAGTTGATCCATAACCTATAAGAAGGAAGATACTTGGTGCAGGCATCGGCGGTGGTAGATAGAGATTTAGCGGTGGCATCAGATGAAGTAATGATATCAGCAACAATGGTCAATTCACAAGAGCCTGTGACAATGTCCTCTGATGTATTGGCCTCAACGATGACCGCCACGGCAACATCCTCAGTAACCAGAACCGGCGAATCGAAGGCCGGGTCATCGGCCACATTGTCAACATCGAACGTCGTGTAGGGGATGCGACGTCAGGGGGTGTAGAAGACGATGGCTTAAATAATAAGAACTGTTCAGGTACTAGGAAGACAAGGAAAAAATATGTGCAAGATGAAGGAAATACAATCTTGAGACGAAGAAAACAATATGGCCATCTATAGAGAAACATCCGCAGCGGGAGTTTGTACGGCTGTAAGGACGATAGGGGTCAACTACAAGGAAAAGGGATAAACGATAAGGCCAAATGGAGAAGTTTTCATAAAGAAAATGGATGGAAACTTATCGGACACAGCAAAGTCAATATGGGGATTGTGCCTTGGCTGGATCGGGTTCTAGTAACTCATCGCATAGCCGTGACCAACCTTTTACGCTTACGCCCCAGCTTCTTGGCCCTCTTTCCACTCATCCACTCCTTCAGAGTAGGGGTGCCATTACCCAAATTAGTCGTGGTCAATATGGATCCCTAACATATCGGCTGACCATTCCAACTCTCCAAGGGAGCATCAATGTCATCCTATATGTGTGAAGTTGTTTAGAAGAATAAAATAAGATGGGTAAAAGAAGAATGAGTCAAAAAATGAACCTCATAATCAATGTCCAAGAAATTAGCATCTAGCTTCAAACAATAGAGTTTGGAGTGATGATTGAAGAGGTGGGTGTTGGAGAATAGGGGAGCTACGCTAGATGGTAAATCCAAAATTTCCGCCCTATAGCCCAAGGCTCATTCGCGTGTGAGATCATAGATTGGTACCTTCTAGCATGAGACGCGCTAGGTGCAGCGAAAGAAGACGTTGGAGGAGCGTGTCTAGTAGCGTGTCTAGCCTCTTCTCCCTTCGTCCTTGTCGTCCTTCACCGATCCAATCGATGAAGACGATGTAGTCGTTCGCATGTAGACGTTCACGAGCGTCGCTATTGGAGCAACGCCTCCACGGAATCCACACGTACAGGGATGGAGTACCTCCCACGGCAGCATTCTATCACCGCACGTGAGAGACGGGTATCCTTGACCTCAACGTTTGAGATCAAGAAGGGAAGGAGAGAACTCTTGGGTGGCTAGGTATAATCTAGGCTTATTGCTTACCCACAAGACGTCCTCCTCCTCTCCTTATATAGGGTTGAGAGCCCCTAGGTCATGCTCTAGTTTAGTGGGATCTGAAACACTTTCCAATGGCTCTCGAACCTCTTCGAGATGCACAGTCCTCCCACTAACTCCTTTTAAGAGAAACTATTTCTCAAGGAACACACCATTTCGAGAGAGAAACACTTTGCCCTCCTCTCTATTATAGAAATAGTATCCTTTGGTTTCCCTAGGATACCCCACAAAGAAGCACTTATTAAACATAGGACTGAGCTTGTCTGATGTCATACGTTTGACATACACCTCACATCCCCAAATCTTTAGAAAAGACAAACTGGGACGCCTCCCAAACCACATCTCATATGGCGTCTTCTCTACCGACTTAGATGGAACTCTATTAATAATGAAAGTTGTGGTTTCTAGAGTGTCACCCCAAAAGGATAATGGAAGATCAGTGTGACTCATCATGGACCGCACCATGTCCAACAAAGTGTGGTTTCTCTGCTCGAACACCCCATTCCATTGAGGCGTGCCAGGTGGAGTCAGCTGTGGAACAATTCCACACTTCTTCAGATGATCACTAAACTCATGGCTCAAGTATTCACCCCCACGATCCAATCATACAAACTTAATTGTCTTGCTCGTATGATTTTGTACTTCATTCTAGAACTCATTGAACTTTTTGAAGGATTCCCACTTATGCCTCATCAAGTAGACATAGCCATATCTACTAAAGTCATCGGTAAAAGTGATACAATACTAAAATCCTTTCCTAGCCGTGTGACTAATTGGACCACACACATCAGTATGTATTATGGTCAAAAGCTCACTCGCCCTCTCACTCTGTCCAGTGAAAGACGTCTTTGTCATTTTTCCAAGTAAACAAGACTCGCATGTGTCATATGATTAAAAATCAAATAACTCTAAAAGTCCATCACTATGAAGCTTCTGTACACGCTTCTCATTTATATGACCCAAACGACAATGCCAGATGTAGGTGGGATTCAAATCATTGAGTCGTTGTTTCTTAGTACTAATGTTATAAATGTGTGCATCATCAAGACTTAGAATGTACAGTCCATTCACTAATGGACAAACACCGTAGAGCATACCATTTGAGATTATCCAACAACATTTGTTCTTTATCACGAACTCATAACCTTCTTTCTCTAAACATGAGGAAGTGATAATGTTTCTACCCAACGCTGGAATATAACTACAATTATTCAATTCCAGAACTAATCTTGAGGGTAGTGACAAAGAATAAATGCCAATGGCCAGCGCTGCAACCTTTGCACCATTGCCGTCGCGAATATCTAGTTCACCTACTGCACACTTTATTGACCTACTTAATGCTTGCAATGATTTGCAAGTGTGAATCATCGAACCAGTATCAAATACCCATGAATCACTTCGAAAAGTCGCAAGATTAATTTCAATAACATTTATACTTCAAGTAGAAGCGGAAGTCCTACCGCCCTTCTGCTTCCAATTTGTTTGGATGAGAACTTCCAATCCGGCATCGAAAATTCCCATCTGAATTCTCCGTCGGAAATTTTTTCCTGCATCGGAAACTCCGATCAACCATCGGAACTTCCAATTTGACAAATATTGGAACTTCCGATCAGGTATCGGAACTTCCAAAGTTCTGCAAATAGAAAAAAATCCAATCTATTTTAATTCTTCCAAGTCCAATTTGCAGTTCTTGAACCATTGACTAGTTTTGCAGGCAAACAAGGACACTGAGGTACCATACCTCTTAGCCTGAGCTTGGCTCTCAAAAATTCTTTGGTGTCACATAATCATATTATGGACATTCTTGTTCTCATCTTTCTTCCAAAGCTCAGAGGACAAACAGGCAGGTATGAGGCAACTTACATTAAGTGACTCATTCGAGTGCTTCTCACAAGCCCTCCGGTAAACTAGTTCATCACTATTGGATTCCTCTAGAACATTTTCCATTCGCTCGAGAACACTTCTCAAGTTTATAAACCAATCAATAAAATGTGTTCCAAAAAGAATCGATCACAAAATAAATAGTATAGTGTTCATAATAGTTAGTGCCATGATCTACAAAAGATTAAATGTGATGTTTAACACTATGCAATATTTATCTTCTATCCAATAAAAGATGTTCCACTATCTAAACCAATCACTTTCCCTCTCATGACTAATAGTGGCGCAAGACCCATGGTCACGCTATCTCCTTGTGAGCTTTGGCATCACTACTAGAAGCTAGTTGACATAGGTAAGAAACTACTTGCTAATCACATCGTATGCGACTCTTGTCATTGGAGAAGCATCTGATGCTCGACCCCAACTCCTATGCTTCAAGGCCCAAAACCGTTTTGATAGCCTCGTCAAGTGATCCAACACTATGCATGTAGAAGTCCGACTTTCGCCGCAACTAGTCGAGATAAAAGATAGCACCCTGCTTTGGCAGACCCTGATGGAGGAGGGGGTGCCCGATCTACCGTCAGATGGGGGATAAACAACGATTTGTTGAGAACTTGACGTTGACGATCCGGCTTCCGATCCACGAGATCGGCCCTTGCAATCGCTACACCACTGCTCCATTGGTTATCAATCAAGCACAGCCTGATTGACCTCACCAAGAAGGCTAATCCTTTCCTATGAATCAAAGAACACAAGCAAGAACGCAGAAAACGCAATCAAATTGAAAATTCTATTGGAATCTGCGAATTGGCGTTCACTTACAAATCCGGTGAAGCGGTGGCTATCAAAGCAACATGTAAACTAAACGCAAAAACTCTAGATGGCTGTAGAAACACCTTATATAGTAGTTTGGGACGCACCCCTAATAGGCTCAACTGGATACACGGCCAAAAGGCCCAATAACGCAGAAAACAGCATGCTGACAGATTCTGGACTCTATCTTGTTTTGACGATTCCCGTTGATCTAGAACGAATTTTGAGATGAAACCGGCGGCATTGGAAAGGTATTAAGTTATCTTTCCGTGGCTGGGTGGAACGTCAAAAACGGAGTCCGTATGCGGCCTGGGAGATAATTTTAGTGCACGCTGCTCCTGGAATCCGAGTTGGACACGAATTGTAGTTGGATTGGACTCTCAAATTGGCTTGGACGTCCTTCCTGGTTCTTCTCCAACTCTTTGTTTATATCCAAGTGATTTTCATCATCTCCATGGTTCCTAACAATAATAATAATATTAGGTAGTAATTTATTCCCAAGATAATATACTAAGAAACTTAGAAACGAGTTGACCTGGAGATTTAATCGTCGTGCTCGAACTGGAATAATTGGATCTTGGTATTCATGTATGGTTGTATCATTGGTAGGGATGTCCTCATCATCCTCCCCTTCTTGATTTGTAGTCGTCCTTGACTCAATGTCTATTGGTCCCCAATCAACTTCCATGATAATACAAGAGTTCCATATACATGCATCTCTTCTAGTAATCCAAGAAAGTATTTCTGAAATTGAAAATGAATGCATCTCATGGTGTAGCATTTGAAGTTCAAATATATAAAAATTAAATCTAACATGGAAAGCATGCACCTTAACTTGTTTCCTCACAATCATGATCCTATCCCAACTGGTGATGTTCTCATCATTCTCCCCCTTTTGAAATAGAGTCGTCCTTGACTCATACTCATCTTTTGCTCCCATGGTTGGTTTAAATTCTGCAACGTTAAATGTGGAACTATCCCAAAACTTGGGAGGCAAGACAAGTTTATATTTATGTAACTCAACATAAGATAAAAACTCGGGAGGCATATCAAATTTACACTTATGTAGCTCAATATGAGATAAATATTGAGTGATAACTTGGTGCAAAGTATAAACTATATTAGTAAGAGAATATTAAGGAGTTTCACAAATCACAACATAGCACACATCTTGACTATGAATTTCAGTTTGATCAGTTTTATGTGCAAGGATAGAAGAATCTTTTAATTCGATTACATTCTGAATTTCAGATCTAATATCAATTTGTTTGCTCTCATTAGTTGCCGTCTCAATATCATCTTTAACAATTTCATCAGAAGTTGAAAGTAACAAAGTAGATTTCACATCCTCATGCACAACGGTATAGTTATTAGTCATATCATGGTGAAGTGCATCATTATAAAATTGCAAAGGGTGTTCTATTATTTTAGCTGATGAAGCAACCTCAACGGGTACCTGTAAGGACTTTTTACCCGATACCTCAACTCGTGCAGAGATGGAAGGCCATATGCTTGCTGATGTTTTTGCAGGTGCATGATGAACACTTAAAGAAGAGAAAGGCTTGGTTAGTACCGGTGTGCTCGTCACTCGTGGTGGATAGGAGTCTCTTGCCTTGTATTGTTGTTCCTGCAATTCTTTCTCTGCAATGATGGCAATATGGAACAAACGACTAAGAGTGCTAAATTCTTTATAATAAATGATATCTTGAATCTCATGCCTCAATCCATCATAGAAGCTCCACATCGTTTCCTCCGAGTGCTCCACAACACCACAACGGGTCATGCTCTCACGAAGCTCAGCCTAATACTCTCTCACATACATGTTACCTTGAACTAAGCATTGTAGTTTCTTACACAATTCAAGATGATAAGAAGGAGAGACAAATTTATAACGCATAGCTCTTTTTAAATGACCCCATGTATCATGTTGTAATTGAAGTTCACTTATATCTTCCCAATCTAGGTATTCTTCAGCATCATATTCACCATAAAAATATGGGATGGTAAACATACTTCTGATAGAAGAAACATTGTTACCATGATTATGATTTGTCGCACCTTCCATACCTGCCATGGTTAGTAGAAAAGGAAAAACACTTGGAAAAAATATTAGCCCTATCAACTATTAGTTAGTGGAATGTATTCTCGCTCACACTCAAACATCTTACCACAATCTTACAAGGTTCTTACCATCGTAGGGTAGTAGATGGCACAATCTTGGTCGTGGCACAATTCTTGACTGGTTGGTGACTTCCAAAGCGAGTGGTATACGATTGCAAAGACTCAAGATCCATTGATCAGAAGTATATATGTGGAGTCTAGGCGGTTAAATAAGAGTAATCTATATGGTGGAATACGATTCAGAAACAGATAGTAATATTAATTAAATGTCCAGAGTACTTGTACTAATTGCTGGTCTAAATGTGATCCCTATGACAACAAGGCTTAAATGAGAGAGTGGTTGAGGCTCAAAGGATGGCTAATAGATTGATAAAATCAGCACAAAACAGTTAGTACCGAAAACAACACCACACAAAACTAATATCTTCCAAGCTTATCCCTAAGTGCTCCTCCTTTTTTCGATATTCTTCTTTTTCGATATTTTTTAACTCTTTTTTGAACTCTTTTTTTGACACTTTTTTTACTAGGAGCCCAAACAAGACAAACCAAGAAGATGTGATACAATTTTGCTGCAAAGAAGTGCTATGTAGATAAATAAAGATGCGCTGAAAAATCTACGCAAGAAACTTCGGGGCTGGAAAACTCGATCTTTCCGGCCGAATTTGGAAAACTAAAATCGGCGAACCTAGCTAGCTAGGAAAACTTAGATCTAACTTTTTATGCAGATTTCGAAAATGTATTTATTTGCCTTATTCGGAGTCCGTATGCAAAATATAAGATTGTTTTATCAGAGGCGGTATAAATCAGGGTTTTGAGGTTCTAGTTCGGACGTGAATTGCAAATCAAAGGGGATTTATGGGTGGTGGCTAGTATAAGGGATTTAGAAAAAGGGATCACAATACTAACCAGCAACAGGACTTGACCAAGGACACAAACTCAATACTATGGACTCTGAAACCAAAAAATGCAAAGGTTAGGGATGGTCATGGATCGGGGAAAACCTACGACTACAAATTTTTTGTTGGCTTTTTCGTGGACTATGGGATGAATATGAAATCAATCTAATCTAAGATACACGAAACTGACGGTAAACCAAGCTCTGATACCACTTGATGGAGGAGGGGGTGCCCGATCTTCCGTCAGGTGGGGGCTAAACAATGATTTGTGGAGAACTCGACGTTGACGATCCAGCTTCCGATCCACGAGATCGGCCCTTGCAATCGCTACACCACTGCTCCATTGGTTATCAATCAAGCACAGCCTGATTGACCTCACCAAGAAGGCTAATCCTTGCCTACGTATCAAAGAACACAAGCAAGAACGCAGAAAACGCAATCGAATTGAAAATTCTATTAGAATCTGTGAATTGGGGTTCGCTTACAAATCCGGCGAAGCGGCAGCTATCAAAGCAACGTGTAAACTAAACCCAAAAACCCTAGATGGCTGTAGAAACACCTTATATAGTAGTTTGGGATGCACCCCTAATGGGCTCAACTGGATACACGGCCCAAAGGCCCAATAACGCAGAAAACAGCATGCTAACAGATTCTGGACTCTATCTTGTTTTGACGATTCCCGTTGATCTAGAACGAATTTTGAGATGAAACTAGCGGCATTGGAATTTTTATTAAGTTATCTTTCCGTGGCTGGGTGGAACGTCAAAAACGGAGTCCGTATGCGGCCTGGGAGATAATTTTAGTGCACGCTGCTCCTGGAATCCGAGTTGGACACGAATTGTAGTTGGATTGGACTCTCAAATTGGCTTGGACGTCCTTCTTGGTTCTTCTCCAACTCTTTGTTTATATCCAAGTTATTTTCATCATCTCCATGGTTCCTAACAATAATAATAATATTAGGTAGTAATTTATTCCCAAGATAATATACTAAGATACTTAGAAACGAGTTGACCTGGAGATTTAATCGTCGTGCTCGAACTGGAATAATTAGATCTTGGTATTCATGTATGGTTGTATCATTGGTAGGGATGTCCTCATCAGACCCACTATCGATGAGCATGAACCTTGGTAGGTGCAGCTATTGGGAAGAGCATCAACACTTAATTTTGTGAGGGAAAACTACTCTAGCATCGTAACGTCCCTAGGGCACACGAAACATGCAAGAATAGAATAACAGGAACATAAGAAAGTATCACAGGCAATCATATTAATTGTGACATAGCATGACCTTCTTCACATGACGATCTCCATCTCTATTGCCCCCATCATCGAGTGCGTGCTCCCGACGTCCATCAAAAATATTATCCTATCTCGCATAGGCTATACTAATTACATGGGCGGAAGCACCGCGGAAATGACATGCAAGTTGCAATAAATTTTACATCAGCCTTAGGCTGTAAATAACCATGACACGTAGGCCATATTTAATTTACATTCATTGCATTCATCTCATACATCACATTTTAACCAAGTCCATACCAGTCATGACATTCTCTGCAAAACAAAGTTAGGCGATCAATCTACAAATGACTACATTCTTGATCTGAAAAACTTGGGTCAGCAAACTCGGTTTTTCAAAATCACGTGGGTCGTAACTTCCGATCTGGCATCGAAACTTCTGATCTCTCGGAACTTCCTATCAATATCGGAATCCCGCATCGCAACAATTGTCTTCAGTATTGAATCATTATTCGACATTAGAACATCCGATCAGTATCGAAACTTCCGATCTGGCATCGAAACTTCCGATCTCTCGGAACTTCCTATCAATATCGGAATCCCACATCGCAACAATTGTCTTCAGTATTGAATCATTATTCGACATCAGAACATCCGATCAGTATCGAAACTTCCGATCCACCATCGGAACTTCCGATCACATTGGAACTTCCGATCTGCTATGGAGAGAAACAAATCTAATCTTTTTTTACGATGTATCTCCATACACTAGGGATCTAGATCGAACACTACGTGCGTAGGCTCTGATACCACTATTCGAGAATAGGGGAGCTATGCTAATCAGTAAATTCAAAATTTCCGCCTTATGGCCCTAGGCTCATGCGCATGTGAGATCATAGATCGGTACCTTCTAGAACTAGACACGCTAGGTGCAGTGGAAGAAGATATTGGAGCAGCGCGTCTAGCCTCTCCTCGCTTCATCCTTTTCTCCTTCGCCGATCCGATCGATGAAGATGGCATAGTCATTCGCATGTAGACGTTCATGAGCGTCGCTATTGGAGAAACGCCTCCACAGAGTCCACACGTACAGGGATGGAGTACCTCCCACGGCAGCGTGCTAGGGAAGGAGAGAACTCTTGGGTGGCTAGGTCTAATCTAGGCTTATAGCTTGCTCCAAGACGTCCACCTCCTCTCCTTATATAGGGCTGAGAGCCCATGGGTCGTGCTCTGCCCGAAACCCTAAAAACTGTAACAAATCCAATCTGTTTGCCCACGTCGGAACTTCCGATCCTGTATCAGAACTTCCGACAGGGTATTTTAGGTCTTCTGATATAGTATGACACGCAATAGATCCAATATGTTATCGCCCACCGCGGAACTTCCGATACCATATCGGAACTTCCGATCAATACAAAAATTCCCCTTCACCTAATTTGGCTGAGGCAAGAGGTACATCGACAAAAAGTCCAGTCATCAACTACAAATAGGATTGATATCAGTAACATAAAGTTGATCCAGAACCTAGAAGAAGGAAGATACTTTGTGAGAGGCATCGGTAGTGGTAGATAGATCTTTGGCGGTGGCATCAGATGAAGTAATGATATCAGCAACAATGGTTGATTCACCAGAGCTGGTGACAATGTCCTCCGATATATTGGCCTCAACGATGGTCGCCACGGCAACATCCTCAGTAATCGGAGCCACTGAATCGAAGGTCGGGTCATCGGCCGCGGCATCAACATCGAACGCCATGCAAGGGGATGCGACGTCAGGGGGTGTAGAAGACGATGGCTGAAATAATAAGATGTCAGGTACCATGAAGACAAGGAAAAATATGTGCAAGATGAGGGAAATACAATCTTGAGCCGAAGAAGACAATACGTCCATCGGTAGAGAAACATCCGCAGTGGGAGTTTGTATGGCTGAAGGGATGATCGGGGTCAACTATAAGGAAGAGGGATAAACGATAAGACCAAATGGAGAAGTTTTCGAAAATAAAATGGATAGAAACTTACCAGACACAGCAAAGTCAAGATGGGGATTGTGCCTTGGCTGGATCAGGTTCTAGTAACCCATCGCGTAGCGGTGACCAACCTTTTATGCTTATGCCCTAGGTTCTTGGCCCTCTTTCCACTCATCCACTCCTTCAGAGTAGGGGTTCCAGTACCCAAATTAGTCGTGGTCGATATGGGTCCCTAACATATCGGCCGACCATTCTGACTCTCCAAGGGATCATCAATGTCATCCTATAGGTGTGAAACTGATTAGAAGAAGAAAATAAGATGGGTGAAAGAAGAATGAGTCAAAAAATGAACTTCATAATCAATGTCCGAGAAATTGGCATCTAGCTTCAAACAATAGTGTTTGGAGTGATGATTAAAGAGGTGGGTACTCCATTCGGTCCACCATTGCTTGTAGGGAGATGATACGACCTATAACACATCCCAAGAGTTGAATTTGCCCAAGAGGATTTTATCGGCTATTGAGGAGAGTCGATCGTACTCCAAAGAACTTTTTACCTCGTCGCGGACCTGAATCCAGTCGACGAATAAAATGATAATCAAAAACTGGCCAAAACCAATTTGTTGAGCACACACCATCGGATGGTAGAATTCATATGATGGTTTGCGGAGATGGCGAGCTATGAAGTTGACCTAGAGGAGGCAAGGAGTAATGCTAGCAGTGAAAATGGCTACGCACTCTTGATCCCTGAACCTTCGGCCAAAGATAGCCGATGCGGTTATTCATAATCCACCAAAGACCCGTACAGATACCAAATGACATGGTCTCAAGTAAGACTGCAGTAGAAAGTCTTGAACTATCAAGCCAGAAGATCGGCAGACATTTTTACCCCCTCACGGCAAGCGGACACCTCGTCCAAGGACAAACACCGGCGAGTGGTCGCTGGGGTAGGCTCACGATAGTCAGGGGGGAAATTATAGAAGGTCAAAGGAAGGACCCGAAAAGATTTTTGTTTTATATACATTAAGCTAGAGTTGGAGAAACCACTAGGGATCACCAAGGTGGCCCACTATGTTACTGGCCGATAATCGGACCGATACCTGGTGGAGGAGATGATAGAGAGAGCCAAGGAGGTATTAGCCAAGAAGGATCTTGACGTTGGCATCTAGCTGCTCTACCAAGAAATGAAGATGATAGGTAGGCCCAAGGGTGGACCCACAGAAGAGAAACCTCTCGAGCCAGAGGTTAAGAAAAGCAATGTGCTCACATGCACTGATATGGCTAGTCTGTTTATTGTGATTTGTGATGTATTTTGCTCAGTCGCCACTAGATTTGATGTCAAAGCAGTGAGAGGGTTTGGAGTGGAAGAAGAAAGGATTGTCTATAGCCCTAATATCTAGGGAGGTCAAGGCAGTGACATCGAGAAGAGTGGGGCTCATTGGCCCGTGACCAAAAAGAAACGTGTTCAACGCGTTGGACCAAAAGTAACATGAAGAAGCTAGCATGAGCACATTTTTATATGGAGTGGCAAGAGAAAGGCTGATACAGTGCGCTATGCTGATTTGCTCATAGGAAATATGCTCTGATGTGGCAACCCAAAGGTACTAGTTGCACTAGTCGGGGAGTGGAGAAGGAAAATCCCTAAAACTTTTGTTCCAGTGTAACATGAGCATTTTGGAGTTTTTAAAGGGGATTCATTGCGTTTCAGCGTTAATAAAATCAGTGTGATCATAATTGCCCATTGGACCCAAGAAGTAGTAAGAAGGATGTTGAGAGATGGTATGAGGACCTGGTTCTGTAGGTTTTACAAAAAAGGAAAAAGAAAGAAGAAGCAAAAGAGGCGCCAAAAAAGAAAAGATTCAAGAACGCTGAAGAACAGTAAAAGAAAATACTAGAAGCTTACCTTGGGGATGAGAGCATTGGTCCCCATTGTGGTGTTTTATGGAGCCGAGGTCAGTGACAGAGAGGGACATAGATGGCGAGGATTCGTGAGGCAGTCGCAGGAGCACCAACGAAGAAATCTGAGTGTGAGTGCTAAACTCAAAAGGCGTAGAGAAGAAGACAGAGGCCGGTGGATACTTATAGGGTGAAAATGATGCCTTGGCAATTGGGTCAAGTGAATTCTGACCGATCTGGTCGGCCTAGCTACAACATTTGGAAAAATGGATGATGATGATGAGTACATGTTTCGAAGTGCCAAAAGAGAAGTAAATGTGTTGAACTAGGCGACATCCATCACAACCCTCCATGGCCAAAAAGGGAAAAGCGAGGAAAAAGATTAAAGGGTTGATGAAGACTTCTGCAAGTGTCAAAACAATGCTTTGGAGGTATATAGCAGGCTTAAAGATGCCGGAAGACGAAAGGTTTTTGGCTACTAATAGAAAGTTTGATGGGACTTTTGAGATGACATGGTGCAGAGAGCCTTAAATGAGTGCTAATTTAAAAGCATTAGCTGCTCCAAAACTGGGGGGCATGTGTTGATGGCAAAAGTTGGTTAAGGCCCAAGCCCAGCAAGGAGGTGTGGTCAATAGAAGTCAAAGGAGTCTGGTCAAAGGTTGATCAAAGAAGTATGTCCATTGTGTATGACAAGATATGAAGGAACCAATAAAGATGAAGAGATAGAAATGAGAGCTAGAATTGGTTACGAGGGATCGTATTAGATGGCAAGTCTTCGGACTATAAATATGTACATATTAGGTAGATAGAAACATATACAACAACAACAACAAAACTACTCTCGGCGCATCGCCACCCTTATTCATACAAGCTTCAACCTCGGTGGGCTTGGGCACCTAGAGCTGAGCTGCATCGCTTCGATCTCCAGTGAAAGGGTAAGTCTCGCCACCCTAATGATTGTGTTGACTAGATTGGTGTTGCTCAATGGTGCATCGCTTCGATCTCTTGAAGTATGCTAGTTCATCTAGTATAATCATTGGTTTATCTTGGTGTAATAGTTAGTCTAAGGCTTCATCGTTACGATCTCTTAAATTGATTTAGATTAGATATCATATTTTGAGGCTTCATCGGTGAAGTCCGACATGTTGATCTAATCTATCTGATTTATTGTTGTGCATCATCCATTTGAATAAAGTATGCCCAATATGTTGAAGTACTATGAGTTGTTCATGATTTAGCAATTGTCTTGGTTATGTCTGATCTTACTGTTATGATGATTTAATAGTATAGACGATTTTTCTGGTATACTAGATTTAGGTTCTATCAGAGTATAAGCCGGTAGGTTATCTTTAATTCCATGTCACATCTCATTAGCATCAGAGATTGTCAATCGGCCTGAGTGTATGGCGCAACGCTTGTTCGATCATCGGTGTGGGTACTGTATATCGGCCGATTGCGTAATCGGCCTGACGGCACGACTCTTGTCTCACGGCACCCGATGGTTAAATGTATTACATACCACATATTTTCTCACTCGGTACGTGCGACCCGATGCGTATCGTGGTCATCAGCTTGATAGCCGATAGGCGTAGCTACTAACGTTTTTCTGTACCTTATTAGTTTCCGGGTCAAATTGATTATCATGTTTAGAACCACAAGTTTTTATGACCTGCATTGGAATTACGCAGCTCTCTTAGGCCATGTGTGCGACAAAAAATGACACAAACATACATATTATTTCCAACCAACCTATTTCCGTAGTTTTATTCTCTGCTTTATGTTTAGTGAAATTAGATAGTCTAAAATACTTTTTATACGAGTGTTCCATAGCATGTTGGCACTTGGTACTGAAGCACCAGGTCATGTAGTACTTAATTTGCCAGTGGTTCTTGATAAAGAGGGCGAGCTTGCTAACTAGCTGGATCATGGCGTGAACAAACGGTTGGAGCACAGAGTGCAAACACAGCAGTATGTGGAGTGAAGGACAAGAAGAAGCAGTCGCACACAAGTTCCAACCACGAAGCTCCCAATATAAGCGGCTCTACCGCCTCTCCGGCTACCCCTCGATGTGGGTGCACGCGTGACCGCGCCGCTACCTCAGTTGTCTAGCCCCGGTGCTCGCATTGCATTGCATACAACACGCAAGACCCCATGACGAGGTACGCACCATTTCATAATCAGATTCGCTAGTTTTCCGCGCGCCACACACAAACGGGGAAATAGTTCAAATGAATTTACAAACACTACTACAGAAACATATATTAATGACAGGTCATAATGTATATTAGTGACAGACATATTCTTCATCACTTTTATCGTGTCAGTAATGTGACATCAATAGTGACGGGTAAATACCTATCACTAAAGGGTTAACCTCATTCAAATGGGCTCACCTGCTATGACTCTTTGGGGACGGTTAACACTTGTCCTCTGTCACTAATGTCTTCTTCAGTGAGGGGTAACGATTGTCACCCATCACTAATGTGTTCTTTAAAGACGGGTGACTATTATCACCCGTCACTAATGTTGGCGTAACGGATTACGCTACTAGATTCTATAAAACCAAGAACTAACAAACAAAGTGTTTGCGAATGCAGGCTATCTAAGCCTCCGAAAATGATAATAGCTCAGAATTGTTCAAAGTGAGTATTGAATATCGGAATATTCGATGCCTCTTACAGGGTGAGAAGGGGAAATTTATCGGTAAAATCTCTAGAGAAAAGACATTTTTACCCCTCAATTACAACCGACATAGTGGATACTATTTCGGTATCCCTTATAGGGTTAATATGGTAAAACATGCTCGAAGGATGTTGATAAGGTAGACGTCCCATCCTTTTGGTTGTTTTCCACATCTGAGGGGAAGCCTTTCGGAGGGTCTCTTCGGACCGGAGGCATGTCTTGGGCTCCGAGATTAAGATTTGCCTTTATCTTTGTTGCATAATGCATTTTCTTAGAATCTTGGCGCATCATGAGGATGAAGTATTTTTCCCCAACAGTAGCCCCTTGAATACGCTTCTCCGGATAGCCTGTACAACAAGGAGAGCAGTATACGCAAGAAATATTTTCATGCTCAGGACCTTAAAAAGAATACAAGGTATTATAACCTTTCGAAGCATCCTTGGCATCGGAGATGTATCAAATCTGGGCTTTGAACTCGGACCTCCGTATGATTGCTCCGAAGGAAAATGAACCGTTATGATGGCAATGTATTGCAAAGAGCCATTTCTTTTGTACAGATATCTCTCAAATAGTTGTTAGACCTTTCGAGAAAGCAACAGCCGCAAAAGTTTACCGCGGGTTCACATTCTTTCACCCTTTGGCCCCACCTGTCATCGACGTGGGTTGGATCTGCAAGTGTGAAAACATACGTGAATTGTGCCAAACGAGAATAAAGCAGTTATAAAAGAGGAAAGCGATCAGCGGTGAAATGTTTTTACAGAGCTTCTGTGCTTTGACATTTCCACACTTTCATATTTCCACCTTACTCTCCAAAACTCTCGAGTGCTCCATCAATGGCGAGAACCAGTGCAAGAGTGCTGGCGGTGGTGACGACCTTGGCACAACGGCAAGCTTGGGCCGCATCTGCGGCGACAGCAATGGTGGGAGCTCCAGGGGGCTCCTGCCCAAGGATCCACAAGAACTCTGCCCACCGTCGAAGAAGCCACTGAAGCAGACATTCATTCTCGGACGATCAAATAGCACATCAGAGTCCATTGAGGAAGCAGTGAGTGGCAAGCTAGGACCGGGGATGAGGACTCGGATTCCTGGAGAAGAAGTGATACCAGCGGCGAGGAGCGGAGAAGTCGTTGTCTTCGAAGCCTTCTTCGAAGCAGGACTTGGGCTTCCTCAATAGATTTCTTGACAGAGGTATTGGAGATGTTCCACGTTACCCTGCCGTAGTTGTCTCCGAATGCTATAGCTAGGCTAGCAATCTTCGAGTGGGCCCTTCGAGCCGAAGGGTGCGAAGGAAGGTCTGAAGGGTTCATGGAAAGCCACGAATCTTCATGCCAATCGAAGCCGCACGATGGGCCCAAAGACTCTAAGCTGTTGGTGGCCGTTGGGAGTGTCAACTTCTAGCTCCGGAAGGGGCACTTGAAGAATTTCCCGGTGAAGGCGATCAATGACCGGTGGTACTCTGACTGGATACTCCAGTGGTACTCTGACTGGATACTCCGGTGGTTTTATGCCGAGGTCGGTGAAGACTCCAGCCTTGCAGTGCGTCTGCAAGAGATCTGGTACAAGAGGGAGGCGGAGTTGACTTCGGACTCAAGTCTGCTTTCAACGTGACTTGGGTTGTTGTCTTCAGTGGCCAAGCGCATGAGTATGCGAGACTTGGCGGAGGAGTTCATCGCCCTCCAGATACCTCCACTCGGGCCCAATTGGCCCGTTGTTTTCCACGGCGCTTCAAAGGGGGGATTCAAGAGATCGCTTCAAACTCTCTAGGTAACACTTTGATATTTCCTACACTCAGATTAGTCATATAGAATATCTATAGTTTTCTTAACAGATTGTTACCTTGTTTCAGTGGCTTCATTGGCGCTGGCTCTGGAGCAAATAGCTCGGGCAGCCGAGAGGGTGCCCGGGGCCCCTACTGCAGTGAAGAAGTAGCGGAAGGTGGAGTTGGTTGGGAGCTGGGAATGCTCCAACCGAGTGTGGAGTGCACTCAGAATCGAAGTCCCTCCTCTTCCAAGATTCGATGCAGCGGGCCCGACCTCTCAAAAGAGGAAAGCTGATGCTGGGACCTCCAAGGCCGTGAGGACTCCGGTGAAAAAGGCAGCACAGAAGGCTAAGCTCCCTTCACCTCCGGTGTCTCCACCTTCATTAGACATTCAGAGTTCTTCTTCGGAGGAGTCTGAAGAGGAGGAGACTTCAGAGGCCAGAATGGGGAGGGAGCTCAAAGCTCTACACATGGAGGAAGGCGAGGGGGATTCTCGGACTAAAACCAAGGATCCACCTCAGGACGATGTCAGAGCGACACCGGTGGCTGAAGAGGAGGCAGCGGTCCGAACTGAGCCCGCAGGGGTTTAGAGAGTGGAGCTGGAGGGCTCTGTTTCACCCATGACCGGAGTAGTGGTGACGGAGGTAAGATCCTCAACCTATGCTACTCCAGCCCAAACTTCGGGGGAGGACATCGAGGAGTACCTTAGAATGTACGAGTATCTGGGGGATCCCGTAATCCTTCCTAAAAATATAGATGGAGGTAAGCCTTTGATCTTTACTCCTTGATTCATCATACCTGAAATAATTTCATTGTATTGGCAATATCTTTTTAGATAATTGACAAATACCTTATGTTTGTAGATGGTTCGGGGAGCAACATGGCTCCATCCCGAGATGGAGCCTTGGCTACAGTTGGGGATGAGGCTCCAGCAGAAGAGGTAGCTCTGACAGTAGAGGCTACTTCTGTTGAAGCTGCTCTAGCCGAATGGGTCACTCCTGTGGAGGGGTCCACGCTAACGGAAGAGGTGGCTCCGGTGGCTCCTGCAATGGGGAGAGGAAAAGGCAAGTCTTGGCATGGGCCTCTCCCTTCCTTGGTGATGACGTCATCGACAAACGATCCTTCAGTTGATGCTTCAGAGGAGGATCCCACCGAATATGATTGGAGAGCCCTGTCCTGGCTCCCTCTGTTACCTCCGTTCTTGGAGTAGGACACAAGGCTTCGGTCTCTCCTACAGCCCTTGGCTAAAAAGAGCCAAGAGGTTGGAAACTCTGAGCTGGTCTCCGCATTGAGCGAAGTTATTGGATCGGAGCTAGACATTGCCCTCGAAAGGGCTAACCTCCAGGTATGCAAGGGACATAGTTTAAATTTAATTCATTGTAATTACACCATACTTTGCTTTTTGCAGCAATTAGTTCTTGCTAGAGCGGCGGCGACTTCCAACGAGCTCGAGTTTAATCGGCTTAAAAGGAAGGTTATAGCTCTTCAGAGGGTCCTTAAGGGCTCCGAAGATAAGTCCCTGTAATTGCAGGAAGAACTCCTCGAAGAGCAGAGGGCGAAGGCCATCGCGGAGGAGGCGCTCCGAACGGAGCAGCATGCTCATGCTAGCCTAGTGTCTTCAATTAAGGAGCTCCAAGCGGAGCGAATGGTGCTGAGTGCTGAAGTTGATAAGCTTCGAGCAGGGGAGGTGACCTCCGGGGCTAAACTTGTGCGGCTCTGAGAGGCGCTTTAGCAAGCGCTGTCTTAGAAGAATCATTTAATGACGAAGCAACTGAGCTCTCCGCCATCGCCACCGAGAAGTTAAAGGCCGAGGCAAGGCACAGTGAGGTAGCTGATCAAACCATGGACACCCTCTGGGGTGTTCTGGAATATTTTGGAATGGTCTGCCCATCTTCCTCAGCTACGGCGAACGAACCTCACGATCGTAAGCTCAAGATGATCTAGGTGGCGGCCAAGATGATGAAGGGCTCCAGTACTCACTATGGAGAAATCTCCGGGCAAATAGCCAGGAATGGAGTCCTTCATCATCTCAAAGCCATCAGTGTATCCATTGCTCCAGCGAATGGTTTGACGCCTGCAAGCTTCGCTGATGAAGGCTTGCTGCGACCATCTTTGGACGTTGCTTCGGCTTAGGAAGCCTTCCGGGTGACCTGGAAAGCAGATAACGAAGCTACGACTAAGGCATGGATCGACGAAGCCCGTCGGTAGAGGCAAGCACAGATGAGGCCTCTGGCTCCACCTCCGCCAGCTGCTTCGCCTCCAGACCCGAAGGTCTAGCTTTTTAGGGCGCTTTTGCCATGTAAAAAGACTTTATAACATTCTTCTTGTTTTAATGAATGAAAATTCTTTGCTTGAATGTTTGTTTTTAGGTTTTGCTACATGCTTTGGATTTTGATCTCGAAGTGTTAGAGCTTGGCGAAGGGCTTCATCAACAATGGGCTATTCTTGAAAGCTTAAGGCCTTATAGGTGCCCCTGATTTTCTGTTCCTCGGGGGAGCATGGAGAGATAGCACCTGATGTTTGCAGCGAAGTCCTTTCTTATATCAAAGAAGAAGATAAAGTAATAACGTCTTCATATTCGAAGTATGTAGATTGGTCTGACTCGGAGCATCAAGTTGAAGACCCAACGGAGGCTATCTCCGAATGGCTTCTCACTTGAGCCAACATCAAGAAGAGCAGAAAACCTAGAGAGCTTCGAATAAGGGTAATTGATCTCAAACCAAAAGAAAGGTTTTGAGAACTCCAAGGTCCGAAGACCGAGCTGGTCCTAGAGGTAGCTCTAGAGGTCAGAGAGGTCTCCGTTTTTACTTAGGCTTAGATAATAATTTTTCCTGATTATGTTGTTTGTAATGTGATTTAACCGAGCAATATAATTTGTTTGAGAAGCCTCATTTTATTGTGTCTTATTCCCCTGCCCCTCTTTGTGGGTGGGCGGCCGTATGCAATGCAATAGGATCGGTCGGGCACAACGCCCGACATATTAAAGTCGAGGCTTCACAAATAGTACTTGATAACCACGAACTCAACTTTTTCGTAGAGTTCTTCGAACTGTATGTTCATATCATGATATCTTACGTAATAGAGGTAGAGTAATGGATGCATCAAACTAATGGTTCGATGCGTGAAAAGATAGTCATTATAGACTTTGAATAGGGCTTCGAACTTATAAGTTAAAGCTCTGAAAATGGTCACTTAGGACTCACCTTCTACTCTTTTCTAGATGCTTCGAACCCGGAGGATCGAAATATATTTGTTTAAAGTCAGACTCTTCTATGGATGCTATCAAGCCAATGGCTCGGAATCCGTAGGTTTTGGCCACCTACGGCTCTTTTTCAGATGCTTTGAACCCGGAGGATTGGAATCTATTTGTTTAAAGTCCTTACACTCTTCTACGGATGCTATCAAGCCAATGGCTCGGAATCCGTAGGTTTTGGCCACCTACGGCTCTTTTTCAGATGCTTCAAACCCGGAGGATCGGAATCTGTTTGTTTAAAGTCCTTAGAGTCTTCTACGGATGTTATCAAGCCAATGGCTCGGAATCTGTAGGATTTGGCCACCTACGGCTCTTTTTCAGATGCTTCGAACCCGGAGGATTGGAATCTGTTTGCTTAAAGTCCTTTATACTCTTCTGCGGATGCTATCAAGCCAATGGCTCAGAATCCATAGGGTTTGGCCACCTACGACTCTTTTACAAATTCTCCAAACCAATGGTTCGAACATCGTTATTTTATAGTCCTTGGACTCTTCTACGGATGCTATCAAGCCAATGGCTCAGAATCCGTAGGATTTGGCCACCTACGACTCTTTTATGAATGCTCCGAACCAATGGTTCGAACTTTGTTATTTTATAGTCCTTGTACTCTTCTACGGATGCTATCAAGTCAATGGCTCAGAATCCATAGGTTTTGGCCACCTTTGACTCTTTTATGGAATCCCCGAACCAGTGGTTCGAAGGCCGTATATTGGGTTCTAATGAAATATGCTCACCTCCGCAAGCATCTCTGTTCCCTAATGCGTCCATCAGGGGTAGGAAATATTGAGGGGTAAGCATAATTCGAACCTCAAGCTTTATTCATTTAGAAAGGTACTTTACAATTCTTTACAAGGAGCCCCTAAGCGTAATAATGTTTAAGGTGCTCTGCAAGACATGCATGCTTTAACTCTTTCCCTTCTAAATTAGCTAATTTAAAAGATCTGGGGCGCCCTGAGCGTAGGATAATATTTGGTCCTTCTCATTTGTTTCCTAATTTCCCCGGAGCAATTACACTTCGTAGTACCAAATGACCTGGTCTAAATTCATTAACATTTACCATCGGGTCATACCATGCCTTCATCTAGTCTTGCTACTTTGTCAAATTGGCGACAGCTCAAAGCCTCGTTTCTTCAGAGAAGTCAAGTGAAGTGTTCCTTTCATCTTTATCTTCTGGCTCCGTTGTGCGGAGGGATCCACCTTTCAGATCTATTGGAGTCATGGCCTCGTCCCCGAACAACAATCTGAATGGGGTAAAACCTGTAGACCTAGCTTAAGTGGTCCGAATGGACCATAAAATCTTAGGAATCTCTTCGGTCTAGAGTCCCTTTGCCAACCCTACAATCCTCCGATTTAAGCCAGACATAATATTTCCATTGGCCCGCTCGAAGGCTCCATTAGATAGGGGATGACGGATGGCTGCAAAGCACATTTTAATGCCCAGTCCTTCACAGAATTCTCTAAATGGTTTGGCCTTGAATTGGGTGCCATTGTCGATTTTCAACTCTCTAGGAACTCTGAACCTACAAATAATATTTTGCTAGAAGAATTTCTGCACATTTTTGAAGTTATAGCAATTAAGGGTTCGGCTTAGACCCATTTAGAAAAGTATTCGATTGCTACCGCCGCGAACTTCATGCTGCCCTTCGCCATTGGGAAAGGGCCGATGAGATCCATTCCCCATCGTGCCATCGGCCATACTAGAGTAATGACTTCAAGGGGTGTCGGAGGACGATGGCTTCGTCTTCCCATCCATTGGCACCCTTGACATGTTCGAACCAATGATTTTGCATCTCTTACAATTTTCGGCCAATAAAGCCCCTGGCAAAGTGTCTTGCCTGCTAAAGCCCGAGGGGCTAAGTGGCTACCACACAAGCCTTCTTGAATTTCCCGAAGTATATCTTGACCTTCGCGTTGCGAGATGCATCGGAGTAGAGGAAAACAGACTCCAACTTTATATAGCACTCTGTTGACAAGCTTATAATTCCGGACCCTTGACTGTAACCTTTGAAATTCTCGGCCTTCGAGGTGACTTGATTTGTTTTGCAAAAAGTCTAATATTGGGCCCCTCCAATCAGTCATTGGTATGCAAAATACTTCTGCGGAGGGTGGCTGAGGCACCGAAGGGTTTACAAGCTCATCATAAAAATCCCCTTCTGGGACATCCAATGCTCCGGCAGTAGCTTTGGCTAGGATGTCTGCAAGCTAATTATCTGCTCGAGGGATTCTTCGGATGGAAATTCCTTTGAACATTGCCTCCATCTTGTGGATTTCTTCTAAGTACTTCGCAAGATGTGGATGCCGAGCTTGGAAGCTTTTGTCAACATGCCCTGCAATGACTTGAGAATCTGTTTTGATTATAACCCGAGTGGCTCCAAGTGCGCGCGCTTTCTGGAGGCCAAGCAGGATTCCTTCGTACTCTGCAATATTGTTAGTGGACTTAAAGTTGAGCCTTGCAGAGCACATTGCTTTCTACCTTGAAGGCGAAATTATCACGGCTCCAGATGCTTGGAATGCTCCATCGGAGTACACTATCCACACTGCTTCGCATGATTCTTCCGGAGCCCAAACTGTGGATGGAGTCAACTCTACAACAAAATTAGCCACAACCTGAGACTTAATGGTTGTTCTTACGGTGAAGGAAATGCTAAAGGGGGCTAGCTCGACAACCCATTTTCTAATTCTTCCCGTGGAGTCTTTGCTCCAGAGCATATCGCCAAGGGGATATGACGTAGGGACAATTACATTGTGTGCTAAAAAGTAATGCCTTAGCTTCCACGAGGCCATTAACAAAGCATATGAAAATTTCTCGAGCTCGGAGTACTGTGTTTTTGCTCTGGACAAGGCTTCTGAAACGAAGTATACTGAGTTTTTCACCAGTTTTCCATTGAGCTCTATCTCTTTGACAAGCACTGCGCTGACTACGGAGCCTGTTACTGCAATATATAGGAGGAGAGTTTCCTCTGCAAGGGGTTATAAAGCTTTTCTTGATTTTGTCCTCGCGTTTCAGCCAGATTTGATGATAACCAGAGTATGCATCAAGGAAACTGTTGCGCCCCGATTTAACAAATCGAGACATTATTGAATTTCATAAGAAAAACAATAATACAAGAGGTTCATCATGCGACAACCGTACATACGACATTGTTCATGGTACGCAGACCATATTTATTACATCATTGTTTTAATAAAACAGTAGAGTAAAATAATTAGAAAACGGCATGACGAACTTCTTCTTCAGGATCTTTCTTCTTGACTGGGTCGCTACTCCAGACCGTCTTCAAGATAAGCATCCTCTGTGGGGTCCAACGGGTATGAGTACAAAAAGTACTCAACAAGCCACCGCAGATGCAAATAATAATGCAGGATAATAAACAAGGAAGGATAATGGCTAACATTGCGGAATAAAGCAGTTGCAGTTATGGCATTTAGTGTAATCATATTTTAATCATGCGGAAAGTAAACATGAGCATCATCAACATCAACTAACTCGAGGAGTACGTTTTACCTCCTCGCACCACGGTCCTTACATGACAAACAACATGCACATTCATATTCAAGTAAACTAACTGGGGGATGTCACGCAACCCGCCCTTGACCGTGGGCTCGGCTTTTCGAAAAGATTTAAGACTCTGATCAGAGATGTACTACTGTACCCACAAGGCACGCACTCATCTCAACGAGATGACCCATTTCACGGGAACTCGTGCCAAAACCTCAATATGAGATGTTCCAAGCGATAACCACCCGCTCTAGGTTTCGCCGGCGCGCCGGGCCGCATCCCGGCTAACGTCGCACCCCCTTTTGCGCCACATTGGTACAAGTCACCCGCAGGTGCAACTTGACCCATCTCCAAGTGGTGGCCTCGGTTTGGAACAACCCATACCTTAGTTAGGACTTACCCACTAGACTTGTGGTTAGTACGTAAGTGTATTGCAACGGATCCCTCAGACCGGTCCTTATAGTGCCCCGGGTGCGACTGACCAATGCCCTAGCTTGCACCCGGAACCCACCATGCATACACTCACAACCATGACTCATCACTAACAGAATTTCCAAAGATAAGAAGTAACGGGATCATATAACAGAACCATTTCACTACGACTCATTTTTATCCTATAGCGGCCGTGCCAATACATTGGACACTAGCTAATATCATTGATCATATGGTGACAAGGAGGTTAGGCGAGATAGCATGGCTTGGGTTGCACATCAAGGTCGGGGGATCCTAAATAAATATAATGTAAGGGTTCATTTGACTAATGCATATACATAACCTATGTGTTTTAGCGATAGTCGATTCAGACATGGGTTCAATATGCTCAAAAGAATGGTTTGGTGACTTGCCTTGTTCAGCAAAGGGAGAGGGAGGGACTTCGGGGAAGTACTCCGGCTCTTCGGCGACGTCGTAGTCTTTTTAATATAAAGTAAAATAAAAAGGAGTACCACATTCAATCAAACCATATAACATTACATTGCAAGCATATAAGTTAAAGTCGATTTGATTAAAAATAAATAAACTCAAAGGTTAAGGTTCTGACTTTTATAAATAATTTTAAAGGGATTAAAATGAAGGGTTGTCCTTTTTAGGAAACAAATGTTTAAATGGGATTATGGTCATATTAAATTCTCAAACAAGTGTGAAATGAAAAGTTCATGTCAATTTGGTGGTTTTAAGTGAATGGACAGAAAGGAAATTAATATAAATTTTTCTGAAGTTTAAACATTTTAATCCATATTTTAATCCTAAAGGCTTTTGAATAATTATTTGAATAAACATGAAAATGTCCAAATAAACCTATTGTTTTTATTGCCTAAACATGTAGAGAATAATTTTATGAATTTTCTAAAATTGGAATGGCAATTTTTAGAGTCCAAATGCATTAGATATGAATTTTACAAGTTTAAAAGCATTTCTGGAATTTATTTCCAAATTTTAAACCTCTCAGGTCCACGGTGAGCCAGGCCCACGGTGAACCCGCGCACTGTGCGCGTGCGCCGGCTCGATCTGGACCGTCGGATCTGGATCCGGTGGCCAGGCGCGAGGCGGGAGGGTTAAGTGACAACGGACGGCTAGGATTAAAACGCGCGAAGGGGTACCACGTGGACGCACGAGATCGCACGCCGGGTTAAATGAAAATCGACGCGCGAGATTAAAACGTAACGCTTTGACCAGATCCGACGGTGCGGATTAGATCGCGTACGTGGGCTCACGTGCGTCGTCCGATCGCGATCGCACGGTCGGGATCAGATCCGACACGGCACGGGTACTCGACCCGTGCCGGTCGTCTTCTCCGACGACGGCGAGCGGGCCAGCGGCCACGGCGAGCGACGGCGACCAAGTCTAAGGCCTAAAATGGAACGAGGGTGCTACGGGGATCATGAGGGTACCTCGGCGGCGAGAAAAGGTCGACGGAGCGAGGCCGGCGACAAGCGGAGGCGGTGGAGGTGTTCGGGTTCCGGGCGGCGACGGCGATCCGGCGAGGGTTCTCGTCGACGGGGTGGTGGCCGGCGTTGGGGAGGTCCCGGTGGTCACGATGGTGGCGAAGGCACGGGCGGAGGTGGTCCGGTGCGACGGCGAGCGGTGGCCGGAGACGAACCAGAGGGAATGCGCTAAAGCTCGGAGTGAGGGCGTTCTGTGCGTTCTCGCGACGTGTAGGCGTGAGGGTGAAATGCGGGTGGCCAGGGGGTTTGAATAGGGCCATCGGCGGGGGCAGAGAGAGCGTAGTCTACGGTGGCCGGGAGTTAACGCGTTTAAACGCCGGCGAGGTTCGGGCGACATGCAGGTTCATCGAACCGGGACGCAATCGGGCGGGGTTTAATGGGGGAAACGGTCGCCGGAGCGCGGGGGATTGAATGCCGGGCTCAATTTGAGGGGAGGGGGTCGGGGGCAACGGATCCGAGGCGCGTTATTGCGTCGGCCGGCGAGGGGGGGGGGATTTGGGGGCGGATCTCGCGGAGACGACGAATCCGACAAGTGGGCCAAGGTGGTCAGCGGGAGCGAGTGCGCGGGAGAGGGGGCTGACGGGTGGGGCCGGGTTGTCGGGTTCGCGCGCGAGGGGAGGGATTCGGCGCCGACAGGTGGGACCGGGTTGTCAGTCTAAGGCGAGCGCGGTAACGGGCTGGGCCGGCCGGGAGAGAGAGAAGGGAGGGGGAGGAGCCCATTACTGTTCTATTACTTTTCTGAATAAAAATAATTCCAGAAAATAGATTAAAATATTAGGGCTACTTCCAAGGCTGGTAAAAATTTATAAAAATTCTCAAAATTATATTTTGGTCTTAGGAGCATATACAAAAAGTTTCACCTCCTGATTTGGTCATCTACTCTATGTTGTAGTTCAAAAGGGTATAAAAGGGATTTAAAAAGTATTTTCTGAAATAATAATTCCAATAAATTGAATTTAATAATATTTTTATTGCTTTGAAAATTTGGGGTGTTACAAACCTATCCCCCTTACAAGAATCTCGTCCTCGAGATTGGAACGCTACTCGAATAGCTCGGGGTATTGGGCTTTCAGCTCGTCTTCTTTTTCCCAAGTGGCTTCTTCTGCGGGATGGTTGTTCCATTGGACTTTGCAGAAGCGGACGACGCGACTTCTGGTTACTCTTTCCTTGGTTTCCAAGATCTTGACGGGTCTCTCTATGTAGGTCAAGTCTTCTTGGACATTAAGTTGCTGAAGGTCGGCTTGCTCGGTGGGCACACGGAGACACTTCTTCAGCTGCGAGACATGGAACACATCATGAACGCCTGCCAAGGATGGGGGCAGTTCAAGTTGATATGCCACTTCTCCTTGTCGACGGAGGATCCGGAAAGGTCCGACGTAGCGGGGTGCTAGTTTGCCTTTCATGTTGAACCTTTGAGTGCCACGGAGGGGAGTGACTCGGAGGTAGACGTAATCGCCCTCCTCAAAGGCTAGATCTCTTCGACGGTTATCGGCGTAGCTCTTTTGCCTGGATTGGGCTGCCTTCAGTCGGTCTCTTATGATCTTAACTTTCTCTTCGGCTTCTCTCAATAAATCTGTCCCAAACAGTTGCGATTCTCCGGTTTGATCCCAGAGCAACGGCGTTCTGCACTTACGCCCATAGAGTGCTTCGAACGGGGACATTTGCAGGCTGGCTTGATAGCTGTTGTTGTAGGAGAACTCTGCATAAGGTAAGTTCTTGTCCCACATTCCGCCAAAGTCTAGAGCACAAGCTCTAAGCATATCCTCCAATATCTGGTTGACCCTTTCGGTTTGACCGTCGGTCTGTGGATGATAGGCGGTGCTAAAGTTCAGCCGGGTGCCGTGTTCCTCTTGAAGGTTCTTCCAAAACTTGGAGGTAAACTGACTCCCGCGGTCAGATACAATCTTATTGGGAACTCCGTGGAGGCACACGATCCGGGTCATATACAAATCAGCCAACTTGGCGACGGTGTAAGTTGTCTTGACCGGAACGAAGTGGGCTACCTTGGTGAGTCGATCAACGATCACCCAGATAGAATCATGACCAGCTTGGGTCCTGGGCAGTCCCGTGATGAAGTCCATTCCTATCTCTTCCCATTTCCATTCAGGGACTTTGAGGGGTTGAAGAAGTCCGGCAGGTCTCTGATGCTCTGCCTTGACTCGCCGGCATGTGTCGCACTTGGCCACATACTCGGCTATTTCTCTCTTCATGCTGACCCACCAATATCTCTCCTTCAGGTCTTGGTACATCTTCGTACTCCCGGGATGAATGGAGTAAAGAGTATCGTGAGCTTCCTGAAGGATGAGAGTCTTCAACTCAGGTAAGTTGGGTACACATACTCGGTTTCCAAACCAGATGGTACCATGTTCGTCCTCGGAGAATCCGGGGGCTTTACCCTTCCTCATGTTTTGCTGGATCTCCAGGATGTCTGGGTCTTCCTTCTGCTTCTCTCGGATCTGGTCTATTAAGACAGGCCGAGACTCCAAGGCAGCGAGGTACTCTCGAGTGGTGATCCCTAGGTTTAGCCTTTCCATCTCTCTATAAAGTAGAGGAGCCTGGTCTTGAATCACGATGGCGTTGCAATACCCTTTTCGACTAAGAGCGTCTGCCACCACGTTTGCTTTGCCCGGATGATAATGGATGCCCAAGTCGTAATCCTTGATCAGTTCCAACCATCTCCTTTGCCTGAGGTTCAGATCTGGTTGGGTGAATATATACTTGAGGCTCTTGTGGTCGGTGAAGACCTCACACCGGTTTCCCACAAGGTAATGTCTCCATATCTTCAAGGCATGAACCACGGCTGCTAGTTCCAGGTCGTGGGTTGGGTAGTTCAGCTCATGCGGTCTCAATTGCCGGGAGGCGTAGGATATCACTTTCCCTTCTTGCATTAAGACACATCCCAATCCTTGACGAGAGGCATCACAGTAGACGTGGAAGTCTTTCCGGATGTCTGGCAGAGTCAGAATGGGAGCTGACACCAGCTTCTTCTTGAGAGTCTGGAAGCTCTCTTCGCAGTCGGGGGTCCAGTCAAACTTCACCTCTTTCTGCAGAAGTCTGGTCATAGGCTTGGCGATCTTGGAAAAATTCTCGATGAACCGGCGGTAGTATCCGGCCAATCCGAGAAAACTCCGGATCTCGGTCACGGTCGTTGGCTGTAGCCAGTTGGTTACCGCTTCAACGGTGGTTGGGTCTACCGCTATTCCTCCGGCAGATATAACATGACCGAGGAACTTCACCTCAGACGACCAAAATTCGCACTTGCTGTATTTGGCGTACAGTTGCTGCTCTCTTAGCTTTCCGAGGGTCAGACGGAGGTGAGTCTCGTGTTCTTCCTTGGTCTTGGAGTAAACGAGGATATCGTCGATGAATACCACGATGAACTTATCCAAGAACTCCATGAATACATTGTTCATCATGTTCATGAAAAAGGCCGGGGCATTCGTGAGTCCGAACGACATCACAGTGTACTCGTAGAGTCCATAGCGGGAGGTGAAGGCAGTCTTGGGTATATCTTCCTCCCTGATCCTTAACTGGTGATAACCTGACCTGAGGTCAATCTTGGAAAACACCGAGGATCCTTTCAGCTGATCGAACAGGTCGTCGATCCGAGGCAGTGGGTATTTGTTCTTGATGGTTACGTCGTTCAAGGCTCTATAGTCCACGCACATCCTCTTGGTCTTGTCCTTCTTCATAGCAAATATAACCGGTGCACCCCAGGGTGAGGTACTCGGTCGGATGTAACCTTTCTGCTCTAGGTCTTCGATGTTGCTCTTGACTTCGGCTAGTTCATTGGCGGCCATTCGGTATGGGCGTTTGGAGATCGGAGTGGTCCCCGGGACAAGCTCGATTCTGAATTCGATGTCCCGCTTGGGAGGCATTCCGGGCAGATCTTCGGGGAAAACATCTGCAAACTCCTTGACTATAGGCACCTCTTCAAGAGCTATAGAGCGAAGGGATGCTCCGAGTGGTTTGCGACTGGTCATCCGGAAGGTGACGGTTACGCCTTCAGGACTGGTCATCGTGACGGACTTGTTGGCACAGTCGATCACTCCCTTGTGCTTCATCAACCAATCCATACCTAATATAAGGTCGAGTCCGGTGCATTGGATGAGGACAGGCTCGGCCCGAAACAGCACTCCTTGGATGTCAAGTTGAACCTTAGGGCTGTAGAAGCGAGCTGAGGTCCTATTGCCGGGGGTGGCAATCACCATGGGAATTGGTAGAGGGAGCACGTCCAGATGGTTTGTTTTTGCAAAATCTTCCGAGACAAAGGAGTGGGTTGCTCCAGAGTCAAATAATATGACTGCCGGTACGGAGTTCATAGTAACGTACCGAGTACGACTTCAGGAGCCTCCTGAGCTTCCTCCGCGCTGATGTGGTTGACGCGGGCGCGAACGGCCTGGTGGGGTGCTGCGCCTTGGTTCTGCTTGGGGTGAGGACACTGGTGCGAGTAGTGCCCTTCCTTGCGGCAGTTGAAGCAGACAACCGGCCTTCCTTGACGATCCCTCAAGATCGGGGCCTTGGCGGCCGGTGCCGGCTGAGCGGCCGGAGCTGGTGGAGCGGGGCGAGGATGCCCGACGTTGGATCCACCGGCTGCATGGGGTGGCCTGAAGGCGGGCCGAGGATGGTAGGCGGGCGCTGGTGGCGGAGGGACGAAGCGGGGCCTCTGCGTGTTCGCCTGCTGGTGCTTGAAGGCGATCATCTTCCTCTTCTTGAGGTCCAGCTTGTTCTGCTCAGTCTCTTGGATGAGCGCTTTATTGACCAGCCGCTGGAAGTCGGCGAAGTCGGCGGCGACGAGCTGGATGGACAGCTCATCTTTAAGTCCCCTGAGGAACTTGGCTTGGCGGAGGGCGTCGGTGCGCACTTCCTCCGGTGCGTAGCGGGCGAGGCGGTTGAACTCATGGAGGTACTCCATGACAGTCCTGTTGCCCTGCTGCAGGTCGCGGAACTCCTGCTGCTTGACCGCGATGACACCGGCGGGGACGTGAGCGGCACGAAAGGCGATGGTGAACTCCGCCCAAGTCACCATGTGGCCCTCTGGCTGGGACGCGCGATAGTTGTCCCACCACTCGGCGGCGGGACCCTGGAGCTGATGAGTGGCGAAGGCCACTCGCTCCCGGTCTGTGCAGGGGAGGAGGTCGAGCTTCTTCTCGATAGTGCGGAGCCAATCTCCGGCCTCCATCGGGTTGGTCGTACTCGAGAAGATGGGCGGGCGTACGCGCAAGAACTCGGAGAGTTGCGGAGCGGCCGCGGGTGCTGGTGCGCGAGGGGCGGGCTCCCCGTTCTGCAGACGGTCCAACTGAGCCTGTTGGTGCTGCATTTGGGTGAGGAGGGCGGTGATCAGATGATTCTGATTCGCCATCATTTCCGCCAAGGTGGGGTGGTTGGCGGAAGGCGACCCGGATTGGCGCGGGCCTGTCGCACCCCAGTTGGGCACAACGCCCTCAGGCGCATCTCGGCTCCCTCCTGCTCCGTTGTTGGAGCCGGTGTTCTGGTGGTCGGCCATCTTCTGAATACCCAAGGTGAGGAAACAAAAGATGACGAAACAATAATGCAACCAAAAATTAACATATAGCATTCAAGCACACAAGTATATCAAGTGGTATAAATAGTTCATTACAATTAAGTTCTTATTCCATCTACAACCCAACTCGTTGCAGACGGCACCACATACAAAATTAAGATCTTTATTTGAATTTGCGTCTCCTAACGCCTACTCGCCACCGGAGGCGGTCTCCGTGCTCTCGGAACCACGAGTGCGCGGCTCCAGAGAGATGGTGGGCTCGAGAAAATTCTCGATGATGGAGTCGGAGACGAGGCCGGGGCGTGGTGTAGGGGCGCTGGTGGAAGGCCTGGCGGGGGAGGGTCGTGGCGGGATCCTCTTGGGGCGAGGGAGGGGCTCACGGATAGGCTTCTTCTTCCTTGGAAGAAGAGGAACCATCTCCGCTATATCCTTCTGCAGCTGTATGATCTTGCGCTGCAGCTCGCCGTTCTGCTGGATCAGGTTCTTCGTTTCTTCCCGAAGAAACGCAACCGCCTCATGGTGCTCGTCGGCGTCGAGCACCGCCTCGGTGTGGAGATCATCCATGGCCTGCAGAAGACGCGACTGCCGAGCCATGACCGGATCACGCACGGAGTGAACTCCGAGGTAGATACTACGGTGGGCTCCGGGAGTACGCTTCGGCACAAGCCGGAAGGATGAGTTCTGAATACGATCGTCGTAGATCATCCTCAGCTCCATGAGGGCCTGGAGGGCGACTCGTTGGCACGCGACGTCGAAAGTCGGGCCTCCCAGTGCGGTGGTGTAGGGCGGCAGGTGATCTCCGGAGCCATGGACGGTGAGGGAGACGTCGCAAGGCCCGGCGAACTCGTCGGGGTAGACTCCTTGAAATTCGGGTTCGAAGAGGAACCCGAGGAAGGTGAGCATCATGCGGAGCTCCCGGACGAAGCCCTCGTAGTGACGGCAGTAACTGTGGACTTGGTAGACTGGCATCTACAAAACAGCAAGTTGAATAAAAGTGAGGAGAGGAACAAAGTTTATGAAGTAGATTTTCAAGAAATAATTTCCTATGGTCAATGGCTAGGCGGGTCTGTTTGGCTTCCTACAGTCAAGTCGGCTCTGATACCATCTTGTTGCGCCCCGATTTAACAAATCGAGACATTATTGAATTTCATAAGAAAAACAATAATACAAGAGGTTCATCATGCGACAACCGTACATACGACATTGTTCATGGTACGCAGACCATATTTATTACATCATTGTTTTAATAAAACAGTAGAGTAAAATAATTAGAAAACGGCATGACGAACTTCTTCTTCAGGATCTTTCTTCTTGACTGGGTCGCTACTCCAGACCGTCTTCAAGATAAGCATCCTCTGTGGGGTCCAACGGGTATGAGTACAAAAAGTACTCAACAAGCCACCGCAGATGCAAATAATAATGCAGGATAATAAACAAGGAAGGATAATGGCTAACATTGCGGAATAAAGCAGTTGCAGTTATGGCATTTAGTGTAATCATATTTTAATCATGCGGAAAGTAAACATGAGCATCATCAACATCAACTAACTCGAGGAGTACGTTTACCTCCTCGCACCACGGTCCTTACATGACAAACAACATGCACATTCATATTCAAGTAAACTAACTGGGGGATGTCACGCAACCCGCCCTTGACCGTGGGCTCGGCTTTTCGAAAAGATTTAAGACTCTGATCAGAGATGTACTACTGTACCCACAAGGCACGCACTCATCTCAACGAGATGACCCATTTCACGGGAACTCGTGCCAAAACCTCAATATGAGATGTTCCAAGCGATAACCACCCGCTCTAGGTTTCGCCGGAGCGCCGGGCCGCATCCCGGCTAACGTCGCACCCCCTTTTGCGCCACATTGGTACAAGTCACCCGCAGGTGCAACTTGACCCATCTCCAAGTGGTGGCCTCGGTTTGGAACAACCCATACCTTAGTTAGGACTTACCCACTAGACTTGTGGTTAGTACGTAAGTGTATTGCAACGGATCCCTCAGACTGGTCCTTATAGTGCCCCGGGTGCGACTGACCAATGCCCTAGCTTGCACCCGGAACCCACCATGCATACACTCACAACCATGACTCATCACCAACAGAATTTCCAAAGATAAGAAGTAACGGGATCATATAACAGAACCATTTCACTACGACTCATTTTTATCCTATAGCGGCCGTGCCAATACATTGGACACTAGCTAATATCATTGATCATATGGTGACAAGGAGGTTAGGCGAGATAGCATGGCTTGGGTTGAACATCAAGGTCGGGGGATCCTAAATAAATATAATGTAAGGGTTCATTTGACTAATGCATATACATAACCTATGTGTTTTAGCGATAGTCGATTCAGACATGGGTTCAATATGCTCAAAAGAATGGTTTGGTGACTTGCCTTGTTCAGCAAAGGGAGAGGGAGGGACTTCGGGGAAGTACTCCGGCTCTTCGGCGACGTCGTAGTCTTTTTAATATAAAGTAAAATAAAAAGGAGTACCACATTCAATCAAACCATATAACATTACATTGCAAGCATATAAGTTAAAGTCGATTTGATTAAAAATAAATAAACTCAAAGGTTAAGGTTCTGACTTTTATAAATAATTTTAAAGGGATTAAAATGAAGGGTTGTCCTTTTTAGGAAACAAATGTTTAAATGGGATTATGGTCATATTAAATTCTCAAACAAGTGTGAAATGAAAAGTTCATGTCAATTTGGTGGTTTTCAGTGAATGGACAGAAAGGAAATTAATATAAATTTTTCTGAAGTTTAAACATTTTAATCCATATTTTAATCCTAAAGGCTTTTGAATAATTATTTGAATAAACATGAAAATGTCCAAATAAACCTACTGTTTTTATTGCCTAAACATGTAGAGAATAATTTTATGAATTTTCTAAAATTGGAATGGCAATTTTTAGAGTCCAAATGCATTAGATATGAATTTTACAAGTTTAAAAGCATTTCTGGAATTTATTTCCAAATTTTAAACCTCTCAGGTCCACGGTGAGCCAGGCCCACGGTGAACCCGCGCACTGTGCGCGTGCGCCGGCTCGATCTGGACCGTCGGATCTGGATCCGGTGGCCAGGCGCGAGGCGGGAGGGTTAAGTGACAACGGACGGCTAGGATTAAAACGCGCGAAGGGGTACCACGTGGACGCACGAGATCGCACGCCGGGTTAAATGAAAATCGACGCGCGAGATTAAAACGTAACGCTTTGACCAGATCCGACGGTGCGGATTAGATCGCGTACGTGGGCTCACGTGCGTCGTCCGATCGCGATCGCACGGTCGGGATCAGATCCGACACGGCACGGGTACTCGACCCGTGCCGGTCGTCTTCTCCGACGACGGCGAGCGGGCCAGCGGCCACGGCGAGCGACGGCGACCAAGTCTAAGGCCTAAAATGGAACGAGGGTGCTACGGGGATCATGAGGGTACCTCGGCGGCGAGAAAAGGTCGACGGAGCGAGGCCGGCGACAAGCGGAGGCGGTGGAGGTGTTCGGGTTCCGGGCGGCGACGGCGATCCGGCGAGGGTTCTCGTCGACGGGGTGGTGGCCGGCGTTGGGGAGGTCCCGGTGGTCACGATGGTGGCGAAGGCACGGGCGGAGGTGGTCCGGTGCGACGGCGAGCGGTGGCCGGAGACGAACCAGAGGGAATGCGCTAAAGCTCGGAGTGAGGGCGTTCTGTGCGTTCTCGCGACGTGTAGGCGTGAGGGTGAAATGCGGGTGGCCAGGGGGTTTGAATAGGGCCATCGGCGGGGGCAGAGAGAGCGTAGTCTACGGTGGCCGGGAGTTAACGCGTTTAAACGCCGGCGAGGTTCGGGCGACATGCAGGTTCATCGAACCGGGACGCAATCGGGCGGGGTTTAATGGGGGAAACGGTCGCCGGAGCGCGGGGGATTGAATGCCGGGCTCAATTTGAGGGGAGGGGGTCGGGGGCAACGGATCCGAGGCGCGTTATTGCGTCGGCCGGCGAGGGGGGGGATTTGGGGGCGGATCTCGCGGAGACGACGAATCCGACAAGTGGGCCAAGGTGGTCAGCGGGAGCGAGTGCGCGGGAGAGGGGGCTGACGGGTGGGGCCGGGTTGTCGGGTTCGCGCGCGAGGGGAGGGATTCGGCGCCGACAGGTGGGACCGGGTTGTCAGTCTAAGGCGAGCGCGGTAACGGGCTGGGCCGGCCGGGAGAGAGAGAAGGGAGGGGGAGGAGCCCATTACTGTTCTATTACTTTTCTGAATAAAAATAATTCCAGAAAATAGATTAAAATATTAGGGCTACTTCCAAGGCTGGTAAAAATTTATAAAAATTCTCAAAATTATATTTTGGTCTTAGGAGCATATACAAAAAGTTTCACCTCCTGATTTGGTCATCTACTCTATGTTGTAGTTCAAAAGGGTATAAAAGGGATTTAAAAGTATTTTCTGAAATAATAATTCCAATAAATTGAATTTAATAATATTTTTATTGCTTTGAAAATTTGGGGTGTTACAGAAACTCAGGAGCTCGGAGACAGCCGTAGAGTCAAAAAGTTGATCAATACGAGTCATGGGGTAGGGGTCTCGTGGGCATGCTTTATTCAGAGATGTGAAGTCAATGCACATGCACCATTTGCCGGAGTCCTTTTTCTTGATGAAGACGGGGTTAGCCAACCACTCCGTGTGGGACACCTCCCTAATGATTCCGTCTCTTAACAACTTTTCTAACTCCGCCTTAGCGAGGTCTGCTCTTTCAGTTGACAACATGAGGAGCCCTTGGTGAACAGGTCGAACCTTAGGGTTAATGATCAAGCTATGCTCGATAATGCTCCGGTCAACTCTGGGGATATCTTCGTCTGACCAGGCGAAAACATCTAGATTTTCTCGAACCACTTCTTCTAGCGAAATGGCGAACTCCGAAGGCAACCCCTTGCCGAACTGAATGGTGTATTCTCCGCCTTCTTTGACAATGATCCTCGTGACTTCATCACCTTCTGGGCTTGGCTTGAGGGAAGGGTTCTTTGAAGGGTCCAGGGACCCCGAAGCCTCCTCCGAGTGCTCTTGAACACTGTTTACTTGCCGAGGATCAAGTGGTGGTCCGTGGTCGTATTCTCCTCTCCTAGCTGTAGCTTGATCTCCAAGGATTGTAAGGACTCCACCTTGCGTGGGCATTTTGAGACACAAATAATTATGGTGCACCATAGCTCCAAATTGATTCAGCATCCCTCTTCTGAAGATTGCGTTGTAGGCATACGGAGCGTCGACAACATCAAAGATGACATCTTCGACTCTAGCTAGGGGCCCCTCACCGAAAGCAACCTCGAGGCCTATTTGGCCGAGGGCATCGAGAGGAGGGCCTGTGAAGCCTTGAAGTGGGCGAGCTGCAGGAAGTAGATGCCTTCGGGGATGCACAGTTGATCGAAGGCTTGGACGAAGAGTATGTTAGCGGAGCTTCCACCGTCAACCAACACCCTTTGAATTTCCACCCCTGCAACATTAGCTAAAATGACAAGGGGTCAGCATGGGGGAATTTCACCCCTACAGCATCATTGGCAGAGAATGATATGGTCACATGGGACCACTCGGGCATTTCTGCAGCCGAGTTTGAAGTCCCTATATGTCCTACTTCACGAACATAATCCCTCCATTGATGCTTTGACATATTCCCGACGGTACCCCCTCCGGAGATGGGTAGGACCACTCTCTTGCCACGATCTTGAAGATCTTCTTGCTTCAGTGGTGGCATAATGTTGGCCACTGAGGGTTGCATAGGGGCTTCGAGATTGCCTATATGCCCGACAACTTGTATGGGCTCTAGCTGTGTTGCTGGAGGGGCTCAGTCTGAAGTGCTTCGACCTAAGTTTCTCCCAAGGTACTCGCCCTAGAGAGTCAGTATGGACTTGCAATCCTTGGTGGCATGTCTTCTGTTTTCGCCATGCACACAACAAAAGAGTCTTGCCATGGTGAGCTGGTTTACCTGGTGGCTTCGAGCCACTAGCTTTATTGCCCTGAGCCTATTGATAGTTGGAAGGTATCTTTGGAGCGGAGGGGGCAATATTCAATACTTCAGAGCAAGGGTGCTTCCTTCCTCTTCTCTGATCGAAGAGGGTCTGCGGAGGACTCGGAGCCCCTGGCTCTATCTTGACTTCTTGGGAAAGGGTTGGTGTGGACGAAGTAGTCATCCGGAGACACCCCTATTCTGCTTTGGCATACTACTCGAAGTATGCCATCAATTGTCTACTGAAGACACAAGCTTCCGGTAAAGTTTGTTGAGAATGTCAAAATTCATTACACCTTTGTGCACCGCATCCACAACAGATGACGTGGATTGCCCCTTGATCTGGGACTTGGTGTGGGTGAAGCATTTGAAGTATTCCCGAAGAGTTTCTCTCGCCTGCTGTTTCGCCTAAAAAAGGCTTCTAGTAGACATCGGGGCTACGAAGGTCCCCTAGAAGTTACTCACGAATTTCTTCTTCAACTGCTCCAATGACTTAATTGATCCTGGCTTTAGAGACTAGAACCAACGAATGGCTACACCTTCTAATGCAAGGGGAAACACTTTGCCATCGTATTTTGGACCCCTCCGCTAGCTTCTATTGCAAGAGCGTAAGAGCGAGAGAATTCTCCGAGATCAGCCCCTCTGGAGTACTTGTGCAGCTTTGAGGCTCGGAACCTGGGATCGAAGCACACCTTTTGCAAGTCCGAATGCAGCGGAGATTCATCATCGAAGGAGGCGTTCTCGGTGCTCTCTTGGACGGCGCCAACTGTTAGCGTAACGGATTACGCTAACAGGTTCTATAAAACCTAGAATTGACAAACAAAGTGTTTGCGAATGCGGACTATCTCAAGCCTCCGAAAAGGATAATAGCTTGGAATAGTGTATTGAATATTGGATTATTTGATGCCTCTTACAGGGCAAGAAGGGTGGTATTTATAGGTAAAATCTCTAGAGAAAAGACTTTTTTACCCTTCAATTACAACCGACATAGTGGATACTATTTTGGTATCCCTTATAGGGTTAATATGGTAAAACATGCTCAAAGGATGTTGATAAGGTAGATGTCCCATCCTTCTGGTTGTTTTCCACTCCAGAGGGAAAGCCTTTCAGAGGGTCTATTTGTACCGGAGCCTGGATGGACCCTTCGGCTTCGAGCCCTTCAATCCGGAGGAAAGTCTTGGGCTCTAAGATTAAGATTTGCCTTTATCTTTGTTGCATAATGCATTTTCTTGGAATCTTGGAGGATCATGAGGATGAAGTCTTTTCCCCCAACAACTAATATTATGGTCATTTAAAAAATAATTTTTAGGTTGCATTCTGAATTTGGCAACCCACATATGCAATATCCAAAGCACATCACAAACATTTAATCACAGAAAATTCATTACAAAATTATTATCATATATATTAACTTCTATATCGTTGTCTCGAAGAACATGGCTAAAACAAAGATCCATACATAAGATGGTTTCATGGCTTCTAACTAATAGCTAATTTATAGTGATATCAAGAGCTTGGATAGTGTCCTAGGAGAAGCACCATATAAACAGCTTAAGAAGAAGCACCATGGATAGCGCAAGGAGCACTAATGCACCACCATGGGTAGCTTAAGGAGCACCACCACCTACATGGCAGCATCCGGGCAGGAGCACCACGGTGAACGGCCATGCCAACTTCGAATGCATTATCTCGAATAAATTTGTTAAAACTAGTATTTATCTCAAAGAAAATAGTTAAAAGCAGTAGGTCAGTTTACCATGTAATAATAAAATTAAAACAAGGTTAGCAACGACGGACGATGCATGTGTATGGGAAAGAGAAGAAGGATGACGACCTTAGAAGGAGGACAAGGAGAATGCAACCAAGGTGGCAGCGAGTAGGGCAGCCACGCGTGCCACGACCAATGGTGCATGTGGCCAGGAGGAACAACGAAGTAGCTAGGAGCACGACGAAAGCGACGACGGGGGTGGGAGTTAGGGTTAGGGTTGTGCGAAATAAAAGCGTGATGATTTACTTCGGTGTACCACCTATTTATAAGCGAGAGGAGTCATCAGTAACTGGTGGTAGTTAGCACCTGTCACTAATAATGTAGGGGACTTTAGTGACGGGTGAATATTGTTATACGTCACTACAGGATCAACCTTTGGTGATGGGTAACAATATTCACCCATCAATAAAATAGACCTATCATCTCACCTTCTATTATTTTTTAATGATGGGTGGTAATTTCACTCGTCACTACACGATCCTTTAGTGATGGGTGATTATTATTACCCATCACTAATGTTATGGTAATTTTGAAATAAATAATAGTTTTTAGGCTACAACCTGAATCAAAGCCAGGATTTGGTAGCCAACATATCCAATATTCCAAAATACATCACATATAATTTATCACGGAACACAGATAATTCATCACAAAATATTTATAACCTAGTATTACATCATACCCTAGGTTTACACCATATACATTATAACCTAAATTGCATCATTATTGATGTTGAAATGGAAGGAGCACACTGTGCCAACTTCTAACGAGTTGTTATGAAGAAATTGGCCAAAACCTTTAGTTAGATGACACTGTCTATCCGTCGCTTTATGCACCGCAATTGGGACTGCCTCAGACCCTACTACTGTCACCTGAATCTCGGTGGTCTGGTGGTGTAGGTGAGGTGTGATATAATTTTCATAGTACTATCTTGAAAAGTACTATAAAAATAAAATTAAAACAAAGTTATTAGATAAGACTATCTATATAGATGATCTAGTTAACCAACTACATGTGCAAATAACTTGCCACCAACTTCTTGTTGATGATCGCGTTATTTATTGTGCATATATATAATCGACTCTCGGAGGATAAACCATGTTGAGATGTCTTGTAAGAGTGTCTTTCTTGCTGGAGTTAGATCTGTTGGATTGCCAAAATAACAGATGTGCTTCAATTGGTCCATTTGGTCTGTGTCAACCTCCCTAGCTATCCGCTTCCCCTTCCTGTCTACAACATTGCTAGGACCCTCACCTGACATTATAAGAAACCATGATAACAACATAAACAAAACATGTGCATGTGTAGTAATGTCAGTTATCTATGTATACCACTATCATCATTGTATTCTATTTTGATAGTCGCTGGAGTCTTCTCATCACCAAAGTTAGTGTAGAATCTGGCCATAACAGTCAATGGGGTTGTCTCATTGTTAATACACAATAGTCCCCTTGTTTTAGGCCATCCCTCTTATAATAAATTCATGCCACACTTTGTGGAGGCATATCCTACCGCCGCTCGCATAGCTCACAACTTCAACCTCAGTGGTGCACCCATCTCTTTTCATTATCTAGAGGTTATTGTCAGCACAAATGTTATTGATATCACAAAATCATTTTGACAAATACTACAATAGTAAGGTAATGTCACTTCAGTTTGTTAACACAATAAACATTATATGTAATTGTTGACATGAAAACGTGCCCCCGCACATGGGTCAGTTCGACAATCCAAAAGTGTGCAGATACTTAGGGACAAGCCTAAGCGTAACACAACACTGACGTCGCATTCCGACTACCCTTAATAGTGGCAAGGGGGTGGAGTTGCCAGGTAATCAGATCACACAGAAATAATTCCATTAACCGAAAAGAAATATTTTAGATAAAATAAACCAGCAAGCTGAATAGAGCCTAACTGATTTGAAGTATGATGCGCGAAGGGTATCGCCAAAGGGTACCTTCAGTGTCCAGACTAATCTAGCTGAAGGCAGGCTCCGGACAGATCTCGACGCGAAATCACCTCCGAACAGCAGGGTTCGGTGCGAAGTCTCTAACAGATCAAAATATTTCCAACGCAACGTACTAGAGTGACTCCATCTAGCACGGGGTGCAAACATGGCGAAGCCTGTCTCAACGAAACCTGTTGCGGAGCGTGTTGGCGTGCGAGACTTGGTCAAACCGACAATAGCGTGACAGTCCGGCACGGGTAGTCGAAGCAATATTCCCACCGAAGGGTGCTCTAGCAGCCTCCAAATCTAGTCTCCTAGCTCCGGACACCTCCGGCGAAGTGGCTCCAAACGTGAAAACCTACAAACGAAATAGAGATCAAGTGCCAATTCGGCCTAGGGACCGAATCTGCTAAGTGTTGTAGCAGGGAATCGAAGGTAGCAATCTGTTACATAGATTAACGGGTACTTCAAAGGCGAAGTAACAAGGAGATAGAAATATGTTACATAGATTAACGGGTACTTTGAGAAACCATATTGAAGAATATGGTTTTGATATTCCAGATGTAATGAGTGATTGTCAACGGAAGTCAAAGGAAGGGAGAGATGAAGACCTGCCGAGTCTGAGGCGCATGTGACTCAGGTACACGGGCAGTGAGCGACGGCCGGGTAGAGGAGCTGCGGAGTCGGGCTGGCCCAATCCGGGTACATGGCTAGGAGCGGCAGATGATCCACTTGTCTGTTGACTGGGTTTGACTCAGGTACACGGGCGGCGAGCGATTGCCGGGCTGAGGAAGCTGCGGGGTCGGGTCAGCCCAATCCGGGTATCCGGTGCGAAGACGGTGGACGCTTTGTCAGTTTCGGTGTAAAACTGACAAACCATGTTTAATTCGTTTTTAGGATATTAATATTTAGTTTTAAAGTTTAGAATATGTTTATTCGAGTCAGTTAATTTTTCTAAGAATATTTAGTAATTTTCGGAATTTATCTTAGAGTCAGTTTATTTTACCTGAGGGTAAAGTAGTCTTTTCATGTATTAGGATTTGCCTATAAATAGGCCCCTATCCCCTTAGGGATAGTTGACTGTTTTCTAATAGATTAATCTACGGTCCACGGCTGTAATTGTCTCCGCGGCTTTCCACATCGCAGCAGCGCAGTTCAGGCAAGTGAAGCCGCAGGGAAAATCACGATGTGTTGATCGGCGTGGGACCCGCAGGCCGGCATACATGCTGCGCTAATTTTTTTTGGTATCCACGACGTGCAGGCGCAAGTGCAGCAGCAGCTTCTCCTTTCCGTAGGCACGGCTCTCCACGCAAGGTCACAAGTGCTGCACACTGCAGCAGCTTTCACGTGGGCCCCACATCCTTTTTACCTTGCCTTGAGTCAGGCACAAAAGCTGCAGCACAGTGCATGCATAGCCTATGGCAGGATTAACACAGCGAAGCCAGGCGGTGCTAGTTTCTTTTCTTCTGTAGCGCGCGGAGCAGAGCAACGAAAAAATTTCTACAACAGAGGCTTTTTGATGCAGATTGGCATGCAGGTAAGTAGATCTAATCTCCTATTTTCTAGTTCGACTAAAAACAGTAGTTTATTAGTAGTTTAGTTTATCTGCTAGTCTTTTTATTAGCATAAAAATTAATCTCGCAGTAAATCATTTAATCTGTTTAATTTTTCTCTACTAATCTTGTATTATTTGTTTAAGTAGTTTTTTTAATCTGCTCGTATAAAAATAAACCTAAAAATTTTATTAGTCATAGTCATATTTTTATTCTAGGTTTATACGTGCAATATTTTCAGTTTATTTCTGAACTAATTTTTAATGATCCATGGTTTATTCATTTGATTAGTATTTTATTTCTAGACTGAAATATAAATATTTCATGATTTCTCTAGGTGTTTTTATTTACTGCAGTATTTTTATTTAGGTTATTTTTTATATCATTTAAATTAAGACACCGGTCATTTTTAGGCTAGACAATCTTAGTTCCTGTAATTTGTTTTGCAAATATTATTTGTCTGGTTAAGTTTATTAGGGTGTTGGGGTTAAAATATAGTTTAGCAAGAAATTTTTAGGCGCCCATTCACCCCCCCTCTGGTCGCTACTTTCGGTCCTACATACTTCACATGCGAAGTTACAAGGATTACCACTATTTCGACGTGGCCAGCGGAGGGCTTCCAGGCAAACACATGAAGGTTGCAGAAAAGTAAATAAAAGTAAGGGTACGGTTCAAAGCTAGGGCTTTGTGATTGATTTGTGTTGGTAAGGTTAACGAACTGGCCTCACCCCTATATTTATTGGGCTAGTCTTCTAATATCTAAGATTAATATATTAAGATTCAGCCTAATCACATGTAGGGATAAAATTAGCTAGAATCAGACTCAAACTCTATCTCCGGAAATCAGCCCGAAGTGGGCCTTCGGCAGGGCCCACCGAAGCCTGCTCCTAGGGCCGAAGCTTCAGTGAGGCAGGCCTTTGGAGGCTTTCGGGCCGAAGCTAGCAGTCCGCTATAAAGCTTCCGAAGCCGAGGGCTCAATGGGCCTTCAGCCCTATAGGGCTTCGGCCCGATCCAGGACATGTGTATTTTTGGGCCAAACTACCAAAATTGATATTTTGACAATCTTGCCCATCTAATGCCATTTTTTGCCATCAACACATGTCCCCTGCCTTTTAGTGAACTAAGTGAACTAAAAGCATAACGGGCTAAGGACGATACCTCCCGTATCGGCCTTTCGACACTTTCAAGTAGTTTGCCACACACTCGGGAAATACTTTTTCAAGTACCTACCATTCAAAACTCTTCGAAACCGCTCTCCTTGTATAGATTCTAGTACATATGCATTACCTGGAGCGATTTCGGCTATTTTGAAAGGGCCTTCCCAACTAGGTGACCACTTACCAAATTTTGGGCTCTTAGTGCCTAAGGGCAAAATCATCTTCCAAACCAAGTCACCAACTTGAAATGATCTTGGTTTAACTTTCTTATTGTAGGCTCTAGCTACTCTCCTCTTGTCCATCTCTATAGCTTCTAAAGCCCTTAGCCTCTTATCGGTCACTTCTTCTAAATTGTCCTTCAAAAGAGTCTCATATTAATCGGCCGGTAATCCATCTTGCTTTAGAACTCTTAAAGAGCCAAGATCCACTTCTATAGGTAAAACGACCTCTTGCCCATATACTAGATCATATGGACTAACTTTGGTAGCATTGTGCTTTGCAATTCTACAAGCCCATAGCGCCTCGGAAAGCACTTCATGCCACCTCTTAGGGAACTCTTCGATTTTCTTCTTAATGAGCTTAATCACAGTTTTATTACTAGACCCGGCCTAACCATTGGCCTGAGCATAATATGGTGAAGAGTTTATCAACTTGATACCATAAAATTCGGCAAAGTCTCTCACTTCTTTAGAAACAAATGAAGTACCTTGATCTATAGTGAGAGTTTGGGGAATACCGAATCTATGTATAATGTGCATCAAGATAAAATCAGTTACCTCATTGTGAGTCATATTCTTGAGAGGCACGGCTTTGGTCCATTTGGTGAAGTAGTCTGTTGCCATCAACATGAACTGATGCCCTTTTGAAGGAGGATAAATTTGGTCAATGAAGTCTAAACCCCAACCTCGGAACAGCCATGGCTTGATAATAGGGTTAAGTAATGAAGCAAGAGCTAGCTGAATATTATCAAACTTCTGACATGCTTCACACCCTCTATAATATCTAAAACAATCCTTAGTCATAGTTGGCCAGTAGAAACCTTCTCTTTTGAGCATCCAACTCATTTTCCGGGCCGATTGATGAGTGTCACAAAGCCCTTCATGGACCTCTTCCATAGCTACTTTGGATTGTTCATCGTGTAAACACTTTAAAAGTACTCTATCAATAGTTCGGCGATACAGTACATCATCTAGCAATATAAATTTAAACGCTTGTCGCCGAACTTTCTGATCAACCCTTTGATTGGGATCTCTCAAATACTGGACGATTGGAATTCTCCAATCATCCTTACGGTCATCCGGAGGGTTTGCTAACTCCTTTCCTAGGGTGATCTCCAAACTGCTAACATCAGAGTGCCCCCGGGCCTTTCCAATTTCTACCGAAGGCTGATTGGGTCAGCCGTGCGGAGCCAATCAAACCGAAGCCTTCCGTCGGAGGGTTCTGGTTCACGAAGACCTCTGCTGTCCAACGAGCTTTGGTGCAGGGGCTCCGGTGTGCAAGGCCCTTCAGCGGATGGAGTGCTCCAGCATGATGGTTTCAACACGTGGCACCCTTCGATGGTCGGAGGGGTCCGACCCATAGGGTTCGACAGACCTCGCGCATGCCTGAAGCCTCTGCCTTCGGCAGTAAGACCAAACATTGGTTTTCCCTGCACAGAAAATTTTCAACTACTGACCTGATAGCCAGATTCTTACTGAGCCAAATCATTTGCAATTGAATTAGCTTCTCTTGACACATGAGAAATTTTGAATTCATCAAAAGTAGCAACTATGTCTAAACATTTATCCAAGTAACTATTTAGCAAGCCATTAAAACATTGAGCACTTCTAGCTATTTGTTATACTACTAACAGAGAATCACCACATGCATGGATATGTTTAGCACCTATAGATTCTAGCAATTCAAGCCCTAGCAATAAAGCTTCATATTCAGCTTTGTTATTAGTAGAAGGAAATTCTAAACGGGTCGAGGTTTCAAAGTGCAAACCATTAGGTGATGTGAGGACTACCCCGATACCTTGGCCATTCTTGCAAGCTGAACCATCAAAATAAAGTTTCCATGGTACTACTTCAACTAGAGCAATATCGTCACCCTAGTTGACATCCACGTGGTGATCAACTATGAAATTAGCAACAATTTGGCCTTTCATAGCTCTTAGAGGTTCATAGGCCAAATCATACTCAATCAATGCGTAAGCCCACTTTTCGATTCTTCCACTTAGATTCGGCTTTTGCAACATGTATTTTATAATATCGGTTTGGCAAGCGACAATACATGTAGTAGAGAGAAGATAGTGACGTAATTTGGTACATGCGTAATAAAGTGATAAACAAAAACGCTCCACAAACACATACCTAGTTTCGGCGTCCAGCAAGCGACGGCTCAAGAATGTGATAATGTACTCTCTTCCCTCCACCTCCTGGTTTAGCACGACCCCTATCACGCTATCCTCGGTGGCGATATACAGTCGAAATGGAATTCCTGCTTTTGGTGCTCTTACCACGGGTGGTGATGATAAGCATTCTTTAATATTTTCAAAGGCGCTCTACTGGCTCGCCCCCCAAGTGAACCCGGCTTCATTCTTTAGCCAGAGTATAGGGACAAAGGCATAAATCTTGCCAGACAAGTTAGTTATAAAGCGACACAAATAATTCATCTTGCCTAGCAACTTTTGCACATTTTTCTTGCATGTCGGTGCTGCAAAGTTTCTAATCTTCTCAAGCCTCTTAGGATCAATTTCTATACCTCTTTCATGAATCATGAATCCTAAGAACTTGCCTGTCGATACGCCAAAAGCACATTTGAGTGGGTTCATTTTCAAACCATACTGTTGCATCCTATCAAAAGCAACTTTCAAATCGGCTAAGTGGTTTCCCATAGCATCCGATTTGACTACAATATCATCTATGTATAGTTCTAACATAACTCCTAACAAGTCATGAAAGATCAAGTTCATAGCACGTTGATATGTAGCGCCGGCTATCTTTAAACCAAAAGTCATAACGACCCACTCGAACAAACGGACAAAACCCAAGCATTGAAAACTCAGTACCTTGTGTCCTAAAGCATCGTTGATTAGCATGTCTGCTATTGGCATGGGATACTCGTCTTTTGGAGTGGCCTTGTTCAGATCCTTGAAATCAATACAAACTCATATCTTGACGCTCCCCTTCTTCTCTACAAGCACAATGTTAGCAACCCATTCAGCATACCTGCATGGCCTAATAAACTCAGCCTTGAGTAATTGCTCTACCTCTTCTTTAACTCAATCATAGACGGCTAAATTAAAGCGACGCAGAGGCTATTTATAAGGCCTAAATCCGGGTTTAATAGGTAGCCGATGCTCCACGAGCGCGTGGCTTAATCCGGGCATCTCACTATATTCCCAAGCGAAATAATCGACGTACGACCGAAGCAACTTTATTACTTCGGCCTTTTCATCAACCTGTAAACGTTGGTTTACAAAAGTCGGCCTTGGGATGCTACCATCGCCTATGTTGGCTTCTTCTAAATGGTCGGCTGACGCAAAACCTTGTCCTAATTTTTCTACTTCGCTAAAGTCTTCGATAGCCTCGGCAATACCATTTTTAGTAGACCGATATTGCTCTACACGAGACTTTAGCCAATCTAGATTACTTTTGCTAGACATGACCACTAACTTAGAAATAGTCGTGCTACACCAGCCGACTTCACAAATACTAGTATGAAACGTCCTCCGGACACACTAACGAAGTCATAATCCGAAAGATCCCTACCTGATAGACATTTTACTTTGTTGTGGATGGCGTCAATGGACACATCGGCCAATGCTACCTGGGCTGAAGTGTGAGCTGGTATGACTTCCACATCATCGTCGTCCCACTGTATTAGGCAATGATGCAAAGTAGATGGGATATAGCAATTCGCATGAATCCAGTCACACCCGAGCAGTACGTTGTAGTTACCTTGCACGTCAATGACGAAGAATACTGTCGGCAACGTCTTGTTTCCTACTGTTAACTCCATGGAGAGTACGCCTTTGGCCTCAAAACTCTCGCCGTTGAAGCCATTGAGCATTAGGTTAGTCTTCTTCAAGTCCTCCTCGTCCCTGCCAAGTTTTTCAAAAGCGAATAAGGCATTAGGTTAACAGTGGCGCCACTGTCAACAAGCATCCTAGAGATCGGCTTCCCGTCAATGTGACCTCTGACGTAGAGAGGCTTTAGATGGCGAGCCGTATCCTCGGGTTTCTCAAAAATAGCGTTGCGTGGGCCGAGGTTCAACTGAGTGACCTCGACCTCATCCTGTGGTAGGGAAAACTTGGTGGGCAGCATGACGACATTGATATCCATCGCCTGAGGTGCGGGCCCCTTAGAGACGGGTGAGTAGTCATCGTCAAGCGTGTCGTCATCGTCGTCGCTTGGACTAGGAGCCGGGTTGGTTATCTGAACCGGCTTGACCCTCCATACTTGTCTTGTAGCTGGCCGGGGCGGATCTCCTCAAAAATGGCGTCTCGTTCTACCTTGGCCTTTCTCTCGCGCATCTCCTGTGCTCGTAGGCATTGTAGACGTCTTTTCTATGATTTGGACATGTCCGGAGGTGCCCAAGATGGTTGTGGCTTAGTGCTAGGCACCACCACCTTGTTTTTGTGATCTTTTGCCAAAGGGGTATCACCCAGGTCCACCTCGTGTGTTTCACAATCGGAGGGCCCTTCACCGTGGACCCTGCCAATTAGACCGGCCTCGTTTAGCCGATCGGACCGGGCTCCGGTGCAGGCCTCTGCTGGAGTAGGGGACTTACCACCGTTGGGCTTCGGTGAGGAGGCCCTCGGTATTGGGACTTCCTGAGACCCTACTTTGACTGTGATGGCTTCGGACTTCCTATCCTTCGCCTCTTCACGTTCATCTCCCTTGGCTCCGTCCTGTGTGAGTCGATTTGGAGGAACTACGGACAGCCTTTAGACGATGTCTCCCTTTGCCACGTCTGTTTGTCCCTGCCAGTTATAATACTCCGAAGGAAAACAAGGGACAGTGTTATGTCATGGAGGGTTCTATGATCGCGATATGTACGGAGGCCATAGGGTCCCTACCCAATTATATGGTAGAGGCATCGGTGGCTCTAGTGGATTCACCCACTGTGAGCCGAACCCATTACTCGGAGGGGGGTTCGGCCAGGTCGACGGTATCTCGGACCATATCAGCGAAGGGTCCTGCCAGGCCAGAGGTATGTCTGGCCATTGTGGGCCGGAGCCTACCGCTAGAGAGTTCGTCTAGAGCGGAGCCGGGTTCGGCCATTGGGGTCCGAACTCGTTTTGCATAGGGTTCGACCACTGGGGTCCGAAGCCACTGTACGAAGGGTTCGACCACTAGGGTCCGAAGCCACCGTAGGGAGTGCTTGTCCACTGTGGCCCAAAGCCACTCTCCGACTGTTTTGGCCCCTTCAGTTGACTTAGCCCTTTTGCGCGAGGGCCTGTTTCCTTAGCTTTTCTTTGGTTCTTTTTTAACAACATCTGATATGTCACCTTCGGCTTCTTGCAAGACCAAGCCAAAGGAGACGTGTTGACATTCTGTTTCCACACTCCTACTTCAGGGTTCTTAGGTATGAGTGTGCGTGTGCGCGTGCACGATTCTCCAATAATGAGCATTTTCCCTTAGTCGACACGACCTGCTCCGGCCGAATCAGCACTTTCTTTTCATCGAGGTTGACAGTGTTCACGGGAAAGGAGTCTTTGTCTAGCTTCATCTTCGGACTGGGGTCTATTTTCAATCGTCCTTCCTCTATGGCCGATTAAACCTGTCGACGAAAAACATTGCAGTCATTAGTATAATGTGAATGCGAATCATGCCACTTACAGTATGGTTGTTTCTTTAGCTCGTCGTCAGATGGAATGACTTAGCCTTTAGGCAACCTGAGAAGCTGGTTCTTCAAGAGGAAATCAAATATTTTATCACACTTCGTTATATCAAACGAGTATTTGACTTCGCTAGGCCGATTCTTAGTAGGAGACGGCCGTAACTCAGAGCAAGTAACGGGTTTGCTCTTAGTGTTCTAAACCCATTTGTCAACATACATGTTAGCCGAATCTTCTTCCTCCTCTAACTCTTCCTCATCGGAGTGCTCCATCACATGGACTTCAGCCCTAGGCTTGTTAAACGTCTTAATAAACTTTTTATCCTTGGCTCGGCCTTCCTGGACCAGAGCATGTTGTAAGCCTTGGCTAACTTCTAGGAAGTGTTGGTTGTCTAGTCTCTCTTTAATTTCAGAGCGCAACCCACTGAAAGCTAGATCCGCCAAATCCCTTTCTGAAATATTAAGACTAAAACACTGGTTTCTGGTATCTCGAAAGCGCTTGATATACTCAGAGATGCTCTCGCTAGATTTCTGTCTAACCGATGTCAAGTGTGAAAGCCTAATTTCTGTCTCACCTGTGTAAAAGTAGTCGTGGAATTTATGTTCTAATTCAGACCACGTTTGGATAAAGTTCGGCGGGAGCGCCGAGAACCAAGTGAAAGCTGTGAAACCAAGTAGGGTCGCACTTTGGTTTCTGTCTTTGTGATGAGTGATTGATAAGGATGAGCGATCGAGTGATTGAGTGAGTGATGGTTTGATTGCATCAAAGGGTTCGATGTGTGGTTATGAATGGTCTGTGCCGATGAGATCGTTGTGCATCACGATTCTTGTTTTGGCTTGTCTGGTGTGTGTAGGGAGGAGATGCTAACCAACTGTCAGCGGCGGGTGATCAAGGGTCGAGCGGGGAGCTCGATGCCAGAGGATCAAGGATGTCGGGTGAAGTTCGAGATGATCTCAGGAGTGCACGAGGAGATAAAGCAAGACACGGGCGGACGAATGGTCGATACAGGGTGACAGTCAAGTCAGCGAAAGGGAGGCCAGTGCAAGTGATCAGGTGGTTTGAGGGGATCGAGAGCGGGAGAGACTTGCTGGCGGTCGAGTTCATGGATTGGCATCACTTGTCGGTGATCGAGACGGCTTTGTCGATTTTTGCTAAAAACTGTCGCATCTCTAAATGTCTTTTTAATTCCAATAATTAGGAGTCTCTTTGTTCTGAGTAATTTAGAGTAATGTGTAAACTTTTAGTATTTTTTCAGGATTCCTCAATTCTGAAAATATATTAAAAGAGTTGAGTCTTTGTGTAATAAAAGTTAGTAGAGTGTAATAGGAGTAATTTTTAGATTATCCAAGTCTAAAAACATCTCAAGTCTTTTTGCGTAAAACTGAAAATATAGGAGGGTCCATGTGTAAAGCTACCTCCTAGGGTATGGCTATAAAAGGGGCCTTATACCCAAGGGGTTCAGCTGCCCTTTTGATGAATAGAGTCCTTAATTTTTACCTTCTCTAGCCGCAAGCGTTTATTCCCCGGATACTGTTCTTTTTGTCGATTTGAGCACAGAATGTCTTCAGCATCAGAGCTTTCTTCTTCAGTCATCTGATCATGAACAAGTTCCTGTGCTTCACCAAAAAAAGGATCTCCAACCAAGTATTCTTCTAGTTATCTTGATCTGATTTTTCTGAGGAAATTCACTGAGTTTATACTTTGTTGCTTGTCTGTCAATTATGTAATCCTTGTTTGAATTGATGTGTGGAGTTTTGATTGAGAAGTGATTTAGAAATTCTGTCATGAAGTTTCTGCCTCAAGCTAGTTTCCCTTGAATGATGATTTACTGGAAAGCATACTTGTTTTCAGAATAGTTCTAGTTTTGACTGCATTCTTACCATGAATAGTACAAGTTGGTTGATTAATTTGTCTTGACTGAAAGTTTACATAATACTTGTTGTAGTGGTTTTGGTTCTTATGAATCTCTGCTGAGTTGTTTCATCTATACACTGAAGATTGATTGATCCTTGAGTTGCTTTTGAGATTGTTCTTCTTAGCTGATTGAATGCATAAGTTTTTGTACTGAAACACAGTGTTTTGTCAAGAACTTCTGGATACAAGTTTCAGATTGAGTCATTGATCTTTCATCTAATCATCTCTACTGAGTGTGCTAATTTTTCTGGTACATGAACTGGTTCTGTTTATCCAATTTCATGGTTACATCAGCAGGTTCCTGAACAACTGCTTTTTGTCTGCATTGCTGAGCTGAGTGAGTAGTTAGCCGATCAAAAGTACTCCAATCATCTGTGGCTTGATCTGTGACAATTTTTGTCTACCAACCACTTCCAGGATGATGTCATGATTATTCTGTAGAAGGAAAGTTATTTTTGTGTAGATAAAAGTTTCTGAAATAGTTCTGATTTCACTTTTCTGCCTGAACTTTCGTGCATTTACTGTTTCCAATCTGAAAAAGGCTAGTGCAATTACTGAGTTGGTTTTGTGTGATGCTTTCTTCACAAGAATTGTTTAATTTCTTATTCCTGACTATTCAGACAGTTTCTGAAGTACAATTTTATGAAGTGTTTAGTTGTAGCTTGTCAAAATGAAACTATCTATACTATCTCACTGTTCATCATCTAAAAAAGTTCAGGATTGCAGTTAAGGTTTATTATATTCTGCTCATATTTCAAAGTTTGTGTAAAACTCTGAACTCTTGTGATCTTTATTTGAATTGAAGAAGTGTTTCTTGGAATCAAAATTGACTTCTATATAATACTGTTGTGGTTGTTTTTCTATTTAGAAAGGTTATTCTGAATTTCTGCAACCTGAGTACTATTCTAGTGACTCGTCTGAAAAAATTATGTGAGTAATCAACTTGATGCCTAAAGAATATATTTCAATTACATTCTTATATAATTTCCGATCTGATCAAATCTGTTGATGAATATAAATTAAAATGAGTGGTTTGAATTTGTTTGAATCTGTATCAGTGACTTCAATGTTCATCTTTCAGTAGTTTTCAGATCTTGGTAGAACTGAAGTTGTCTATCCAAAAGTTTCATTATCATTCTGTTCTGAATTTTTGAATTAAAAAGTTAATCTATCTCATCATCTGAATATGTGTCAAATTAAATCAAAATTGATATTGTGAGTGATATGTTCATCATCAATGCAGTGTCAATCTGTTTATTCTGTTTTCTGCACTGAACTGCTTTCTGTTTGATGTAATCCTTCAAACTTGTGATACATTTTGGTTTTCAGTTACTGATACACTTTCAGTGATCTGATTCAAACTAATTTGTTCTGAAAATTGAAGTAGAACCATTTTGATTTGAACATTTGTTTGACTCAAAGAAACTGATACAAATTTACTCTGATCTGTTCATTAGCAAATTTGATCTAAAGCTTTTGTATAGCTTCAATTTTTATTCTGAGTCAGTACTGTTCAACATCCTGGTTTTGTTTGAGTTAATGTGTTCTCAACTAAAATTCTTTTGAAGTGATCTGAATTGTGTTGGCTGGCTGAACTATTAGAGCTAAATTAGATGAATCTTTTTTATCAAGTTTTGGTTCAAAGTGTCAATAGCAGGTGTTAGAAGAGGTTTCTGAATTTTTGGTCTGTTTCGAAGTTTCAGTCATCGATTTACTTCGGTCGACCATCCAGTTACAGATTTGTTCACTGTTTATCAGAATATCAATTGTCGACAAAGTACTTCGGTACTTCATACTCCGAACAAGACTAAATTTTGAATTTGAAATGTTTTGGTCATTCTGGTTCGTAGTGATTGGTTTAAATTTGAATCTGAAATTTTTGAGGGTAAATTGGGTGATCTGAATAGTCCATCTAAATCACGAGAGTTTGTTGAGACGCCTATTCACCCCCTCCCTCTAGTTGCCATTCCGATCCCACAAAAGCGGTGCCAGATAGTGAGAGAGAAAATAGTCTATGTTTTAAAGCATCCGACCCACTAGCTTCTCCACACTGTGCTAAAAACTGGCTGACATGCTCTATTGTAGTTTTGTTACCCTCACCATCGAACTTGGTGAATTCAGGGACTCTATTGCCACGAGGGTAAGGTATCATGTCGAAATGGTTGGGGTACGGCTTCCGGTAAACCCTAGCTCGACCCCTAGGTATGAAGCCGGTGCACTCCCTAAATAATGCGCGGATCCGTTCCTCGTTGTCATCCTGGCCTACTGCCTACCCACATTTCTCATGTGGGAGCATGACACGTGGCTGTATGTCGGCGTGTCGACTGTGGGGTTCTTCCTCATGTGCTAGCTCGGGATGTATGATGTGTCCGGGCCTATGCGCTTGTGCATGTGGCTCGGGTAGCGTGGGAAAAACTGGCGCCGGTGTAGGTGGAGGCGGCACATGGTAGGCGATGCTAGTTTGGCCATAAGCATGGTGACTAGTCTCAGTAATGGATATCGAGGCCGGAGACGCAACGGCTTTGCCGATACTACCATCAGTTCTGCTGTAAATGTGATGTATCGAAGGTATGCTAGCAATTGGAGCTAGAGGTACGGCCTCGATAAGTGTCGCCTCTACTTGGGAGCTAACTACAGAATCTAAATGGTTGGCTAGCGAAGCGCTAACAGCTTGGTCTACTGATGCAGCTATTTTTTGCTTGATCTCTAGAGAAGATAAACGAGGCGATACTGGTGTTACCTAAGTCCGAGTGAGGTCGGGGACATTGACATCACGCTTGATGAAGCCTGCGTGTGTCTTGACATAGCTCCCAAGCATGAGGACTTGGACTTCCTTCATCTTTGCCTCAATCTCTGCTCGGTGTTCTGCGGGAATATCTTTAAGGGTAGGCGTCATGATGTTGCAGTTGTCGATATCTGCGCCTCCCATGGGATCCATCGGCATCGTAGACGTAGTAGCTGTTGCAGATGTGCACGCGGTCGATGTAGATGTACCCGTCATGTTGGCGTTGCCTTCCCCAGCGGAGTCGCCAAAAAGTGTGTTGACACAAAAACGTGCCCCCGCACTTGGGTTAGTTCGACAATCCAAAAGTGTGCATATACTTAGGGACAAGCCTAAGCGTAACACGACACTGACGTCGTGTTCCGACTACCCTTAACAGTGGCAAGGGGGGTGGAGTCGTCAGGTAATCAGATCGCACAAAAATAATCCAATTAGTCGAAAAGAAATATTTTAGATAAACTAAACCAGCAAGCTGAATAGAGCCTAACTAATTTGAAGTATGCTGCACGAAGGGTATCACCGAAAGGTACCTTCAGCGTCTGATGTGAAGGGTCTCGCCAAAAGGTACCTTCGGCATCCGAACTAATCTGGACGAAGGCAGACTCCGAACAGATCTTGACGTGAAATCACCTCCGAATAGCGGGGTTCGGTGCGAAGTCTCTAACACAGCAAAATATTTCCAACACAACGCACTGGCGTGACTCCGTCTGGCGCAGGGTGCAAACGTGGCGAAGCCTATCTCAATGAATCCTATTGCGGAGCGTGTTGGCGTGCGGGACTTGGTCAAACCAACAACAACGTGACAGTCTGGCACGGGTATTCGAAGCAATATTCCCGCCGAAGGGTGCTCTAGCAGCCTCCGAAACTAGTCTCTTAGCTCCGGACACCTCCGACGAAGTGGCTCCAAACGTGAAAACCTGCAAATGAAATAGAGACCAAGTGCCAATTTGTCCTAGGGACCAAATCTACTAAGTGTTGCAGCATGGAAACAAAGGTAGCAATCTGTTACGTAGATTAACGGGTACTTCACAGGCGAAGTAATAAGGATTACAACTGTTTCGATGTGGCCGGCGGAGGGCTTCCAGGCAAACCCATAAAGGTTGCAGAAAAGTAAATAAAAGTAAGGGTACGGTTCAAAGCTAGGTCTTTGTGATTGATTTGTGTTGGAGGGGTTAATTAACTGGCCTCACCCCTATATTTTTAGGGGCTAGTTTTCTAATGTCTAAGATTAATCTGTTAAGATTCGGCCTAATCACATGTAGGGATAAAATTAGCCAGAATCAGACTCAAACTCTATCTCCGAAAATCAGCTCAATGTGGGCCTTCGGTAGGGCCCGCCGAAGCCTGCTCCTCGTGCCGAAGCTTCGGCGAGGCAGGCCTCTGGAGGCCTTTGGGCCGAAGCTAGCAGGCCATTGTAAAGCTTCCGAAGCCCAGGGTTCAATGGGCCTTCGGCCCTATAGGGCTTCAGCCCGATCCAGGACATGTGTATTTTTGACCCAAACTACCAAAATTGATATTTTGACAATCTTGCCATCTAATGCCATTTTTTTCCATCACAGTAATATACAAAAATTTATAAACCTAGTGACGGCCACCGTTAACTACATGATTGATCTTTATTAAGCAACTATCGAGAACATAGGTTGGCACATGCAGATCGCTTGAAATGTTTGCCATATCCCTAATTCAAAAAATCAATAAGAAAATTTCGAATAAATGAATGTATAAACTGATATTTAATAATAAGCATGAACAAACATACGAGAATGATAATGTAACCGAGGTGCGCAGGTGCGGAGGGCATCGGAGCGGCGAGGAGCACGATGATGGCAATGGCGATGACGGGAGAAGGAGTTAGGGCATGCACGAAATGAAAGCGTGATGATTCATTTTGGTGCCCTACCTATTTATAAGTGGGAGTAATCAGTGACGGGTTCTCTTACTGACACTCTTTAGTGATGGTTGGAAATATAACCTATCACTATAGGGGAGATCTTTAGTGATGGGTCATACCATGACCCGTCACTAATGGGGGTGCCCCTTCTTCAGTGACGGGTCCAATTACGACCCGTCATTAATAATGTAGCATTACTGACGTGTGTGAAACAATCTATCACTAAAAGTGTATTACTGACATGCGTCTTTTACCCATCACTAAAGATCATTTCTGTAGTAGTGAAAACTATTTCAAAGTTCATACGCTTTGTAGAATTACCTCATAGTTGAGACAAATTCTTGTTGATTTGTTCCGTACAACATTTTCCTTAAATTTTAATTTCGTTTCTTATTTTTCATCAGGGTATAATGTCTTTTATATCCTTCTCTTTTTATCCTCACGTCTACTCTCGTTGCATCAACTTATTGCCAACGCCGACCTAGCACCACTGCCCCTGCCCACACTGACCTAGCGTGCTGTCACTGTCAGCCCACGTGGCATCGATGTGATGGTTGGCTGGGCATGAAGTGATCTAGGAGCAAGTACAGCTTGGCATCGGAAATGGAATCGTTGCACGCTGCGACCTCCCCCTTCCTCTTTCACCCTCCTCATCATGCTCTACCTGTCGACGACGACCCCTTCTTCTCACCCACCATCGCTATTGGCCCGCATTACACAGCCACTGCCGCCATCGACCCAGCACATCGTTGCCATCAGCCCACACGTAGCTGATCTAGCACCATTAGAGCATGCATGTACCTGTGGTGGCACGGGAGCTGGAAAATTAAGGGAAGGGAAGAACAGGCAATTTGCCACTAAAAAACAAATTGAAAATTTAAGAAATGATGTTAGTGAAGAATGGGGCAAATTACCAAGGGGTTGTCTTAACTATAGAATAATTCTACAAAGTGTATGAACTTTTGGGTAATTCTCCAAGCGCACTACAACTATGAAGCATATATGCTATTTCCCCCAAACAAACTATCAACAAGTAGAGATAGAAACAAAACAAAAATAGATACAATGGAAATAAGTTCTATCATAATAAAAACTTGTATACGCAACAAACCTAAATGATAAACATATTAAATTAATTAAAAATAGGATTTATAGAAAGCTTAACTACAATGAACTCGAAAAAAATCTATATGACAATGCCTCTCAAATCATCTCTTGAGGCCCCATCTAAATTTTCCACATATCTGTTACAAATCTTAAAGTATCATCATCCACCTCCTCCAAGTGCCTTGGCACCCACCTGTACCAGTCCGTCTCCGATGAGCTCCGTTCCTACTAGCTACAGGCCCTCCTCCGGTGTCCTCCCCGACGACTTTAACCGCTGCCACCTCCACCTTCCTCACCGCCTCCACCACTGCCTCCTTTGTCTGCTCTAGCTTCTTCATCAAGATGCATAAGAGATTAATGCCAACAACATTCACGGGGGATGCCGTCAGCGCCGGCGCTGCCCCTGCGATGGATAGAAGCAGGAGCACACAAGCAGTTGGTGGCAAGGAGGCGAGGCGTGAGGGCGGCGACACATTGTCGAGGCCGCCAACGGCGTGGAGTCTAGGCGTGGGGATGGCCACACAATGGCGAAGGCCAGCTGTGGCGAGGAGGTGAGTGTGTAAAGGCTATGGTGGGCGGCTTGGAGATCTGACATATTTGGGGACTGGGGACAGGAAGCTTCGCTTGTCATGGGCGGATCCATATGTGCTCCATATAGTGCATAGGATACCTGTACATTTTCATTTTTCTTGTATTAAATCTCATGTATATATATGTGGGACACCCCTTGGTATAACCAATAGGACACTTGGAAGACCTCAACTGTTAAGCTCCTAGTAATTAAGCAGCATGTAACATTGGTATACATTACTATTGAACCTGCTAACAATTAAAATTTTAAAAAGTTTGATTGTATTTTGGTCAGTAAGTTATATATATCTGTACTAGAGAGTATATATTACTATTGAATATAATATTGCTTGATAACGAAAATATTAGATATTTAATTTATAATACAGTGATCATGATGCATGATTCACCCCTGCTGTTGGTGGAGAAGGTAGGTAATGAGTTTTAAGATTCATAACAAGATGAGGTTTCAAGAATCTGCAATAGGACCTTATGAGATGGTTTCAGAGGCCCTGATTTATAGATTTTTTTCCAATGAACACACTATTAAAAACAAATAAAAACTTTTCTCACCGTTTTGATTGCTAACCATCAGGAGAACTAGTGTAGTTGAAAAGAGGCTTAGGCCCTCGATTGAGTTTACCCATGCATGCCAACTTAGAACTTACACAATTTGTATATGACACAGCCACTTTTGTCTTTTGGTACGTGAGATCGATTTTAAACGATATGCAGGGATGAATGTAAGGATCGAAATTCACGCCAAAAGGGATAGAAAGACACGAGCCCTTTACGCAAAGCCTTGGAGATCAACGACCCCAGCTGCATGCATGCCAAAATCCCTCCTCTTTACTCTTTTCGCTTTCTCATCTCAGCTACAGTAGCAAAAGCCTGACATCTCGAAAGAAAGCATGGGAATCCCTACATACACAAACACTGACCAGACCAGGGAATCTACCAAAAGCTAAGGCAGGAGGGAAACAGACAACACAAGTTCCATCCATCCATCCTCCTCCTCCATCTCTATCTCTCTCCCTCTCTCTATGTGTGTAGGTGATGCAATGTGACCATGTAAGTGGCAGCAGTGGCGCCACCCTTTCATCACATGCCTCCTATTCCTCTTTAGTTCATTCCACTTCGAGGAAACCTCGGCCTCCCTGCAGCTCCGCGTGATGAGCGAGCGACGGCTAACTTATGGTCAGGGAAGTGCCCTTTTCCGATTCCCTCTCGCAGAGTTGCTCTCTGCTACTAGCTGCTTGTAAGTATGTGATGTGAGGATATCCGGATATGCATGGTTACTTAGGGCCCGTTTAGAAGAGAGGGTTTAAAGTTTAGTTACTAGGCTAAAATTTGGGTGCTGAATTTTAGTTCTATTCTCTTCTTTAGTCCCACCAAAAAGTGTTAAAAGGGGTTAAATGGTGCTAAAAGTGGTTCTCTTGTATTAATTGTTTTGGCGTAAAAGATTACGCTAACAGGTTTTCAGAGTTTAGAAACTAACAAACAAAGTGTTTGTGAAATAAACTATTTCAAGCCTCCGAATTGGATAATAGCCCGAAGCAGTTCGAAGATGTGTATTGAATAACTCCGTCTTCGATCCTCATTACAGGGTAAAACGGGGGGTATTTATAGGCCAAAACATTAAGGAAAAGACCATTTTACCCCTCTGTTACAACCGACATAGTGGAAACTATTCGGTACCCTTAATAGGGCTAAAACGGTAAAAGACTAATCTAATGAGAAAGAAGATAAGTCTTCCATCTTAGCTGACAAGGAAGCTCTCTAAAGGGTCAATGTTCGAAGATATACTCCGAACTAGAGTTCGCCTCTATCCTTCGAACTTGTTCCAGTATACTTCAGGAGTTAGATGCTGGAAACCTTCGATTAAATCACCTGCCTTTGTCTTGTTGCAGCAGTGGCCCTGAGAATGAAGTATTTTTCCCCAACAATTGTCATCTTTACTTTCAAACATATGGATGCTAAAAGAAGAAAATATAAAAGGAGGGGTAAATGAGTTTTTTAAATTTATTGTTAAAGTTTAGCCATGTATTAAACAACAAAAGAGACTAAAATTTAATTCTGTATTTTATAGTCTAAACTTTAGACTTTAAACTAAAATTTAGCCCTCTCCTTCCCAAACAGACCCTATACCATACAATACGGTGCTGCATGCCATCACCGTCAGCAGTACCACTGTCACTTCAATATACTTACTAAATATGATTCTCTATTTAAATGTAACTATATTTTATCAATTTATATATATACAAAGAAAATGAAAATAATTAAATAAGCTTGGAATAACAAGTTTGGTTGGCTTGCTAGATATAGCAAGTGTGGAGAGAGGAATAACAAGTCTCCTAAAATAAGAAGTCAAATAGCCAGTACAATAAAATGGTTTTTTGGATCATACTTACTATTTTAAAGAATTATAAGTATGATAATAAGTATAAAGGAGATGCTCTTATATCCCTCTCCCCCGTTCCGGTGCAGGGTTTGGATGGTTGGTTGCCCCTTGCGTTGGGTTCAAGCTATGTAGGTAGCCATCGCGCGCCATGACCTCATCTCGCAGGCTTCCAGCTTGATGATTAGGTGAAAAGAAGAGCCTGAGAATGATGGCAGCTTGGCCAGACACGGCTTCGGATTCGCATGATGATGACCGCATCACCTGTGCATTCTTTAATTTTTTTCCTTGCACGTATGTACGTACATCAATTATCGGTCTGACACTGTACGTAGCGGTTAAGTGGTTACTGTAGTTCGGAATTCGGATTGCAGCTATATATTCTATTAGTGTTGCATTTGCATGTTGTAGCAAGTGTAGCTCCGAGCGAGGTAGCTAACACTGATCATACAAAAAAGCCAAACGCTGGCTATCCTCTTAGATAAGGCCCCATTTGGAATATAATAAAGAAATTAATTTTATAGAAACTTTAGAGGAGTTAAACTAAATCTTGTTAGGATGCTTTGAAATTCTGCGGCTCCTAGTGACAAAGCCATGTATTTCCAAAGAGATTAAGTAGTCGATCGTATGAGTAGCCAGATTCTCGAGAATTTTTCGGTTATGACGGAAAAGACGATGCGTACAGTAGTTCAGCTTTGAAGGTTCCCATTTTAGAGCATCTTTAGCCGTCTCTATCATCTTGTATAGTTAAATTTAAAGTACCCACTTTAAAAATCATCTTCCTGTATATTCTTTATCTCATCCTTTACTCTATCTCATCTCCTACTTCTCTGCTTATCTCCAAATCTAGAGAACTCTCTCGTCCTCTATCCATGCCACGTCTGTACTAGGAGAATGAAAGAAAAAAAAAGAAAGAAATAAAAACAAGAGAAGGAAAAAAGGAAATTTTATTTTCTTTCTAATTTTTAAGATATGTTTGAGATCAATTATTTAGACTAATTAGAGAATATTTATTTATTCATGAAAAAATAAAAATTCACGACAAAAATATAGCTTTTGAAAATATAACCGTTGTAATTTTACCATTGAATGATAATAAAAAATCTATCAATCGTTAACCACAGTAATGATTATGCATAATAGTATATGTGTTAGAGATATAGCCGTTGAAAATATAGTTGTTATAATTTTTACCATTAGATATTAAAAAAATACAAGGATTCAAAAATATGTGATATGAGTTTTAGAAAAACTTCTGGAGACTGAAACTATATAACGATGAAATCTTTTAAAACCATTCCCTACACGAGATGCTACAGATGCTCGTATTGTCACCAACTCACTATATGACTAGAGATATAAAGCCATTTCCGCCTTTCATGCTGGAAATGATGATATCTATATCGTAGATATGCTCTCGTATATGGTAGGCACCCTCCCCAACACAAACAATTTGTTTTTATAATAAAATCAATAAATTAGTAATAAATATAAAAAACTATATCTTGTTAATAATAATAAAATAAGTACTGTAAATTGATAACTAAGTGATTTTGAAAAGAACTAAACTTTATTTTTAACGAATCAAGGATATATATATATATATAATAAGTAGATGAAAATAAAAAAATTTACACAAAGTTGAATGTTTAGAAGTCTTTTTAGGAGGGAGAGAACGATATGTCCACGAGAGGTGGAGTGGGTAATCATCGGAGTTCCCAAAACTATAATAACTTAAATTTTTAAGTCGTTATCGGACCTATTATTGTTACCACCAGTAAAGCCAAATATTATTGAAGTTAGTTCAAACCATTTAAGTTATAACACGTAAAAATACCAGGACAGCGCAACACAGCTGGCTTTAATACCCACTTCATCTGAGTATGTATACAAATGTATTATATTACACCTCTCACTAAAATCATGGATGTTATTTTCGTCCAAATGTAGTGTGAAATTAATTATCAAACGTGTGATCTAATTTCCTGCTTTGGCTGGACCCAACCGTGCATGAATGGAAGCAAAAGCGCAGCAGTACTATAATGCGTTGGAAAATAAGCCAGTTGTAGTGCCCGTTTAGTACGATTTAAGATTCACCCGTGAACATGAATATTTCATTTTCTTTCTAAAATGTAGAATCACTTACAGAATATTTGGCTATTAACAATTTCACCTCTAAATTTTTCTAAAATAAACTAGAATCGGTGACATGTAATTCACTGCCAAAAAACTATTCTTTAATAACATTCTTTAGTAACAGAGAACGGATAATTGATTCACACCAATCACTAATACACTTTTAGCAATAGATTATTTTGAACGCATAGGTGATGTTGCTTTATTAGTGAAGAATAGTAATGTGGTTCATCACTAATGATGGGACACCCACATTAGTGATAGGTCGTATTGTCACCCGTCACTAATGGGCGTGACGGGTCGCAACTATCGCCTGTCACTACTGATCTAGTGACAGGCGGTAGTTTTCGCTCGTTACTAACGGCTAGATCATTAGTGATGGGCTAAAACTATTACATGTATGTCACTGATGATGTCTATGGTTAGATAAATAGGTGGTTCTCGAAGTGAATCGACACGTTTTCATTCGGCGCAAATCTAACCCTAGCCTCTCACAGTCGTTGTCGCCTTCGTTGTGCTCCTCGTCAATAGCACCATGGTTCGTTTCGTCCCAGCCATCCATTTAGTCCCACGTGGGCTCTGTTCCTTTATCCGTTACATTGTTGTGACCTCTATTCCGCCATCCTTCTGTCGCGCGTGGCCAACCCTACTCGCCACCACCTCGGTTACATACTCCTCCTCCTCGACTCTGAACATGTGGATATGTGAATATGTGATGAATATGTGGAAATGTGATGGAATGTGTAAATGTGATGGGATGTGCTAATTTTGTGGAAATATTTGCTCATTGAAGATGATGCTATTTGTGAAATATGACCCATGTGCGAAATATTTTCTCAATGAAGATAATGTTATTTGTGAAATATGAGGATGTGTGTGAAATTTAGGTTCATTTATTATTTTCATAATTTTATTCATGCAATGATCTCTCATTATGTGCTAATATTATTGTTCCTACGTTTTATTCATACAATGTTCTTTCATTATATGTCTTTCATAGTTTCATTATGTGCTTACTATCATTATTTCTTAGTACTGTTGCTTAATGAATTAGTTATCCCACACAATTGTATCCTAGTGGTGAGGAAGCGATTAAGTTGGCAGTCTGACCAGAGCAATCATGTTCAACGTACATTACATTACATTTATATGGTATTATTTTATTTTTTATTGTTGTCAAATATAACATGAATTAGAACATGGTAAGTAGGTGGATCCTAGTGGGCGGCGTCACCAGGTTTATACATTGTATATATATTATTTGTGTGCTAATAACACTAATAAACTTATGTGATATTATCTTACTATTGTAGTTTTTATCAAAAAAGATTTGATGATATCAATAACATTCGTTCTGGCGACATCCTTAACATATTGATAAGAGATAACTACACTAGTGAGGTTCAGGTTGAGAGCTGTGGAGGCAGAATATGCCTCCACAAAGAGTGGGCCAAATTTAGTCAAAGAGGCGGCCTCACATAAGGGGACTATGTGATATTAACATTGGAACATGCCCCATAGACAGTTATGACTAAATCTTACACTAAATTTTTGTGATGAGAAGACTCTAATGACCCTAAAAGTGTAGGAAAATGATAGCAGTATTGTTGAACCTAAGATTTGGTAAAAGCCCAGGTCCATTAGGAGTGTTGTATGGTCAACAGAAGTCAAAGAAGTCCGGTCAAAGGTTAGTAGAAGAAGTCCGTCCAAGTGGTATATGTGGCCGAATATGAAGGAGCCGATAGAGATGAAAAGGCAGAGATAAATCTAGAATCTGTTATGGTTATCATAATGGACGGCAAGTCTCCTTACTATAAATATGTAACTATTAGCTTGGTTAGGGAGATACAGACAAACACAACCATAAACTACTCTCGCCGCATCTCCACCCTTGGCTTCATCGTTTTGATCTCCGGTGAAGAGGTGAGTCCCACCACCCCGATGATCTTATTGGTCGATCGATGTCCTTTTTATCTTGATATATTTGCTAGGTCTATGGCTGCATTGTTATGATCTCCTAGATTGATGTGAGTCAGGTATCGTGGTTCAAGGCTTCATCGGTTGAGTCCGACATATTGATCTATTGTATCTGATTTATGCTATGCACCATTCATCTAAATAAAGCATGTCTGATATGTTAAAGTATTGTTGATTAATCATGATTTAGTGATTGTATTTGTTTGGGGAATTAGTTTTCTCTTGAACAGGGGCCAAATGACGTCAACCTCCGAAGGCTTCGGGTACGGAGCCTTTCAACTGGCGAAGCCTGAAGACGAGCTCCAGCCTCCTCTGACGAAGTCAACACCAAGAGCAGCCAAGACATGCCCCTCTGGAGCCAAGCCTCCGGAACGCTTCCGGGTCCCCTCCGAAGCCAAGCCTCCGGGGGCTGGTTCGGAGCCCACATCGGAGTCCTCTTCGGGGTCCTCTTCGGAGTCCTCTTCGGAGCCCCCTTAGCTACCTATGACTGAAGACCTCCGGCATATGCTCTGAAGAGGAGAAATATCCAAGCATCGCTATAGTGTAAAGCCATATCGAGACCCCTCGCCCCTGGTATGCCATATACCTACTCCAGAAGTGATGTTTATCTACTATGTCTGTAAAGTCAAATGTACAGTAGTCTAGCCTTTTTCTCTTCTTGCCCCTATAAAGCCTGCGGCTTGTAGAGGGCAATTGGGTCTTTTCCTTTGGCCTGCGTGCCTATAAAAGCAGGGCCATGCCCTTGTAATAGAGGGGGAAGGAATGAAGGCAAAACTATGCCAAATGCACTATAAACTGTGCATAGGGCTATTATCCCTCCGGGGAGGCCTAAACCAGTATAAACTATTTCTCCCTCTATAAGAAACCTTCGAGGTTCATTCTATACACCATACACTAATACAAAAAAACCTGCTGTAGCAGTCACAATTGCTACAACAGTTGGCGCTGTCCGTGGTGAGCTTATTGTAAAAAAATCTAAGTTCTCTGCCACTACCTATATTTCAAAGTACTCTTGCGGAGGGAGCTTCGGAATCTCAGGATTCCGCACACCCTTTGGCAAGAGACTTCAAGTACAGGTCGAAGGCCTCCCTCGCCTTCCACCACCCCTCGCGCCTTGGAGTGCACCCTTCATAAAGGGGCTTTGGATGCGTGCCGAAGGCCTCAGAAGATCTAGGGGCTATGAGGCGAGCTCTCTTCAACCACGCGAAGTTGCTCGGTCTCCGGATCAGTCAAGCTTCCGAAGGTATGTATCCAAAGCCTCGCTTCGCTTTATTGAAAACCGAAGTCTTGCTTTGCCTTAAAATCGAAGCCTTGCTTCGCCTTGTTTAAAAATAGAAGCCTTGCTTCGCTTTATTGAAAATTGAAGTCTTGATTCGCCTTAAAATCGAAGCCTCACTTCGCCTTATTCAAAATCGAAGCCTTGCATTGCTTTATTTAAAATCGAAGCCTCGTTTCGCTTTGAAAAAACCGGAGCACTCCTCCGAAGGCTACACAGCGCCTCTAGGCCCATAGCAGTGGGATGCAGGACTCCCTCGGGCGATGGCTCGAGGTGTCCAAGACTTTCGAGCGATGGCTCGATGTGTCCGGGATTTCAGGCTCCGGCCTGATACATCACAAGGTTGAAGGTTGCCCAGAGTCATAGGTGGCTCAGAGTCGAAGGTGGCTCAACCCATCGCAGGTTCATTGAATCCACACCACCCATTCCTTTCATTCATTACATGATCAAGCTCAGAAGCCTTGGTTCACTATCTGAACACGCTTTGAAGCCTTGCTTCACGTGTCAAAATCTAATCTAAGATTTAAGCATACCGACGCCATGCTTCGCCTAAAAATTTAAATGCGCTTCGGAGCCCTGCTCGCGAGTATATACTATCTAAAACCAAGCATGCCGAAGCCATGCTTCACTTAATTTGAGTACATTAAAGCCTTTCTTCGCTTCAAGTTAAATCATTCGAAGCCCAAAAGAGGCCTCCGATTGACGCGATATAAGCGTCCAAAGCCACAAAAAGGCGCATCCCTTTGCATTTTATAATTGTGCGCACCGGCAATGACTAAGTCCCTAACCGCTGCGCGCAAGGGGGGACTGAGGTATGTATGCGAAGTGTGCGAATGAAATATGCAGTACGAGCATGGAAAGCTAAATGTTCGGAACACACAATTCATGCGAAGCATGCGAGCGATGTATGCAAATATAATACAAGTTCCATTCATTGAATGATAAAAACAAAGTATGTTACAAATACACTTCGGGAACTAAAAACTACGAGTAATCTATATCTAAGCCTAGGAAAAAGCGAGCTCGAGGCCCCGACATGTTCGGCCCTCGCTTGCTCTTTTTCTAGGCAGGCCCCCCTTGTCTGGACGAAGCCCCGTCGGAGACCGAACACCCATGGTTGGACCGTCCACGCTCCGAAGCCCACATATCTCATCTTTCACCCTGCAGGTTGGTCCAAGTCTGAGAAGCAGGCAGTGCCGTATCAAAGGCAGAAAAGTCTAGGGCTTCATCGCCTTGTAAGGTCGTACCCGAAGACTGCACCCCTTCGCCACTTAAGCCTACTTCAAAATAGCTTAAGTCTAGTGAAGATGAAGAACTCCGAAGGGGCTCCATCTTCACGGCAGCCAGCAGCTCCTAAGCTACTTCGGGAATAGCCTCGCCCCTAGGACCCCTCAGAAGTTTGAACCGAGGGGGCCTTCGGACCTAGCTACTTCGAGCACCACCCAAATTTGGCGAAGCTCTTCTGAATCCTCAAGCATTTCGAAGTAAACTTTCGAAGGCTGAGCCTAGACAAGTATAAAGTACCCCCACATTTCTATTAATAAACTAATAAGTTATTACAGGCCTACAACTATGAATTACAAAAAGCCTAAGGAGGCCTACACCTTTGGTGGCGGAGGGTTCGACGTCGAAGGCTAAGCTGGCGAGGCCTATTCCCTGGCTCGGCAAAGGCGGGAGACCCATTGCAGATCGAGGACCGCTTCGCACCCTTGGGCCTTCCAGGGTTCTTGAAGCTGGCGCCACGCTCCGCGAACTGCCGAAGGTGGCAAAACCAAGTGAGGGTCTCTGAAGGACACTGGCATGACCGAGGTCGCTGCCTCGAGGTGGTTGCACCCCATGTCGTGAAGCATTTGCAACACCCCTTGGCCAGCCACTCGCCCGGCCATCAATGCGCAACTCTTCATCAACACCTCCACTGTTGCCGCAGCCATTTGAAGGAACTCGAGGCGGTCCCTAGCTGGATCTTGAGGATTGAAGTTCGGGGCTAGGCACTCGGTCCCCACGTGCTCGAGGACTTCAGTCAAGCTCGAGGCAGCCTTGTCGACCCCTCGGACCACGAAGTCTTCCAGAGATCGACTGGTTGCGTGAAGGTCAGAGCACTCCACAGTTAGCTTCGCTCTAGTCTGCTCCGAAGCCCGAAGTGCTTCTCAAAGCTGTTGTCTCCGAGGCCAAGGCTTCTCTTGCCTTGATTGCCTCGGACCTCACAACCTCTACCGCTGCTTCAGCTTGCCTTCGCCTCTCGGCCTCCTCCGAAGCCTAGCGCTAAAGAGTGTCCCTCTACTTCACCAAAAAAGCCACCTAATGATCCGCGGAGGCTGCTACCATAGTGTTCAGTGCGAAGGCCTAGCAAGATTCAAGAAAATTGTCAGTATTGGTTGAAAAAGTTAAGTACCGCTCGGAGCTCGTGTGAAGCTTCGCTCACCTAAACGAGGGCTTCGTGGGCACTTGCAAAGAAATCGAGGTGGCTAGCACGACTAAGCTGTGCCATCAAGTCCCCTTGCCCCACAATAACACAACCCTCATAGAAGGAGTTGATGGCCGCCTCCGTCACAGGTCCCCTCGGAAGCAGAGGCTGGACCATCTACGTCACAGGCTTCGCCAGAGCAGGCTCCACTGGAGCCGGGCTCCGGTCTACTACCTTCACCACCTCTTCAACTTGCTCCTGAGTGGCCCCTCCACCACAGTTGTCCCCCTCATCCTCTTCGAACGAAGAGCTCTCAGACTCCGAACTTCTGCTGTTGCTGCTCCCATTACTGTTGGAGGTCCCCTTAGGCTAAACCACGACAGACCTCGCATCATCACCAGCACCTGAAGAAAAGTACAAGTTATTATACATGAATATAAAGAGAAGGGTGATTTAAGTTTCTACCTCCATCAGCATCCTCTTTGCTGGAGGAGATGTCCTAAAAAGATGTGGGAGCGATGTATGCTCCCCAGTCCCTTCGCTGGGCTGGCTGAGCCCCAGCCCCGCACTTGAAGGGGTCACCATCGCAGCCTCCGACACCACCACTTCGATCACTGCTGTAGCCTCCGACGCCACCACTTTGGCTATCGCAGCCGGAGCACCCGCGGACTCCACTTCAGCGTCAAGGTCCGTGGCCGCACGCTCCACCATGCTAGGGGCTTCGTCCACCGAAGGCTCTGAGCAAACCCTCGAGGACTCCGCAGACTTCGAGGTCTCGGGTTCCTCGTCGTCTGCCCTCTTTCTTTTGGAGCCGCTCACTGAAGGTGCTAAGCTGGAGAAGTCTGGGAGCGCTTGGACCTCCTCGACGCTAAGTCAGGTCCACACCCGGTTCCAGCGCTCCCAAGACCCCACCAGAGCAAGCCTTTGGGTCTGCTCGTCTGGTGTCGGAGCCCCAATGATGCGATCGGTGGCCACAATTTCCTCCTCCAGAGGCCGCACGTCACGCGCAACTTCTTTAAGATTTCAAGTCAGCACAAGTTAATTTCGCAAATTATGAAGATGAAGAAGTTCAAAGCCTTACCAAGGCGCTCCGTAGATACCTCGCTCGGTCCCTCAGCGCCCGAAGCGTAAAACAAGTTCTCTGGCAAGGAGAGTGCGAGAGGGCTAAGCCGAAGAGTGATGAACTCTTCGGCTAAGTCCCTCATGCTCATCCTCGAGGCCACCCTTCACAGGAGCAGGATCCTCGATTGGAGGCCTTCGGGGCTCAACTTCACTGTGCCCTCGTGTCGGTAAGAAATGAGCGCGTTGGTACTCCGAAGGGGGAGTATGCGCCCACCGAAGCATAGAACCACTCTTGGTCCCACTTCGAGTACCACTTGCTGTTCACAGCCCTCGCCGAGAAGTCGTCTTGGAACTCTCTATGGAGCTAGAAATTGGCACCCCCGAAGGCTAAGGCCCTCTCGACGCCATCTGCCACCTCCCTTCACTTCGGCTTGCAGCTTGCACCGTGAAGGGCGACGAAGATGTCCGCGCGCCCCTCGCAGCCTTCGGCCCTCATGGCCCATTCAAAGATTGCCAGCCTCGCCACAGTGATTGGGACAAGTGAGGGAGTTCGAAGTTATACGCCTTCAGCACTTCACGCAACATGTCCACCACCGGCAGTCCAAGGCCCACCTCGAAGAAGGCTTCGAAAACTACAACCTCATCGGGTCGAGGCCTCGGGATGGTCTCTGTCTTCTCGGGGAACCCGAAGCTGGATGCCCTCAGAAATCTTTCCTTCGCAAGTCCTCCGAATGGAATCCTCCAAGGACTGCTCAAATCTATTTGGCGGCGACCGAAGGTCCCTCGGCCCCAGGCGCCTCGCTGTAGGCTTCACCGCCGCCACTGCCGCTTGGGACTGGATGGAGCTCGAGCTCTCGCCCGGGACCAAGTCCTTCTTCGGCATCTCGCAGGGCTTCGGTGCGAAGGGTGCTAAGAAGCTTCAAAGCAGGCTGCGCGCAAAGCCAAGGGTGGAGAGCAAGAGTGAAGGTGGCTAAGGGATGAAGCAGAAAGCAAATGAGAGCGTGGGTGGAGCCGTGGTACAATGAGCCCCTTTTTATAGGCGGTAAAAAGTGACCACGCACCCCGCACTGAAGCCTTTTTTCACCAATTACCTCGGCCTCCACAGTCTCTGACAGATGGGCCCAGGGTGAATTTGAAGAGAACTGTCGTGCCCCAAGCGCCGCAACGGCCAGATTTCTAACCGTTGCATGGCCGCTCGGGCTCCCCGAGGGCATCCCGTCAAACTAAATAGGCATTTATTGCCTACACAGTTCGAAGCCAGCCTTCGGCCCAGGTTGCGAAGGATTGCCTTCTCCGAAGCTTCACTTACTCCAGGTCATTTGTCTCTAGGCGCACGCATCACATCACTCCGAAGGGCTACGTGCGAGGGGCTACTATTGGGGGAATTAGTTTTCCCTTGAACATGGGACCAAATGACATCAACCTTTGAAAGCTTTGGGTCCGGAGCCTATCAACTGGCGAAGCCTATAGACGAACTCCATCCTCCTCTAATGAAGTCAACTCCAAGAGCAGCCAAGACTTGCCCCTCCGGAGACAGGCCTCCAGGACCCTTCCGAGTCCCCTCCGGAGCTAAGCCTCCAGGGGCCGGTTCAGAGCCCACTTCGGAGTCCTCTTCGAGGTCCACATCGGAACCTCTCTTCGGGGTCCGCTTCGGAGTCCTCTTCAGAGCCCCCTCAGCCACCTCTGATTGAAGACCTCCGGCATATGCTCCGAATCAAGAGAAATATCCAAGCATCGCTACAGTTTAAAGCCATACCAAGGCCCCTCGCCCCTGGTATGTTGTATACCTACTCCAGAAGTGATGTTTATCTACTGCGTCTGTAAAGTCAAATGTACAATAGTCTAGCCTTTTTCCCTTCTTGGCCCTATAAAGGCTACGGTTTGTAGAGGGCAATTGGGTATTTTCCTTTTGCCTGCATGCCTATAAAAGAAGGGTCATTCCCTTGTAATAGAGGGGGGAAGGAATGGAGGCAAAACTATGCCAAATCCACTATAAACTGGACGTAGGGCTATTATGCCTCCGGGGAGGCCTGAACCAGTATAAACTCTTTCTCCCTCTGTAAGAACCATTCGATGTTCATTCTATACACCATACACTAATACACAAAAACCTGTCGTAGTAGTCACAATTGCTACAACAGTATTGGTTAAGTCCAATCTTGTTGTTACGGTAGTTTGTTAGTATGGATGCATTCTCTAGTATGCTAGATTTAGTTTCTATTGGAGTACAAGTTGATAGGTTATATTTAATTCCACATTTCATTTTATTTCCATATGTTGGTGTATTTTTTTTCACACGCGTGACATGGTAGATTTTCTTAACTCTAGTGCAGGTCCTATAATCATAGAAAAAAGGTTTTGAGTGTGCCAATTAGTTTGACCCTACAACGGATAAGGAATCATAAATAATAATGTTAGTAGGAACATCGATCTGCTATCGAGCCGATGCCTATGGTGAGGATAAAAATAAACAAGAATAAGCGTGCCTATCGGCTACAGGGCCGATGACCAGCCCACGCTATCAAGCTGAACACACTATCGATCGATAGCGTGGTGTCCTTGTGCATCAAGGCCGATGAATGTCTCCTAGACATGGATGGAATATAGCGTAGAAACAAAGATAACCTATTGGCTTATACTCTGATAGAAACTAAAGTTAGCATGCCAAACAACGTATTCATACCATTAAATTACCGTAACTGCAAGATCGGACCTAACCGAGACAGTCACTAATCATAATAAATCAATAACACTTCAACACATCGAGCATACTTTATTTATATGAATCATACACAATATGAACATGATACAAATAGATCAAGATGTCGGAGTTAACCGATAAAGCCTCAAACTATTACACCTAATTCACCTCAATCTAAGAGATCGAAACGATGCACCTTAGACCTAACAAAATATACCAAGATAAACCCAACGATAACACCGATCAAGATGATAACTCAAGAGATTGATACGATGCAACCTTGAAGAACACAAACCTAGTCGATGTGACCATTGGGGTAGTGGGACTTACCTCTTTGCCAGAGATCGAGACAATGCAGCCCGATTCCAAGTGTCAAGTCCCGCCAAGATTAACCTTGGGAATCCAAGTGTGGCGATGCACCAAAAGTAGTAGTTTGTTGTGGTTGATTGTGTGTGTAAACCTAGCTAATTAGATACATATTTATAGTCTAGAGACTTGTCATCCAAGTAATCTACATTGTAACCGATTCTGGATCATCTTTATCTTCTCTCTCCTTCATTGGCTCCTTCATATCTGGTCATATTGTAACAATACGGATGGGTTTCTTTGAACACCTTTGATCGGACTCCTTTGTCTTATGTTGACCATGCGACATCCTTAGTGGTTACTAATGTTTGAAATTACAAGCTATCATCACCCTCTGCCATCACGTCTTTTCAATGTCTATTCGTAACATCTTTTCACACATTAATTGTAGCTGAAACCCTTCATCTTCTAGTACTATAAAATCATGCTTAGGGTGTTGGGGAATAGGGAAGCTATGCTAACCGACAAATTCAAAATTTCCACCCTACGGCCCTAGGCTCATGCGTGTGTGAGATCATAGATCAGTACCTTCTAGCATGAGACTTGCTAGGTGCAGCGGAAGAAGATGTTGGAGCAGCGTGTCTAGCCTCTCCTCGCTTCATCCTTGCCGTCCTTCACCGATACAATCGATGAAGACAACATAGTCGTTCGCATGTAGACGTTCACAAGCGTCTCTATTGGAGCAATGCCTTCACGGAGTCCACACGTACATGGATGGAGTACCTCCGACGGCAGCGTGCTAGCACTACACGTGAGAGACGGGGATCCTTGACCTCAACGTTTGAGATCAAGAAGGGGAGGAGAGAAGTCTTGGGTGGCTAGATCTAATCTAGTCTTATTGCTTGCCCCAAGACGTCTTCCTCCTTCCTTTATATAGAGTTGAGAGCCCCTGGGTCGTGCTCACCCCGAAACCATAACAGAACAAATCTGTTTGCCCACGTCGAAACTTCCGATCCTGCATCGGAACTTTCAAAAGGGTATTTTAGGTCTGTTGGACCGAAAAGAGCGACCAGAGGGGGGGGTGAATGGGAGCTTTTAAAACATTTGTCTAAAAACTGTCTTCTACGGAACAGACTTCAAACTCACACTTTGTAGGTCAGGTTCAGAGGTATTGAAACACTCTCCAAAGGTAGGCTCCACAAAGAGTAAAAGTTCAAAGTAAAAAAGACCTCACTTATCCTAGAGCACCTTAACACACTTGGCTCGACTAAGCTGGTGCAGTCTCTGCAAACGGAGGTGCTTTGTGCACACTTCGCACAGCTATGCTTTGCACCAAGGTGTCTCCCTCAATGAACTTCGTCCACAAGCTTAACACTAGTGACTGGCACTAGGCTTCGCACTGAGGAGTTCCGAACTAGACTTATCTACAACACACACATCAGAAGGCTTTGAAAGGCTAAGGAAAAATTCTTTGCTTCAGCACAAATGAAAGTAATTCGCTAATACTATGCGAGGGCTGACCTCAGATAAACACAGAGTGTATGTACACCAAATCACACACAGAAAATGCCTTTCCACAAACTGCGACTAATCACCCTTAGTTTGCAGCAAAGCAGAACAAAGAACAACTTGCACAAAATGTTGAGTTCTGAGTGAAATCAAACAAGGCAGAACGAAGAAAACAGATACAAGTTCATGCAAAGTGAATCATTGAGAAAACTGAAAGTTCATTGCATAAACAGGGAACACAAAAAGACTCACAAAACTGAGTACATGTGAATGGCGGCTAGCTCTAGATGTTCTAGAAATGATCTCTCAAAGTGTTACCTAGACACAGCCTGTCACGCCTAGATTTAATAAATCCAGACCTTTATTGAAATTCCATAGAAAATCAATAAATCAAGATGTTCATCACACGACCACGTATAATACAATCAATCATTCACGGTTCATAGACCGTATTAGTACAAAAGTGAATAAAGGTGAAGAGAAACTAATAAAACAAAGGTACTAGATGAACGCCTCCTTCTAGTCTCGCCTTGACTGGGTCGCTACTCCAGACCTTCATCTTCCTCGTAGTAGACGGGCTCTGGTGGTGTAAGTCAACGGGGGTGAGTACAAACGTACTCAGCAAGCCACTGGATGCAAATATAATGCGGAGTAATAACAAGGGAGATAGTGGCTAATTTTGCGGAAAAGCATAATTGTAAAGCATTTAAATGAGATCAATTTATTATTACAGAAATGTAAACATGAGTATGCATCATCATCTTCTAACTCGAGGGGTACAGTCAACCCACCCTCGCTCAACAGTCCTTACATGCCATGAATAACTCAACCTTTCAAACAATTGTAAACTAACTGCAAGAAGTCACACAACCCGTCCTTGACCGTGGGCTCGGCTTTTCGAAAAGATTTAAACTCTGATCAGAGGTGTACCACTGTACCCACAAGGCACACACTCATCACTTACACCAAAGTGTAATGAGATGACCCGTTGAGGAGCCATGCTGAATAGCGTGGGCCTCATGGCTCCAGATGTGATGAGTCATTATCAACGATAGTCAAAGAGGACAGAAGGAGAAAGGAGATCTGCTGTTTCATGGGCCGCGTGTGACTCAGGTACACGGGCAGCGAGTGACTGTCGGGCTGAGAGAGCTGCGAAGTCGGGCTGGCCCAATCCGGGTACATGGGCCAGAAGCAGTAGAAGACCCACTGGGCTATTGACCAGGATTGACTTAGGTACACGGGTGGTGAGTGATTGCCGGGCTGAGAGAGCTGCGGAATCAGGCCGGTCCAATCCGGGTACCTGGTGCAAAGTCGGTGGAGGCTTTGTCAGTTTCGGCGCAAAACTGACAACCGTTGATTCTGTATCGGACTATCCAGAAGAGAAGCCGTAGTCGCTATGAAAGCTTAGCTTCCGGATAAGTCATTTGTATCTCTAGGCCCACAATCAGTCAGTTGTGTCTGTAAAAATACCTAAGGGCAGTTGAGTCATTTTATTTTTTAGCGTCTGTAAAACCCTAAGGGGCTGGTGGAATATTCTAGGCCATTGGGTAGCCTATAAATAGGGCCCCAATCCCTAGGGTTGGACTACCGCTTTTTGCTGAAATCAATTCTTACTCCTTTGGGTCATTTTGTTTCTTGCACTTTCTCTCTCCTCTCCTGTTCATGCTTGCGCCGCCAGCTTCTGTTTGGTGTTTTATTCACTCTGCATCCCCTTGATTCTATTTGTTCCCGTGGGATTCCTTCTCCTATTCATGTAGGGGTGCGTGCATTGATTTCACTGAATTAGAACCTTCGGTTTGGTGTGTGCTGTTGATTTTATTCTGGAGAATGTGCTTCTGTTGCGGTTGTTCTTCACGCAAGTAGTACTAGTTCTTGCTGTTGCAAGTAGTTCTACTACACTGTAGCAACAATACACTAGTACTCTAGCTTGCTTTTCTGCGCAGCTTTTTGATCACATTGACAGGGCTAAAGTCCCTTTTTAGGCTGTTTCTAGCGAAGCCCCTTCTCTGTTCGAAGCCCCTCAGCTCCGTGAGGCAGGCTTCGACCTAACATCTTCGAGGGCTTCGCTTGAAATACGACTTCACTTTTGTGTACCGTGTTTCTAGCTTCGAAGTATGTTTTTGTGCGGACAGCTTGACATACTTCGACCGTCTGTTCGAAGGTATACTCTGACAGGCTTCGAAGTTGACTTCGAAGCTAGTCTCTCTGATACACTTCACTCGACGCGTAGTCTCTGAAATCTTTCAGCTCCCATCATTTTCAAGGGTCACAGCTTGTGAGTTCGAAGCTTGTCATTCGAAGTGTGTTTGTGATCTTCGAAGGTAACAGTGTGGACATCGATTTGGTCTTTCCGCTGTGTGTCGGGCTTCGGCTCTCTTTCGGAGGTTGCTTTTCTATGAACTTCTTCGAACCTCTGTTCGAAGTATAGGCTTCGAAGTACACTGTTCGAAGCAAGCTTCGAAACTGTCATTCTTTGCTTCAAAGCATACTTCGCTCTCAGTCGCAGTTGAACTAGGCTAGCCAAAACAAACCTTCGGCACGTCAACTTCAACCTTCGCTCAACTTCGACAATCTTCGACCTTCGCCAGACCTCGCCACTGACCTCCGAAACAGGCTTCGTCAAGCGAAGCAGGCTTCGACCAGTGAAGCAGGCTTCGACCAACGAAGCAGGCTTTGCCAAGTTCCGAATAGGAGACAGATTTAAACAGTAACTTCTCATCTCACTTTATTTATACTTAGATCATCCATTGAGAAGTTTATCCTGCCATGTCTTGAATATCTTTGTTTATCTACCTAGTGGCATTGCTTTGGTGTTTCTCTGTATTTGTTGCTTCTAGGCTAGATACCTTTAGACTTAGGCAATCTGTTCAGACTTTGCTGCTTAGTCTTTTGAGGTGCGTTGGGTATTGGGAGCAGGCCATTGATTTGAAAGAATTTTTTAGGAGCCCATTCACCCCCCATCTGGTCGCTACTTTCGTTCCTACAAGTGGTATCAGAGCCTGGTTAGGGTTTTTCCATACCTTAACCGGTTCTAAACCCCAGTAGTGATCATGACTTCTCCCGGCAAGGTCTCATCCTTGGAAGCCTATGGCTATAACTATTGGAAGACTCGCATGCGAGCCTATCTTATGAGCCAGGGCTCGGACATCTGGGACATTTGCGTTCACGATACATTTGTTATATTGCCAGTTGCTGATCATGGTACTCCTGGTATCGTTGCCCAGCATCTGAGCAATAGTAAAGCCGTGAACATTCTCTTTTCTGGTTTAGGTCCCACTGAGTTTGAGCGTGTGAGCCATCTCTCCACTGCGAGAGAGATCTGGGCTACCCTCAAGGCACACCATGAGGGAACAGCCCAGGTCAAGGCTCGGCTCTATCAGACCTACCGGCATGAGTATGAGAACTTCACATAAAAGCCGGGTGAATCTGTTGAAGCTTTGTTTGGTCATTTTCAATCGATCATAAACAAGCTTTGGGACAACAAGGCTGAGGGTGCTCAGTTAGTCTCAGATCATGAGCAGGCGCTCAAGGTTCTCCATACCTTGGACCCAAAGATCTGGGAGATCAAGGTATCCTCTATTGTTGAGAGTACTTCTTATGATACCTTGACCATTTCTGAGTTGTTTAGCAAGCTGAAGGCCATTGAGGTAGATATTCAGTTGAGATCAAATCTCACTGGCTCTGGATCAAAGTCCCTGGCCCTTGCTACACCTTCTATTGATCCCTCTACTGTGAGTTGTGCTGGTTTCTCTTTGATGTCTATCATTGAGGACCAGCTTGAGTCTTTGGGAGATGACGATTTGTGTCTTTTTAACAACCGGGTGCGTCGTGTCTATGACAAAAGAATGTTCAAAAGACATGGCACGAAATCCGGGTGCTTTGAGTGTGGTGATCCAGGACACTTCATCGCCGACTGCCCCAAGCGAAATGGCCACAAGAAGGGCACCGGTGGTGGCTTCCATGACTCCGGCAAGCACGACAGCTCTTCCTTCAACAAGGGCAAGCCGAAGACCAGATTCTTCAAGAAGGCCCTAAAGGACTACCGGCGAGAGAACAAGAAGCGCGACAAGGCCTTCTTCGCTGAGATGGAGAAGAGCTACTCCAAGCGGTCCACGTCTTCTTCCTCTTCATCGAGCTCAAGCGATGAGGAGATCATCATCAGGAAGGGGAAGGACAAGGACGATCCAGCGGGCCTTTGCTTCATGGCCTTCGGGGACAGACCGAAAAGCCACTCACATCAGCGTTGAAGATCCCGCAAGAGCTTCTGCTCCATGGCTCTTGGGGATAAGGAAGAAAAGAGCTCCTCCGATGACTCCGATGACGATGACAACAAGGTATCATCCTATAAACATGAAATTGTTGATTTACTTGAGAGCAATCGTCAGGAGTTGAAATATCGGGAAAAACTGCTTAGGGGGGCCAAGAAGAGGATAGATTAGTTAGAGAGTGAGCTTGCCGTAGCCAACGGTAGAATTGAGAGTCTATCTTCTTCCCCTTGCTTGGGTGATAGCAGTGAGTGCCCAAAGTGTGAAGTGCTTCTGTGTGACCTATCAACTTTGAAGTCCAGGTACACAGAAAGGGTTGATGAGAGGGACGCTTTGGCCACTGAGCTTGAAAGCGCTCAGCTGGAGCTGAAAGATGCTCAAGCCACTGTCGTCGCACCCTGTGTTGATTGCCCATCTCATCTAGCTGCCTTAACTGAGCTGAAATCCAAGGGCGATGAGCATTTGGGTGATTTGGAGAGGTTGAGAGCTGAGCTTGCACAGACTAGGCTAGAGCTTGAAACACTATCAGTTCCACCCACTGTCTGTGAGAACTGTTTGTCTCTTAGAATGGAATTGATCAAGCTAAAAGCCGAAAAGTTTGTCCAAGTAGAGAGTGAGTGTGAGACCTGTTTGTCTCAGGTGGAGGTTCTAGCTTCCTTGAGAGAGGAGCTAGCTGATTCTCAAAATGAGAACTTTTACCTTCGTTCTATCCTGAGTTGGATCAGTGCTAGAGAGCCACAACTCGGCATGATGATCCAGCAGTTCAAGAGGCAGGATGGGTTTGGGGTAGGTTACACCTACACCAAGGCTGACTTTGAGAGTGCCATTAGCCGGGCAGTGGAGTGGAGTAAAATGACTCCTGAGCAGAGATATCCCAAGACCCATTCCACTGAGTCTTCCCAGGCTTGTCAGCCCAAGGATGGAGTGATCCATGAACCACCCAAAGCTCCACCCAAGAAACCCATCTGGGTTCCAAAGCCCAAACTCCTCCACACTTCTCTAGACTCTCTTCCTAGACCCTCTCAGCCCAAGAAGACAACACCAATCACCACTAAACCCAAGAACCCTAAGCCTCAACCACATCTCAAGAAGCCCACCTACCATTGTGAGTATTGTTAGAAAGACGGGCATCTTGCAGAGTTTTGCTTTAAGAGGAAGCGGGTTGAGAGAGCTGAGAGAGCTTGTGGTGGTCAGGAGCAGTTCTACCGGCAGGATTGTAGACTGCGTGTTCCTCGACGCGGGGAGAGGCTGGAGGCCAGGCCACGTCGTGTAGGTGGTGGTAGAGGAGACGACTTTCCTGCCCGTGCTCCAGTTGGTGGTGTCCGTTCCGGCAGAGCTCCATGCCGTTTTGGCTATGGTCCTGGACCTCATGGTCGAGGCTTCAGGCAGAACCGAGGACCACGCTTTGAGCCGCGTTTTGGTCCAGACTCGCATTATGATTTCTGCTTTCCGTCTTTTGAGCAGATGGCTCAACACTGGTTTAGCTCTTTTGCTAAACCTGGTGCCGGACCATTTGCTCCCACTTACAGCCACTGATTGTGCAGGATTGGGGACTGGAGGACGTTTGGATCATGGACTTAGGGTGTTCTCGCCACATGACGGGACATCGCAGATGGTTCTCCAGTCTCACTCCCCCGAGCTCCAAAGAGTACATCACATTCGGGAACAGTGGTCAAGGGAAAGTAAGTGGCATTGGCTCAATTCGCATTTCAGATCATTTCTCTTTGAAGAATGTTGCCTTAGTTAAGAATTTGAACTTTAATTTGATTTCTGTTTCACAACTTCTTGAGGATGGTTTGGAAGTGCGTTTTAAGAAGGGTAATTCTTCTGTGTTTGATTCTAGAGGGTCGTTGATTTGTCAGATCTTACCATTCGGTAAAGTTTTTCGAATTGACTTCTCTAGTTCTTTTGGCCCTTCTCGCTGCTTGATTGCTGGATCTTCTTCTGAGCTCTAGAAGTGGCATAAGAGGTTAGGTCATTTGAGTTTTGATCTGCTAGTCAGGTTAAGCTCTATGGACCTCATCCGAGGATTGACCAAGCTTAAAATGGAGAAAGATCTAGTCTGCCATCCCTGTCGTCATGGAAAAATGGTTGCTGCTTCTCACTCACCTGTGACTCAGGTGATGACTTCGTATCCAGGCGAGCTGTTACACTTGGACACTGTTGGTCCAGCTCGAGTGCGCTCAGTCGGTGGGAAGTGGTATGCGCTTGTCATTGTTGACGACTTTTCTCGATTCTCGTGGGTTTTCTTTTTGGAGTCTAAGGATGAAACTTTCAGTTTGTTCATGACCTGAGTTTGAAGCCGAAGAATGAGAACAATGGTCGGATGCGAGCAATTCGCTCCGACAACGGCTCTGAGTTCAAGAACTCTCAGTTCGTCAGCTTCTGTAGTGATCAAGGTCTTGACCATAAGTTTTCTTCTCCTTACACTCCCCCACAGAATGGCGTTGTGGAACGAAAGAACCGCACGCTAGTCGAGATGGCCAGGATGATGCTCGATGAGCACAGGACTCCTAGGCGGTTTTGGGCTGAAGCCATGAACACAGCTTGCTATCTGGCCAACCGCATTTTTCTTAGAGCTTACTTAGGTAAGACTTCGTATGAGTTGCGGTTTTGCAGACAGCCCAAGGTGAGCCACTTGCGAGCGTTTGGCTGCAAGTGCTTTGTGCTCAAGAAGGGAGGGCATTTGGACAAGTTTGAGTCTCGTTGCTGGGACGGTGTTTTTCTTGGCTACGCTTTGCATTCTCGAGGCTTCCTTGTTTGGAACCTCGAATCCCAGCTTCTTGTCGAGACTTGTGAGGTTTCATTTGATGAGTCCTTGCCTTCTTTGACTCCTTTTGAGCCTTCTGATGGTGAGCTCGGAGAGTCCATCTTCGAGGAAGATGAGGATACTCTAGCTGCTAATGAGGGTGGGCCTTTTGCACCCCCTGCAGAGCCCACACCTTCTGAGACTTCGACTGAGGACGAGGGCAGACCTCTGATCACTTCTTCCACTTTGATCGAGCCCCCTCAGTTGAGTCCAGAGGTGCCAGCTGCTGACTCCGGTGAGGTGACTTCAGATCACCAAGGAACCCGAGCAGTTCAGTGTGATCACCCCTCAGAGCTCATCATCGGTGATTTGTTTGAGAGAACTTTGCGTTCATCTACCTCTCTTGCTGTGTTTGCTGAGTCTGCTTTTGTTGCATCTTTTGAGCCCAGAGATGTTTCTCATGCTCTTTCTGATTCAAATTGGATTAATGCTATGCAAGAAGAGCTTGAGAACTTTGTCCGTAATCGGGTTTGGACACTAGTTGAGCCGCCACCAGGATGCAACCCCATAGGCACCAAGTGGGTGTTCAAGAAAAAACAAGGTGAAGATGGGGTTGTGGTGCGCAACAAAGCTCGATTAGTTGCCCAGGGTTTTTGCCAGAAGGAGGGTATTGATTTTGAAGAAACTTTCGCCCCTGTTGCCCATCTTGAGTCCATTCTTATTCTCTTAGCTTTTGCCGCTTCGAAGGGTTTTAAGCTTTTTCAAATGGACGTCAAGAGTGCTTTTCTGAACGGGTATATAGAGGAGGATGTGTATGTTAGGCAGCCCCCCGGTTTTGAGAACCCTAAGTTTCCTCGACATGTTTTTAAGTTGCAAAAGGCTTTATACGGGTTGAAGCAAGCCCCCGGGGCTTGGTATGACCGGTTAAAGCAATTTTTGTTGGGGAAGGGCTTTGTGATGGGTTCTGTGGATAAAACTCTTTTCTTGCTCAGAGATGCTTCAGATTTCTTAGTCACTCAGATTTACGTGGACGATATTATCTTTGGCGGTACTTCTGATTCTCTTGTGTCCAAGTTTTCTGAGCAGATGCACAGCGAGTTTGAGATGAGCCTCATGGGTGAGCTCAAGTACTTCTTAGGGCTCCAGATCAAGCAGACCAAGGACGGCACCTTCATCCACCAAGGTAAGTACACTCGTGATATGTTGAAAAAATTTGACTTTGGTGGTGAGCTGAAGCCGCAGATGACCCCAATGGGCACATCTGGAGGATTGGACAAGGACGAGAGCGGCGTCAAGGTCAACGAGAGGGAGTTTCGAGGGATGATTGGTTCGCTGTTGTACTTAACGGCAACAAGACCGGACATTCAGTTCGCCGTGGGACTTTGTGCACGTTTCAAGTCTTCACCACGCGCGTCTCATCGGCAGGCTGTCAAGCGCATATTCAGGTATCTCACTTATGCGCCCGATCTTGGTCTTTTCTATTCAGCTTCATCATCTCTCGATTTATCTGGCTTTTCGGATGCTGATTTTGGTGGGTGCCGGTTGGATCGCAAGTCAACTTCCGGTACTTGCCAGTTTCTCGGTTCTTCCCTTGTTTCTTGGTCTTCTCGAAAGCAATCTGGAGTTGCTCTTTCGACCACTGAGGCTGAGTATGTAGCTGCTGCTAGCTGCTGCTCACAGTTGGTTTGGATGATTTCCACTCTGCGAGATTTTGGGTTGTTCTTTCCTACCAGGGTTCCATTGTTTTGCGACAGCACCAATGCTATTAGTGTAGGGAAAAACCCTTGTCTCCATTCAAAAACCAAACACATTGATGTGCGTTTTCATTTTCTGAGGGATCAATATGAGAAAGGTGTCATTGACCTTGTTCATGTTGATACCCATCATCAGTTGGCTGACATTTTCACCAAACCCCTAGATCAGTCTACCTTTGAGCGTTTACGAGGGGATTTGGGTGCTGTGTATCCGTACTAGGATATTTTGCGTCAGTTTTCTTTCTTCTTTACTCTTTTCTTGAGTCTTTTTGTGTGTGTTCATATCTTGCATATTCACATATCACACCTTAGAGCTGCTTCTGTTAAATGATTGAACTGCTTTACTTATTCTAGCTGGTACATGCTTTTGAATACTTGTCAATGATCATGCTTTAGTTTAGTTCACTTGATATGTCTGATATCTGTCATATGCATGGCTTTTATGCTTTAAAACTTGAAAAACGATCACCATTGCTTCTGGTAACTAGCATATGTAGGCTGAATGTTTTTGCTATCTGTTACATGCCTTGTAGCTAGTTCCTGACTTAGATGCAAACATGCAACTTGGACATCTTTCTGCTTTAAAACATGGAAATGTGCTATAAAAATGATGAAAAATTAAGAAAAATGAAAATTCCATGCCTCTTTATGCATTACTTGCAAAGAACCAGGTGGGTTTGCTTTGTCGCATTGCATTGTTCTGGACTGCGTACCATAGCACTTTGGTATGAACTAGGACAATGTAGTGTATGCCCAGACCAATGTCTTAAGCTTCTGATGGTCTAGATCTGGCCTAGGCTTGACTTGGTCGGTCAGCATAAGGTTTGACATGCAAATAACCCCTGGCATAAATGAAAAAGAGAAAAGAAAAAGCCTGAAAATTGAAATGATAACAAGTTTGCTGAAGCACTTTGTTTTGGACAATGCTTATCTTGGTAGATATCAGATTAGCTTCTACATCTCATGCTTTACCTTGCTTGTTAACTGGAAAATATGGTGATGCTTTTGTTTGCAAAAACTGAAAAATGCGTGCTACTGACTTTCTTTAGATATCATCTGTTGCACTAATCATGCCATGTGTCTTAGACAGTATGTCTTTTGCTCTACTTGTTAGATGTTGTAATTGCAGTCAATCATATCTGAGAAGCATGCTTTATTCACTCCACCTGCACTCCAGTTACATTCATTGCATATTTTGAGGGGAGTTGCAGTTCAGGGGGAGTCTGTGTCTCTTTTGAGTGCTTGATGAGTTCACTTGTCAACAAGGGGGAGAAATTTTGGGATAAGAGTTCGAGGGGGAGTTTTTGTCTCGCTTACTCTTTTGATATCCTTGTTGCTGTTTCTGAAATCGCACTCATTTTGAGCTTTTATCTTTGGTTTTCATAATGACCGCTTCTTGCTTTTGTTCGGCTTTTGGTCATTAGGGTAAAACTTTTACTTTATTTTCTTCTTCTTTGTTTTCTTGGGCGTTGTTTTCGTGTTTCCACAATTGTTTGCAGGAACTGAAGAGTTGAAGTGTTGACAATGCACTCATCAAGGGGGAGATTGAGGAGCCATGCTGAATAGCGTGGGCCTCATGGCTCCAGATGTGATGAGTCATTGTCAACGATAGTCAAAGAGGACAGAAGGAGAAAGGAGATCTGCTGTTTCATGGGCCGCGTGTGACTCAGGTACACGGGCAGCGAGCGACTATCGGGCTGGCCCAATCCGGGTACATGGGCCAGAAGCAGTAGAAGACCCACTGGGCTGTTGACCAGGATTGACTCAGGTACACGGGCGGTGAGTGATTGCCAGGCTGAGAGAGCTGCGGAATCAGGCCGGCCCAATCCGGGTACCTGGTGCAAAGTCGGTGGAGGCTTTGTCAGTTTCGGCGCAAAACTGACAGCCATTGATTCTGTATCGGTCTGTCCAGAAGAGAAGCCGTAGTCGCTATGAAAGCTTAGCTTCCGGATAAGTCATCTGTATCTCTAGGCCCACAATCAGTCAGTTGTGTCTGTAAAAATACCTAAGGGCAGTTGAGTCATTTTATTTTTTAGCGTCTGTAAAAACCCTAAGGGGCTGGTGGAATATTCAAGGCCATTGGGCAGCCTATAAATAGGGCCCCAATCCCTAGGGTTGGACTACCCCTTTTTGCTGAAATCAATTCTTACTCCTTTGGGTCATTTTGTTTCTTGCACTTTCTCTCTCCTCTCCTGTTCATGCTTGCGCCGCCAGCTTCTGTTTGGTGTTTTATTCACTCTGGATCCCCTTGATTCTATTTGTTCCCGTGGGATTCCTTCTCCTATTCGTGTAGGGGTGCGTGCATTGATTTCACTGAATCAGAACCTTCGGTTTGGTGTGTGCTGTTGATTTTATTCTGGAGAATGTGCTTCTGTTGCGATTGTTCTTCACGCAAGTAGTACTAGTTCTTGGTGTTGCAAGTAGTTCTACTACACTGTAGCAACAGTACACTAGTACTCTAGCTTGCTTTTCTGCGCAGCTTTTTGATCACATTGACAGGGCTAAAGTCCCTTTTTAGGCTGTTTCTGGCGAAGCCCCTTCTCGGTTCGAAGCCCCTCAGCCCCGTGAGGCAGGCTTCAATCTAACATCTTCGAGGGCTTCGCTTGAAATACGACTTCACTTTTGTGTACCGTGTTTCTAGCTTCGATGTACGTTTTTGTGCGGACAGCTTGACATACTTCGACCGTCTGTTCGAAGGTATACTCCGACAGGCTTCGAAGTTGACTTTGAAGCTAGTCTCTCTGATATACTTCGCTCGACGCGTAGTCTCTGAAATCTTTCAGCTCCCATCATTTTCAAGGGTCACAGCTTGTGAGTTCGAAGCTTGTCATTCGAAGTGTGTTTGTGATCTTCGAAGGTAACATTGTGGACTTCGATTTGGTCTTTCCGCCGTGTGTCGGGCTTCGGCTCTCTTTCGGAGGTTGCTTTTCTGTGAGCTTCTTCGAACCTCTGTTCGAAGTATAGGCTTCGAAGTACACTATTCGAAGCAAGCTTCGAAACTGTCATTCTTTGCTTCGAAGCATACTTCGCTCTCAGTCGCACTTGAACTAGGCTAGCCAAAACAAACCTTCGGCACGTCAACTTCAACCTTCGCTCAACTTCGACAATCTTTGACCTTCGCCAGACTTCGCCACTGATCTCTGAAGTAGGCTTCGTCAAGCGAAGCAGGCTTCGACCAGTGAAGCAGGCTTCGACCAGTGAAGCAGGCTTCGCTAAGTTCCGAACAGGAGACATATTTAAACAGTAACTTCTCATCTCACTTTATTTATACTTAGATCATCCATTGAGAAGTTTATCCTACCATGTCTTGAATATCTTTGTTTATGTACCTAGTGGCACTGCTTTGGTGTTTCTCTGTATCTGTTGCTTCTAGGCTAGATACCTTTAGACTTAGGCAATCTGTTCAGACTTTGCTGCTTAGTCTTTTGAGGTGCGTTGGGTATTGGGAGCAGGCTATTGATTCGAAAGAATTTTTTAGGCGCCCATTCACCCCCCTCTGGTCGTTACTTTCGGTCCTACACCCGTACCATGGGAACTCGTGCCAAAACCTTCCATATGGTCCACCTCGACCCGACAGCACCCTCTTATGGGTTTCATATGGTGCCCCGACGCGTCGAGCCAACACCATACCCCCCTTGAGCCACGTCGGTACAAGTCACCCGCAGGTTGCCCCTTGCCCCCTTCACTATGGTGCATTGAGTTGGATTGTTCCATACTTCCAGTTAGGACTTACCCATTAGACTTGTGGTTAGTACGGAAGTGCTTTGCAACAAATCACGCAGACCGGTCCTTATAGTGCCCCGGGTGCGACCAACCAATGCCCTAGCTTGCACCCGGAACCCACCATACTTATAACATAGCCAACTCCAACAGAGTCCAGAGACGAGAATAATGGGGAAATTCATATAGTAGAATCCATCTATATACGACTCATTCTTTTATCCTATAGCAGTTGTGTCAGTACATTGGACACTAGCTAATATAATATTTGTAGAGTGACAAGGAGTGTAGGCTCAATAAGCATGGCTTGGGTTTACACACAAGGACGGGGATCTAATAAATATAAGTGTAGGGCTTGAGATTAGACTAATGCAATATTATCCTATGAGCTATAGCGATAATTTATTAAAACATGGGCTCAATGATGATCAAAATAGGGGTTGTGACTTGCCTTGCTCAGCAAATGGTGAAGGTGGAACCTCGGGGTAAAATTCCGGCTCCTCGACGAACTCGTAGTCTTCTCGATACAGAAAAAATAAACATATCATTCAATAAACAAATAAAATATCACAAAACAATAAGCATACAAGTTTTAGGGGTTTTAATAGGTGAAATAAAGTTTTATTATTCTGAACTTATGTGAAAAACATTAAAGATTAAATTTTAAGGCTTTTCCCAATTTATTTTATGAATTTACAATTTTATCCCTAAGGGGTTTTTATTTGTTTAATTAATAAGAATATTTTGGGCAACCGGGACATACTGTTTTTATGGCATTAATGTGTAGAGCTAGAATAAAATGCTGAATTTAACAAAATTTGAATGGTGAAATTTGGAGTTAAAATGAGCAAGTTATTAATTTTGGAAGTCTAAACAATTTTCTGGAATTTTATTTAAACAGAAAAAGAGTTTTGGTCCACGGTGAGCCAGGCCCACGGTGGACTGGGTTACTATGCGCGTGGACCGGATCAACCAGATATGTCGGATCTGGATCCAGCGGCCAGGCGCGAGGCGGGATCACTTAAGTGAAAACAGACGGTCGAGATTAAAAGGCACCGAATCGGTACGCGTGGACACACGAGATCGAGTCAAGCCTTTAAATAGCGATCAATGGCTCAGATGGCTCCGTACCGGTTTGACCGGATGGATGGCCTAGATTAAACCTGTGTGGGTTATAATCCTAGCCCTCCATCGCGGATCGGACGGTTGAGACCGCGTCCAGCACGGCACGAGCTAAGGGGGCAAGTACCCCCTTCGTTCTCGGCTCCGGCGGGCTCGGGTGTGGCGGCGATGGCGACGGTGAGGGCCTAGGGGCCTAGGTCCCGGTTGAAATGGAGAGAGGAGGGGACGGCGGTCACGATCATACCTTCGATGGCGAAGAAGGATGTCCTAAGGCGACCGGCGGCAAGGGTAGATGGTGAGGTCTTCTCGGGTGCTCGACGGCGACGATGATCCGATGGCGTACGCAGCCAACGGAGGGGAGGCCGAGGTAGGGTGGGCTCCGGCGGTCACGACGGTGGCATCGGCGAGGGCAGCGGGGGCCCGAGTCGTCGGCGAGGGCTCGCCGGAGTCAAAACAGAGGGAGGCGGGTGTTTGGTGTCGCAAAGCTTCGGCAGTGCATGGAGAAAGCAATTGAGGGTGTGGCGGAGAGCGGCGAACAGCGGGGTACTTATAGTGGGCTCACCAGTGAAGATATGGCAAGAAACCCGAAGGAAACCCGAAGCTTTTCCTTCCAATTCCGGCGAGCTTGCCATACACGCGGGAGGGTTCCATTTACGATGAAAACGCATGGCTTTGGGTGGAATGGGATCACCGGCGATCGGGGAAGGTGATCCGGGGTCGAATCGATGGATACGGGTGGCTGGTGGCGAGAAATGGAAAGGGGGCCGCCGGTATGGAAGGGGGGATCCCCTTCCATTGGAGACGAAGCACCCGACAGGTGGCCCCCACCTGTCGGTGGGCGAGCAAAAACGGAAGGGCCGACAGGCGGGCCCAGGCGGTCAGTGGCCGAATGCGGGAAAAGAGAGGCTGACGCGTGGGGCCAAGGCGGGGTGCGGCGCCGACAGGTCGGTCCCACCTGTCAGTGACGCGTGGCTGGGTTGGGATGGGCTGGAGGCGAATTGAGGGTTGAGGCCCATTAAGAATTAAAATGCTTTTCTGATTTAAAATAATTCCAGTAATTCATTTATTTATTTAAGAGTTGAATCATTGTTGATAAAAATTTGTAAAAATTCCTAAAATTATATCTTGGTCTCTATATTTCATCATAAATTTTCCAAGTTGAAATTTTGAATATTTCTCCCTGTTTGGCTTTGGTAGGGCTCTTTTAGGATTTTGTTTAATTAAATAATTCCATTAATTCCATGAAAAATATATTTCCTTTATTTTATTTATTTTTAAATCTTGGGATGTTACACAGCCGGCCTCACTATTTATAGGCACAACTCTGTCATGCGAATAGACTTCTTTACCCCTAGGGTTTACAACATTTTTGTGTGTGGCAGACACGAGGGTACAATTGGTAGTCTACTTTATTGGAAGCTCCTTTTGTCAGCTTTGCAGAGTAGAGAGTATCAACTTTTGCAGAGCAAACATGATTAGCTTTTGCAGAGCGGAATCTTTCGGAGCCCCGTTCGCACACTAAGTGTGTAGAGGCATCGGTGGCATGCTTCAAACTCGAAATCCTTTGCTCCACCAAAATCAGTCTTCGATACATTGGCGGTTTTGAGCCGAAGCCATCAAAGCTCTTGAGCCTTCGGACCATCAACACCGGATTGGACCACCACGACTTCGAAGATACTCCAAGCTCGAACTCCACCCGTCCGTGTACTGAAGGCATGCTTGGCTAAAGTATATCAAGTCATACACACTCTGAAGCCCCACCTTCGAAGTACCTTCACCACCTTCCGAAGTCCCTCCTTCGTCTAAGGCCTCCGCATTCATGTCGACATGGCAAAATGATTACTGCTTCGCATTCACCAGTCAATATGGTGACAACGGAACAACCCAGGCAACTTTTTCACATGGACACTATAGGTCCTTCACAGGTTAGTTCTTTAGGCGGCAAATGGTACGTTCTTGTCATTGTCGATGACTACTCTCGTTACTCTTGGGTCTTCTTTTTAGCTAGCAAAGATGAAGTGTTTACACACTTTCAGAGCTTAGCTTTGAGACTTTTTTCTAAACTTCCAAGTGCATTGAAATTCATTCGAACTGATAATGACACTGAGTTCAAAAATAGTCTTTTTGTTCACTTTTGCATGGAGCATGGCATAGAACATCAATTCTCTACTCCACGAGTTCCTCAAAAAATGATGTTGTTGAGAGAAAGAACTGCACTCTGGTTGAGATTGCTAGGACGATGCTCGATGAGCATAGGACTCCTAGAAGATTTTGGGCTGAGGCCATGAACACAACATGCTACATCTAAAACCGGGTCTTTCTGTGCTCAATTTTGAACTTAACTTCTTATGAACTACGTTTTGGGAGACAACCCGAGGTTACTCATCTTTGAGTATTTGGTTGTTGGTGCTTTATCCTAAAGCGTGGGAATTTGGATAAGTTTGAGTCGTGTTCTTCAGATGGGATCTTTTTGGGTTATACCAGTCATGGTGACTCCTATCGAGTTTTCAATTTAGATACTAACACTGTCATCGAGACATGTGATGTGACTTTTGATGAATCAACCCCCTATGTTAGTCCATATTTTGATCTTGCCAGTGAAAAGGATATGAAAGCGACCATCTTTGAAGAAGAAGATCCTGAAGACATCGAGGATGAACCCCTACTTCCCTCGACATCGATTCTCGAAGCAGACCCCGCTTCGATCACTTCGGCAAGAGGCCCCAAAGCATCTACCTCAATATTAGTCATCTTCGATCGCTCCCCGGCACAAATTGAGGGGGAGACTGCATCCCATCGTGAGGCTCCACACCACATCCAAAGGATGCACCCTCTTGAGCATATCATTGGTGAGCTTGATCAAAGGGTAACACGTTATCATGCTCATTTCATTGATGCTGATTTGTTGCTTCTTTTGAGCCATTAGATGTGAGTCATGCTTTATCTGATTCTAGTTGGATCAATACCATGCATGAGGAACTTGAAAATTTTGAGAGAAACCAAGTCTGGACTCTTGTAGATCCCCCTCCTAATGTTCATTTTATTGGAACAAAATGGATTTTAAAAAACAAGCAAGGGGAGGATGGGTCTGTGGTTAGAAACATAGATAGACTTGTAGCTTAGGGTTTTTCTCAAACTGAACGGATTGATTTTTCTGAAACTTTTGCACCTGTTGCTCGTCTAGAGGCCATTAGGATTATGCTTGCATTTGCTGCATATCGTGGTTTCAAACTTTATCAAATGGATGTCAAAAGTGATTTTTCTAAATGTTTTCATAGATGAAGATATTTTTTCAAAACAACACCCTGGTTTTGAAAACCCCAAATACCCCCATAGAGTCTTTAAACTTCATAAATCTCTTTATGGACTCAAGCAGGCCCCTCGGGCATGGTATGATAGACTTAAGTCTTTTCTACTTGAGCAAGGGTATTCAATGGGATCAGTTGATCAAACTCTTTTCACTCTCAAACATGGAAAAGATTTTCTCCTGGTCCAGATTTACGTTGACGATATCATCTTTGGTGGCTCCTCTCATGTTTTAGTTGTAGAGTTTGTAGATACCATGAGCAGAGAGTTCGAGATGTCCCTGATGGGAGAACTCAATTTTTTCCTTAGTTTGCAAATCAAGCAAAGCAAACAAGATACCTTTGTTCATCAGACCAAATACACCAAAGACCCGATCAAGAAATTTGATATGGATGATGCGAAGCCCCTCACCACTCCGATGGCTACTTCGGTAGCATTGGATCCGGATGAGGATGGAGAAGCCATAGATCAAAAGGAGTTCCGAAGCATGACCGGCTCCCTCCTTTTCTTGATGGCTACGAGGCTGGACATACACTTCGCAATATGTCTGTGTGCTCATTTTCAGGCTTCACCAAGGGCTTCGCACTGACAAGTAGTAAAGCACATTCTAAGGTATCTAAAACCCACATTAGAATTTGGCATTTGGTATTCTGCATCTTCTTCATTATGCCTTCGAGGTTATTCAGATGTGGATTTTGCTGGGTGTACAATTGGTAAGAAAAGTACCTCTTGTACTTGTCATTTTCTAGGTACGTCTCTTGTTTGCTGGTCTTCCCGCAAATAGTCTAGCGTTGCACAATCTACAACTGAGGCTAAATATGTTGCAGAAGCTAGCTGTTGCTCATAGATTTTATGGATGGTTCCACTTCGCGGGATTTCAGTTTAGATTACATGAGTGTTTTACTTTTTTGTGATAACACCAGTGCGATTTGTATTGCTAACAACCCGGTTCAACATTCCAGAACCTAACACATTGATGTAAGATATCATTTTCTTAGAGATCACAATGAGAAGGGTGATATTGAACTTCAATATGTTGATACCCAGAACCAGCTTGCCGATATTTTTACTAAGCCTCTTGATGCTTCTCAATTTGCATTTTTGAGAGGAGAGCTTTGTGTTTGTCATCCCTATGGAATCTTGTGAGGGAGAGTTGTGTGTCATTGGATAAACTTCTGTCAAATTATTAACTACTTTTAAATGTACTTGCCTTTATTTGCCTTTGAATTATTGCCTTTAATCATTATATTTTTGCTCTGTTGAATATGTATGATATTTGTCATGAGCATGACTTTTATTTCTGAAAATTAAAACATGGTCACTGCTTAGTCTGATAACTAGAATGAGTAGGCTGATTGCGTTTGCTATCTTTTACATTCCTGGAAGCTACGTCTTTTACACTTGAATGCAAAAATACAACTTGAACATTTATATGCTTTCATGGAAATCTTGTACTGAAAATTGATAAAAATCATCAAATTGATATCCATGTCTTTTGTGCTGATGTTGAATAGATCCAGGTGGGTTTGCTTTGTCGCACTATATTGTTCTAGACAGCTTACCATAGCACTTTGGTATGAACTAGGTCATTGGAGTGTATGCCATGACTAATGCTTTAAGCTGTTGATGGTCTTTTCTTGATTTAGGCTTGGCTTAGTCGGTTAGCATAAGGTTGACATGCAAATAACCACTGACATTAAGATCAAAAGAAAAAGGATAAAAAGATTGAAAATATTGAATAATTACAAGTTTGCTGAAGCTCCATGTTATTGGACTATGCATGTCTGAGTAGTATTTTCTAGCTTTTGCATTCCATGCTTTACTTTGTCTAGTATGCTAGTTTGAGTGGTGATGCTTTTATTTGCTAAATCCTGAAAATGCTTGCTCGTGCTTTTCCTTGGATATGATTCATATGAGCTTATCATGCAGTACTTTTAGACAATATTCAAGGCAAATGCTAGTTTTGTACTGTAATTGCTGCAAATCATGTTTCAGAAGCTTGCATATGCACTCACCCTCATTTATTGATCCTTGACTCTCGCATTGCCAAAGGGGGAGAAATAATGTTTGTAATTCAGCGGGAGTTGTTGCTGCCAAAGGGGGAGAAATGATGGTTTCATGCTTTGTCGAAGGGGGAGTTTTTGCCAAAGGGCATTTTATGAAAGGGGAGAAATTCATTTTTCAAAGTGACATGATTTGGCTCTTTTTTGAGTTTTTATGGTCACTTGTGCGCTGAAAAATTTCAATTTTTCTTGCACTTGAATTTTGTTGTCAATGCACTCATCAAGGGGGAGATTGTGAAACCAAGTTGAGATGTGCCTTGGTTTCACTCTGTGATTAGTGATTGACAGATTTCCTTCTGGGCGAAGGGGTCCCTCTGAATGGGTTCGGAGGTGTGTTTTCCGGAGGGCTTAGTGTTTATGGACTACACTTGTTCGCAGCGAGGTGTATATGTCGGAGGGGTCCGGTTGTATACAATGCTTTTTCTAAATGGGTTCATAGATGAAGATGTTTTTGTAAAACAACCACCTAGTTTTGAAAACCCCAAATACATCCATAGAGTCTTTAAACTTCAAAAAGCTCTTTATGGACTCAAGGCTCCTCGGGCATGGTATGAAAGACTTAAGTCTTTTCTACTTGAGCGAGGGTATTTGATTGTATCAGTTGATAAAACTCTTTTCACTCTCAAACATGACAAAGATTTCCTCCTGGTCCAGACTTACGTTGACGATATCATCTTTGGTGGCTTCTCTCATGTTTTAGTTGCAGAGTTTGCACATACCATGAGTAGGGAGTTCGAGATATACATGATGAGAGAACTCACTTTTTTCCTTTGTTTGCAAATCAAGCAAAGCAAACCAGGTACCTTTCTTCATCAGACCAAATACACTAAGGACTTTCTCAAGAAATTTGATATGGCTGATGCGAAGCCCCTCGCCACTTCGATGGCTACTTTGGTAGCATTGGATCTGGATGAAGATGGAGAAGCCCTAGATTAGAAGGAGTTCCAAAGCATGACCGACTCCCTCCTTTACTTGACGGCTACGAGGCCAGACATACACTTCGCAGTAGGTCTATGCACTCGTTTTCAGGCTTCACCAAGGGCTTCGCACCGACAAACAGTAAAGCGCTTTATAAGGTATCTCAAACACACTTTAGAATTCGACATTTGGTATTCTGCATGTTCTTCATTATGCCTTCGAGGTTATTCAGATGTGGATTTTGTTGGGTGTAGAATTGATAGGAAAAGTACCTCTGGTACTTGTCATTTTCTGGGTACGTGTCTTGTTTGCTGGTCCTCCCACAAATAGTATAGCGTTGCAAAATCTACAGATGAGGCTGAATATGTTGTAGCAGCTAGCTGTTGCTCATAGATTTTGTGGATGGTTTCCACTTTGCGGGATTTCGGTTTAGATTACACAAGTGTTCCACTTTTTTGTGATAACACCAATGCGATTTGTATTGCTAACAACCCGGTTCAACATTCCAGAACCAAACACATTTATGTAAGATATCATTTTCTTAGAGATCACAATGAGAAGGGTGATATTGAACTTCAATATGTTGATACCTAGAACCAACTTGCCGATATTTTTACTAAGCCTCTTGATGCTTCACGATTTGCATTTTTGAGAGGAGAGCTTGGTGTTTGTCATCCCTATGGAATCTTGTGAGGGAGAGTTGTGTGTCATTGCATAAGGTTCTGTCATATGATTAACTACTTTTAAATGTACTTACCTATATATGCCCTTGAATTATTGCCTTTAATCATGATAATTTTTCTTTGTTGAATATATCTGATATTTGTCATGAGCATGACTTTTATTTCTAAAAATTAAAATATGGTCACTGCTTAGTCTGGTAACTAGCATGAGTAGGTTGATTGCGTTTGCTATCTTTTACATGCCTGGTAGCAAAGTCTTTTACACTTGGATGCAAAAATGCAACTTGAACATTTATATGCTTTCATGGAAATCTTGTACTGAAAATTGATAAAAATCATGAAATTGATATCCATGTCTTTTGTGCTGATGTTGAAAAGATCCAGGTGGGTTTGCATTGTCTTACTATATTGTTCTAGACTGCTTACCATAGCACTTTGGTATGAACTGGGACATTGTAGTGTATGCTATGACTAATGCTTTAAGCTTCTAATGGACTTTGCTTGACCTAGGGTTGGCTTAGTCGGTTAGCATAAGGTTGACATGGAAATAACCCCTGACATTCAGATCAAAAGAAAAAGGATAAAAGGCTTGAAAATATTGAATAATTACATGTTTGCTGAAGCTCCATGTTATTTGACTATTCATGTGTGAGTAGTATTTGCTTGCTTTTGCATTCCATGGTTTACTTTGTCTAGTATGCTAGTCTGAGTGGTGATGCTTTTATTTGCTAAATCCTAAAAATGCTTGCTCGTGCTTTTCCTTGGATATGATTCATATGAGTTTATCATGCAACACTTTTAGACAATATTCAAGGCAAACGCTAGTTTTGTACTGTAATTGATTCTAATCATGTTTCAGAAGCTTGCATATGCACTCACCCTCATTTATTGCTCCTTCACTCTCGCATTGCCAAAGGGGGAGAAATAATGTTTGTAATTCAGGGGGAGTTGTTGCTGCCAAAGGGGGAGAAATGATGGTTTCATGCTTTGTCGAAGGGGAAGAGGGAGTTTTTGCCAAAGGACATTTTATGAAAGGGGAGAAATTCATTTTTCAAAGTGACATGATTTGGCTCTTTTTTGAGTTTTTATGGTCACGTGTGCGCTGAAAAATTTCAATTTTTCTTGAACTTGCATTTTCCAGACTGTGATGAGTGATTGACAGATTTTCTTCTTGTTGAAGTGGTCCCTCCGAATGGGTTCGGAGGTGTGTTTTCCGGAGGGCTCAGTATTTACGGACTACACTTGTTCGTAGCGAGGTGTATATGTCAGAGGGGTCCAGCAGTATACAATGCTTTTCTGAATGGCTTCATAGATGAAGATGTTGTTGTTAAACAACCCCTAGTTTTGAAAACCCCAAATACAACATAGAGTCTTTAAACTTCATAAAGCTCTTTATGGACTCAAGCAGGCCCCTCGGGCATGGTATGTTAGACATAAGTATTTTCTGCTTGAGTGAGGGTATTTGATGGTATCAGTTGATAAAACTCTTTTCACTTTCAAACACGGCAAAGATTTCCTCCTAGTCCAAATTTATGTTGACGATATCATCTTTTGTGGCTCCTCTCATGTTTTAGTTGTAGAGTTCACAGATACCATGAGCAAGGAGTTCGAGATGTCCATGATGGGAGAACTCACTTTTTCTTGGTTTGCAAATCAAGCAAAGAAATCAAGGTACCTTTGTTCATCAGACCAAATACACCAAGGACCTGCTCAAGAAATTTGATATGGCTGATGCGAAGCCCCTCGCCACTCCGATGGCTACTTCGGTAGCATTGGATCCGAATGAGGATGGAGAAGTCGTAGATCAGAAGGAGTTCTTAAGCATGACCGGATCCCTCATTTACTTGATGGCTATGAGGCCAGACATACACTTTGTAGTATGTCTGTCCGCTCGTTTTCAAGCTTCACCAAGGGCTTTGCACCTACAAGCAGTAAAGCACATTCTAAGGTATCTCAAACGCACTTTAGAATTCAGCAGTAAAGCTGGGTGTCTAATTGATAGGAAAAGTACCTCTAGTACTTGTCATTTTCGGGGTATGTCTCTTGTTTGCTGGTCTTCCCGCAAACAGGCTAGCATTGCATAATCTACAGCTAAAGCTGAATATGTTGCAGCAGCTAGCTGCTGCTCACAGATTTTGTGGATGGTTTCCACTTTACTGGATTTTGGTTTAGATTACATGAGTGTTCCACTTTTTTGTTATAACACCAGTGCGATTTGTATTGCTAACAACCCGGTTCAGCATTCTAGAACCAAACTCATTGATGTAAGATATCATTTTCTCAGAGATCACAATGAGAAGGGTGATATTGAACTTCAATATGTTGATACCTAGAACCAGTTTGCCGATATTTTTACTAAGCCTCTTTATACTTCTCGATTTGCATTTTTGAGAGGAGAGCATGGTGTTTGTCATCCCTACGAAATCTTGTAAGGGGGAGTTGTGTGCTACTGCATAAGCTTCTATCATATGATTAACTGCTTTTAAATGTATTTGCCTGTATATGCCCTTGAATTATTGCCTTTAATCATGATAATTTTGCCTTGTTGAATGTGTCTGATATTTGTCATGAGCATGGTTTTTGTTTATGAAAATAAAAACATGGTCACTGCTTAGTCTATTAACTAGCATGAGTAGGCCGATTGTGTTTGCTATCTTTTACATGCCTGGTAGCTATGTCTTTTATACTTGGATGCAAACATGCAACTTGAACATTTATATGCTTTCATGAAAATCTTGTACTGAAAATTGATAAAAATCGTGAAGTTGATATCCATTTCTTTTGTGCTGATGTTGAAAAGATCTAGGTGGGTTTGCTTTGTCGCACTACGTTATTCTAGACTGCTTACCATAGCACTTTGGTATGAACTAAGACATTGTAGTGTATGCCATGACTAATGCTTTATGCTTCCGATGGTCTTTGCTTGACCTAGGCTTGGCTTAGTCGGTTAGCATAAGGTTGACATGAAAATAATCCCTGGCATTAAGATCAAAAGAAAAGGGATAAAAAGCTTGAAAATATTGAATAATGACAAGTTTGTTGAAGCTCCATGTTATTTGACTAGTATGTCTGAGTAGTATTTGCTAGCTTTTGCATTCCATGCTTTACTTTGTCTAGTATGCTAGTATGAGTGGTGATGCTTTTATTTACTAAATCCTGAAAATGCTTGATCTTGCTTTTCCTTGGATATGATTCATATGGGCTTATCATGCAGTACTTTTAGACAATATTCAAGGCTAATGCTAGTTTTGTATTGTAATTTCTGCTAATCCTGTTTTAGATGCTTGCATATGCACTCTCCCTCATTTATTGCTACTCGACTCTTGCATTGCCAAAGGGGGAGAAATAATGTTTGTAATTCAGGGGTAGTTGTTGCTACCAAAGGGGGAGAAATGATGATTTCATGCTTTGTCGAAGGGGGAGTTTCTGCCAAAGGGCTTTTTATGAAAGGGGAAAAATTCATTTTTCAAAGTGACATGATTTGGCTCTTTTCTGAGTTTTTATGGTCACTTGTGTGCTGAAAAATTTCAATTTCCCTTGAACTTGAATTTTGTTGTCAATGCACTCATCAAGGGGAGATTGTGAAACCAAGTTGAGATCTGCCTTGGTTTCAGTCTGTGATGAGTGATTGACAAATTTCCTTCTAGGCGAAGGGGTCCCTCCAGAATGGGTTTAGAGGTGTGTTTTCCGGACAGCTCGGTTTTTACGGACAACACTTGTTCGCAGTGATGTGTATATGTCGGAGGGGTCCGGCAGTATACAGTTCGGAGGTTGTACCAGAGGGTGTTATACCCAGAGAGGTCTCCGGGGTATCGGATACACTTGTCTATTTGTCGTTGGTGTGTAGGTGACTTCGGAGGCAACAAAACAGTCAGCACATTAAGTGAACTAGGTCAAGTAGGGAGTTTGGCGCCAGGAAAGCATGGAGCTTGGTCACGAAGGCTGTGTGATGTCAAGGTCGGGCCTCAGGTCGAGGTGCACCAGTCTAAGGCAGGAAGTGCGGAGGGGGACTCCAGCTTAAGATACCTCTAGGTAAAGTCCTCGGAGGCAAGGCACTTCAAAGGGGGACTTCGAATGAGTAACTTTGAAAGCTGGCGGATGAAGTCCTCAGGAATGAGGCAAGACTCCCAAGTGTGCTCCGGACAGAGACATTTAGAAGGACACCTGACGAAGGTCTCAGAAGTCTAGGTGCATCGAAGGCATGGTCCATATAAGGCACTTCGTGGAGTGTCCTCGGGGCTGAGACACTGCGAAGGGGTGCTTATGGAAGTGCTTCATGCGGAGGCCTTGGACGAAGGAGGGACTTCGAAAGGTGGTGGACAAAACCCTTCGTAAGGAGATACTTTGAAGGAGGGGCTTCAAAGTTACGATGACTTTACGTGCTTCGGCTATGCATGGCTTCGTTACACGGATGGACGACGGTCGAGCCAAGGAAAGTTGTGAAGTTGTGGTGATCCACTACGGAGGTGATGGTGCAAAGACTTAAGGCTTTGATGGCTTCGGCTTAAAACCGTCACTGTATTGAAGATATACTTCGGAAGTAGCGAAGGCCTATGAGTTCGAAGCCTACTTCCAAAGCCACTGCAGCACTTCGTGTGCGAAGGGGGATCCGAAGATTCCAGTCTGCAAAGATGACACCAAAAGGAGCTTCTAATAAAGTAGACTATCTTTTATACCCTCGTGAATGCTAGAGGCAGTAAAGTTGTAAACCCTAGGGGTATAGCAGTCTATTCGCAGGTCAGAATAATGCCTATAAAAGGAGAGGCATGCTAAGGTCTAGGGCAACACTGTGCACTTCACTTTTAGAATCTCCTATACTCACTGTAGCGTTGGGCAGCCGCCATGAGTAGTACTTTGAATCTGTGAGTTTTGTGTTCCCTGTTCTTGCAATGAAATTTCTATTCTTTTTTCATTGATTGCAAGAACTTGTATCTGTGTTGCTTGCACTGCTTGTGTCGTGTTTTTCTACAGTCCATTTTACTTTGTACGAACCTTGTTTTCTACTCTGTGTTCATCATAAAGTTGTGCTTTGTCTCTCGTCCTTGCTATTTATGGGAATGACTTTGTATAGGTTCGCTCTGTGTATGTTGGAGGCTAGTCCTCCTGGGTTACTAGCGAAGTACCATCTGTTGTGTGCACACGAAGCCAGTTAGTTTTCTTAGAACAACCGATTTTTTCCTGATCAGTCAGTTTTGCTAAGTAAAGTTTAGAGTACTCTGAAGTGTGGAGCCTAGTACCTGCTAGTAGTGCAGAGCACTTGAGAGGAACTCTCTAAGGGAAACTTACTTGTGCGAAGTACAGTTGTGTGAAGCCTGCTCGAAGGCACCTCGGTGTGCGGAGCGTGCACAATCTTTGCCAAGTTTAGTGCATTTTTGGGTTTTTGATTGCTAGCAAAATCTCCCAAACCTCGAACTTTTACACCGTGTGAGGCCTCTGTTCGGAGTGTGTTCAATACCTCCAAACTAGACACTTCAAAGGGTGTGTTCGAAGTCTGTTTAACGGAAGAGAAATATTAAAATCTCCCATTCACCCCCCTTTTGTCGTCTGTTTCGGTCCAACATACCCTTTTGAACAACATCATCATAAAGCAAAAAGTTTTACATAACAAGTCGCACTCATTAATTAAATGCAAACGATATTTATTCAAGGAACAAGATAACAATTATCCTCATACGTCAACATAGACTCTGCTAGCACCTTCCACAAACTCATGACTAGCTCACGCAAGTATCTAATACCCATGAAGCTCATATGCGCCTCATGCTTGGGCTGTGGAAGAGGCTTCATCAACGAATCCTCCATGTTCAAATCCATGTGCACCTTGCAAATCTTCACATCACCTCTCTCAATGATCTCGTGAGTCAGGTGATATCGCCTAAGTCTATGTTTGGATTTCTAGTGCGATCTAGGCTCCTTGGCTTGCACAATGACACCACTATTATCACAATAGAGGTCCATTGGACTGGACACACTAGGAACAGTACCCAGCTCAAAAACAAACTTCCTGATCCAAACAGGTTCCTTCGCCACTTCTGAAGGAGCGATATACTCACCTTCTGTTTTATAATTGGCCACCATCTCTTGCTTGGAACTCTTCCAACTCCCCGCGCCTCTGGTGAGGCAGAACAGAAAATCAGATTGCGATCGAGAATCATCTTTATTGATATAAAAGCTAGTGTGAAACCAAGGGTGGTTTCTGTCTGAATGATGAGTGATTGACAAGGATGAGCATGTGAGCGATCGAGTGGTTGAGTGATGGTTTCGGTGCATCGAAGGGTTCGATGTAAAATTGAGGATTGGTTGCCGAGGTGTTCGGTGGTGTGTTGCGTTCTTGTTTTGTCTTGTCTTGGATGTGCAGAGTGGAGATGCTGACTAACTGTCAATAGCATGTGATCGAGGGTCAAGTGGGTAGCTAAATGAGAAGGATCAGGGAGGTTGGGTGAAGTTGGAGAAGATCTCAAGAGTGCACGAAGAGACCGGGCAAGACTTGAACGGACGGATGATTTTCAACGGCATGACGACTGGTTCTGCGAGATGGAGGCTAGGGCAAGCATTCAGACAGCTCGAGGGGATCGAGAGAGGAAGTGGCTTGCTGGCGCTCAAAGTCACAAAGTGGTGTCATGAGTCGAAGGGTTGAGAGGCTTTGTCGGTTTTTGCTGAAAACCATCACAAATCTAGTTTTGTTAATTTCAATAGTTAGGAGTACTTTTTATTTTGAGTCAATGTGTAATAAAAAGTTGAGAGTCTAGAGTATATGTTCTCCTTTAATGTATTTTTCAGGATTTCTTGAGTTCTGAAAATATATTACAAGGAATATGACCTTGATGTAGAATAGAGGTTCTACAGGGTTCTTTTCAAAATCCCCCCCCCCCCCCCCCACCATGGCTGGCCTATAAATAGAGGACCATAGCCATGGGCTGTTGCTGTTCTTTTTGGATGAACCAAATATATACTTCATCAATTTGCTGCTTGATTTTGGTTTCCATATACATCAAGAATGATTTACTGTTCAAGATCTGGGACAAGAACAGTGCAGCGCCAGGATCTAGTAAGTCACCGAGCGCAGGAAGTTTTTTTGACTAGATTCGATTTTGTGAACCTTTTTGTGATGAATTATGTGCAGAATTTGATATTTATGTTTATACAACTTTTATTGTGGATGATTTGAATGTTCCTTTTTTGAAAGTTGCAAGTTATTTCTGCAATATCTTCTTGATTCTTTTGCTGATCAAAAGAGGCATCTCAGTTCTGGAAAAGAACTCTGACTAAAAAGTTTTAGATCTGTGTAGCCTGCTACATGTTTGATAAAATGTTGTTTCAACTGTTCATCAGCATCTTGGTTGTGTTATTTCATCTGATCTGAAAGTTTACTCTGAAATTGTCAAGTGGATGAAGTATTTGTTTACATCTTACGGTGAATAGTGGTATGAAGCTTTGCTTATGCTGTTTTGCTGAAGTATTCACAAGAAACTGCAATTCATCTTCCTGTTATGTTGGCTGGCATTCATTGTGATTCTATTGTGAATTGCTGATTAATAACTTGAGTTTCAAACACAGTTTCTAAGTTTTGTTCTGTTTCTCATTTGGTTTTCAGAAAAAGGGGAATCAAATTGTTGTACCTGTTTTGCTGAATTTCAAAGAAAAGTTTGATTCAGTTGAGATTTGTTTCTTGTCTAGTAAACAGTTTCAATTTATATCTTCACTAAAAACACTGTTCATCATTTAAAAGTTTCAGAAGTTGTAGTTTCTTCTGAAATCTGTTTGAATCAATTTGAATCAGTTTTCTGAACTGAAGTGAATCTGATCTAAATTCTGCTTGAGGTGAATTGTTTTCTAAAATCTGTTTTCTGTTTACTCTAAAGGTTCTAGAATTGCATCTTAGAAATGGTTTTGAAATACTCTCAGCTGAGTACTAGTGCTAAATTAAATGGAGTCATGGTTCTGAAACAATTGTGAAACCAAACAGTTCAACTGATTTTACTGTTCTGAATCAAGCATCATACCAATTCTTGGTCTTTCTGAATAGTGTGTACACGCGGTAGTAATCTGTAATTCATTTTCAGAGTTGTTGTCATGCATTGTTCAAAGTCTAAAATATAGCTGAAGTTTTCTGATTTGAATATTCTAGGAAGTTTGCAATATATATTCTGAAATTGAGTTGAAATTCATTTACTCAAAAAGCATTTCAGAACCCAGGTTGAATTCAGAATTGTCTCTGTTCTATTTTCAGATGTGCTACAGTAATTAGCAATACCTTTCTGAATTTGAGTGTTTTCAAATATGAACTCTGAAATTGTTTTGAATTTCTGTTTAAAATCTGATTTGAAGAGAATAGTTTCTGCAATATGTTTTCTGGTCTGAGTTAAAGTGATTGAGTTCATCTCTGAATTTAGAAGTGTTTGAAACTGTCACAGCTCTGTAGCCTACTAATCTGAGCTGTTTAAAATAGCAATCTGATTTCTGAACTGATATCTAGTGAGGAGATAAAACTGTTTTTCAAACTAAAATTGGGTCCGAAATCTGTCTGATGCAGTTTGAACTGGTTTGAAACTGAAGTATTTTTGAAGTGTTTCTGAAGTTTGATACTATTGTGTCAGATCAAGTTCATCATCTAAATTTAGTGTTCAATCTCAGTTCTAATCATCCATGAGAACTATGTACTACTTCTAAATTTCAACTTTGGTTCATGCAATACTTTGAAACTGAACTGTTTTCAGTAATCTGAATAATCCATTATGTTTTACTTTTATTACCTCTGATTCTACTACACTGGTTCAGAAAGTTTTTCACAGTTTCAGGCTAGAGTTTTGAAATTTGCTCTGGTGTGTATCATGCATATCTGATCTGGTATAAAATTGAAATCTGAATGATTGAACTATTTTGAATCTAAATAATACTATTCACTGTCTAGAATTTTTCAAGATACATATGATCTCATCTAAAATCAAATAGTATCAATCTAATTCAGCTTCTGAAACTTCATTTGAATTTCTGAGTGTTTTTCTGATGCTCTAAAACCTGTCGGAGTTTCAATGATCGACACCTTCCTGTCGACTGTTCATTTGCCAAAATAGCAGCTGTATTTCGGAGTTTCAAATACCGACAATACAGATCGACCGTTCAAACTCTTATTTAGACAAAAATCATGACTGAGGTTGAATTCTGTTCTGGTTGTGTACAGTGAGTCACAAATCTAATTTTGTAATGTTAGAGGAGCGTTGGGGTGTTCTAAATAGGCCATCATATTCGCGAGAATTTGTCGAGGCTCCTATTCACCCCCCTCTAGTCGTCATTCCTTATCCCACAATTGGTATCAGAGCTGGTTTGATCATGAGTTGACCTTAACTGGTTGTGATCCTATTTTTGGCGACATGGAAAGAAACTCAAAAATTCCGATTTTTGATGGTCATGATTTTGCTTATTGGAAAGTGTGCATGGAGGCTTACCTTCTAAGCCAAGGAAGTGCCATTTGGGACATTGTTGATTCCCAATATGTGATCCCTGAAACTCGCACTTCAGAGACTGAGAAATTATAGTACGAATGTAATAGCAAAGCAAGAAACATATTGCTCATCAGTCTGAATCGCAAAGAGTTTGACAGGGTCCAGCACCTACGAACTGCGTGTGAAATTTGGATCACTTTGAAAACTTTTCATGAGGGCACTACTCAGATTAAGGCTAGGAGGCAAAGCACTTATAATCAAGAATACCAAATGTTTGTGCAAGGGCCTAGCGAATCTGTAGATGCCATGTTTGCGCGTTTTGATGGAATTATGAGTAATTTACGCTCCACTGGGACTTTGGCTTACTCTGACCATGATAGGGCGATCAAACTTCTCTATGCTCTTGATCGTAGCATATGGGAGGTGAAGATCTCTAGTATTGAAGAGTCGGCGAGCTTTGACACTCTGCCTTGTGACGAACTCTTTAGTAAGCTTAAGTCCACTGATATTGCCAAGGCGTCTCGTCTAGGAGTCGGAAACTCATCTGGAGGTAACTTGTCTGGTGTTTCTGGAGTTTGTGCTTATTCTAGTGCTTTTGACTTGTACTCCCTTGTCTCCGTCATAAAAGAACAAGTGGACACTTTAGATGATGAGGAGCTAGCTCTCATTGTCAAGAAGTTCACTCGCTTCTACAATGATAGACGAGACCAAAGGAGAGGAGGGTCACAGGGGTGTTTTGAATGTGGAGATCTTTCTCATATAAAAGCAAATTTCCCTTAGTTAAGAATGAAAAAATGAAAATAAGCACAAGCACCAAAAATGGAACAAGAAACATTACTTCAAAGGGAATCGCGGAAATGTGGCTAAACGAGTGGCCTGAGCTTTTGTGGCCGCCCTTAGCGACATCGATGGACATCAAGCGAGGAGGCAAGCTCGGAGGAAGAGGAGCCTCCTAGGAAGGAGAAGGAGAAGAAGACAATGGACCTCACCGACCTTTGCTTCGTGGTCGATGGCATAGATAGTAGCGACGAGCTCGACACTTCTGAGGTATATCTATCCTGTGATTAGCTTCTTGTTCAAAATGATGAATTGCATGATGCTTTTTGTTCTCAAGATAGATTACTTAAACTTGCTCTAAAGAATGAAAGAACTAAAACTCAGACTTGAAACTATTTCCACTAAACTTGCAATTTTGAAATCTACGTCTGATGATGCCAAATGTGAGTCATGTCTTATTGTCATGAATGAACTTGCTTAGCTGCGTTTTACACATACTCAAACTGTTGAAAAACTTGAATTAACTGAAAAGTAGCTTTTGGTGGTGGAGTCTAGTCCTAAAGTCATCAACGAATGCATGAACTATCCTTTACTTGTTGAAAGCATTAATTTGAGAGATAAGCATGTTTCATACTCATCGACCGATAAGCCATTTTGCTTAAGAAATCTTAATGAGCCAAGATCCACTTCCACTGGTAGAATGACTTCTTGTCCATATACTAGCTCATATGGACTAACTTTGGTAGCACCATGCTTTGCAACTCTACAAGCCCATAATGCCTTACAAAGCACTTCATGTCACCTTTTAGGGAACTCTTCAATTTTCTTCTTAATGAGTTTAATTATAGTTTAATTACTAGACTCGGCCTGACCATTGACCTGAGCATAATATGGTGAAGAGTTTATCAACTTAAAACCATAAAATTCGGCAAAGTCTCTCACTTCTTTAGCAATAAATGAAGTACCTTGATCTGTAGCGAGTGTTTGGGGAATACCGAATCTATGTATAATATGCTTCAAAATGAAATCAGTTACCTCATTATGAGTCATGTTCTTGAGAGGCACGCCCTCAGTCCACTTGGTCAAATAGTTCGTTGCCATCAACACGAACCGATGCCACTTTGAAGAGGGAGGATGAATTTGGCCGATGAAGTCCAAACCCCATCCCCGGAATGGCTATGGTTTGATAATAGGGTTAAGAAGCGATGCAAGAGCCAGTTGAATATTACCAAACTTTTGACATGCTTCACACCCTCTATAATATTTAAAACAATCCTCAGTCATAGTCGGCAAATAAAAACCCGCTCTTTTGAGCATCCAACTCATTTTCTGGGCCGACTGATGAGTGCCACAAAGTACCTCATGATCCTCCCCTATAGCCACTTTAGATTGATCGGCATTCAAGCACTTTAGAACTACTCCATCAATAGTTCAACAGTACAACACATCGTCAAGCAATACAAATTTAAATGCCTGTCGCTGAACTTTCTGATCAACCCTTTGACTGGGTTCTTTTAAATACTAGACGATTGGAATTATCCAATCATCCTTCTGAATTCCCATAGGGTATGCCAATTATTTTTACGAAGCATCGTCTAATTTGTCAATTTCCAAGTGCCCCTCTAGCCACTCCAGTTTCTGCTGAGGGCCAGTCAGATCGGCTATGCGGAGACGTTCGGACCAAAGCCCTTCGACAGAGGGGTCCGGCGCGTGAAAGCCTCCCATTTATAAAGCTTCGGCATGAGGAGCCCAGTGTGCAGAGTCCTCCAGCGGATGAAGGGCTCCGGCACGAGGGCTCCGACACACAACACCCTTCGGTGGGCGAAGGGGTCCGGTCCAGAGGGTCTGATGGGCCTCGCGTCCGCCCAAAACCTCTGACTTTGGCAGGGAGTTCAAGCATTGGCCTTCCCTGTATAAAATTTTTCCTTGCCTAACTTGATAGCTAGATGCTTGCTGAGCCAAATCATTTGCAATTGAATTGGCTTCTCTGGACACATGGGAAATTTTGAAGTCATCAAAGGTAGCAATTATGTTTAAACACTTATACAAGTAGCTATTTATCAAGACATTAAAACCTTGAGAAATTTTAGCTACTTGTTGTACCACTAATAGAGAATCATCATATGCAAGAACATGTTTAATACCCATGGAACCTAGCAATTCATGTCCTAGCAATAAAGCTTCATATTCTGCTTGATTATTAGTAGAAGGAAATTCTAAACGGGCCGAGGTCTCAAAGCGCATACCACTAGGTGATATGAGAACTACTCCAACACCGTTGGGGGAAAATATTTCATCCTCAGGGTCTCTACAGTAGTAAGACAAAGGCAATCTACTAAACCGAAGTTCCAGTATTAACTCCGGTTTAGTACGTGATCAAGTTCAAAGAATTAATGCAGACTCCTGTTCGGAGTATAACTTCGAAGGTTGAATCTTCAGAGAGCTTATCTGCCAGCAAGGATGGAAGACTTATCTTCTTTCTGATTAGATTAGTCTTTTACCATTTTAACCCTATTAGGGGTACCGAATAGTTTCCACTATGTCGGTTGTAATTGAGGGGTAAAAAGGTCTTTTCCTTAAGATTTTTACCTATAAATACCCCCATTTTACTCTGTAATGAGGATCGAATACTCAGTTATTCAATACACAACTTCGAATTACTTCAAGCTATTATCTAATTCGGAGGCTTGAAATAGTTCATTTCACAAACACTTCATTTGTTAGTTTCTAATCTCTAAAAACCTGTTAGCGTAATCTTTTACGCCAACAGTTGGCACCGTCCGTGGGAAATCTAGTCCAAAAAACTTCGTTCTCTACCAAGTTCTCAAAACCATGCCTCCCAAGCGGAGTTTAGGTGGTAGTCCTACTCGGAGGTCCCCCAGACCTCCAGAGCAAGATCTTCGAACACAGTTGAGGTCATAGGACCTTCGGTAATTCCTCCACCTCAAACTCCCGAAGGGATTTCCCTTCCTCGAGCATACGGAATTCCTCCTCCAACTCAATCTATACTTCAGCCAGCCGGAGTCCCTTCTCCAGCTCCGATTCCACTTCGAACTGACGCGTACAGTTCTTAAGACCCGGAAGATCCTTCCGGAAGAAATGAAGACGGTCTTGGGGACATGGCAACCTAGATGGCTAGTCTCCATGCTGAAGTGGCGAGGTGGAGACAAGAAGCCACAGATAGGCTTTGTTCTTAGGCCACCCCGGTCATTTCTGAAGTGCCTCAAGATAATGATCTTCCTAATCCCAAAGCCCCGGAGAACACTTCCTTCGATAGCGAGTCTCCGCTCCACCCGAGTTATAGAAAATGCGCTTCGACCCCAAGTTTAAAACTTCGAAGCTCTGTAAGTACTCTGGAGAGGAGGACCCCGGAGAGTTCTCCCATTCTTATGCTTTGGCAATTGAGGCCAGTGGAGGAGTGCGAGACACCATAGGCAAGTGTTTCCCTCTTGCTCTCGAAGGGGTGGCTTTGTGTTGTTTTGGTCCCTGAGGTCGGGATCAATTAGAACCTGTTGGGGGAAAATATCTCATCTTCGGGGTTATTGCCGAACAACATAAAGGCAGACGACAGATTCGAAGGTTCCCAGACGATCAACTCTGAAGATACCCGGAACCAAGCTTGAAGTACGGAGATAGGCGTTAGTTCGAAGTACATCTCCGAATTAAGGCTCTCCAAGATCTTTTGTGCCAGCTAAGATGGAAGATTTATCTTCTATCTGATTAAATTAGTCTTTTACCATTTTAGCCCTATCAAGGGAACCGAATAGTTTCCACTATGTCGGTTGTAATAGAGGGGTAAATAGGTCTTTTCCTTAATGATTGGGCCTATAAATACCCCCCATTTCACCCTGTAATAGGGACCGAATACAAGTTATTCAATACACACTTTCGAACTATTCTAAGTTATTATCCTTTCGGAGGCTTAGAACAGTTTGCTTCACAAACACTTCATTTGTTAGTTTCTTTTCTACAGAAACCTGTTAGCGTAATCTTTTACGCCAACAGTTGGCGCCGTCCGTGGGGAACCTAGTCCGAAAAACTTCGTTCTCTACCAACTTCTTACATCATGCCTCCTAAGCGGAGCGCACCTCGCAATCCCACTCGGAGGTCCTCTCGGATCTCCGGAGAGATACCCTTCGACACAGTTGAAGTCGGAGGATCTTCGGCTTTCCCTCCGCAAACTCCGGAAGGGGCTTCTGTTCCTCGGACATACGAAGCCTCTCCGCCAACCCCTTCCATACTTCGACAGCCCAGAGTCACTTCTCCACCCTCTATCCCGATTCGAACTGATCCTACCAGTTCTCAAGACCCGGAAGGTCCTTCCGGAGGAGATGAAGATAGCCTTGGAGATATGGCCACTCAAATGGCCAACCTTCAAGCCGAGGTAGCAAGATGGCGACAAGAAGCTGCGGACAGGCTTCGCTCTCAAGCCATCCCAACTATCCCAGAAGTGCCCGAAGACGACGATCTTGATTATCCCGAAGCCCCGGAGAACGCCTCTTACGACAATGAATCTCCGTTGCATCCTGAGCTGCAGAAGGTTCGCTTTGATCCAAAGTTTAAAACTTCGAAGCTCTGCAAGTATGCCGGAGATGAAGATCCCGGAGAGTTCGCGCGTTCTTACGCCCTAGCGATTGAGGCTAGCGGCGGAGTCAGAGACACTATGGCGAAGTGCTTCCCGTTAGCTCTTCAAGGAGTGGCGTTGAGATGGTTCTGGTCTTTAAAACCAGGATCAATCAATTCGTGGTCGCAGTTGAAGAGGAAGTTTATAAGTAACTTTCAGGGCACCTTCGTGCCTCCTATGTCAACAGGAAGCCTTTTCCAGGTGAAACAGCTTCCCGGAGAAACATTGAGGCAGTACTTCAAGCGCTTCGCTCATACGAAGTCGCAAATTCAGGGGCTGTCCACATCCTCAGTGGTTGATGCGGCTCGGGAAGGCGTCAGTCATCAAGGCCTTCTAGATAAACTGCACCGGAAGAGCATCTCCTCAATTTCGCAGTTGATGTCATACTTCGAGGAGTATGCGAGGTCAGAAGAGGGTTGGCTTCGGAGGACTGCTGCTACTTCGACTGTATTGCAAGAAGTCAAAGCAGAAGTGAAGACTTCGGCGCAGCCGCATGAACCAGTCTTCGAAGTGCAACACGATCGAAGAAGAGGGCAAAAGCACCCTCGCTCTGAAGTCTTGAATATTGCACCCCCACAGAAGTTTGCATCAAGAGCTCCACAGTCTACGGGGAACAAGGCCAGCGGCTGGAGGCCGCCAGGGAAAACGGCTGGCAAAGGCCAGACCCTTTTTTGCTGTATTCATGGAGAAAATCAAAGTCATGCAACTGACACTTGCAAGGCTATCCTTACCCTAAGGGGAGAGTACTTGGAGAGGACTTTGGGTCGAGGCAGTACCGACCGAAGTCCAGCAGCAACGCGCCCTGAGACGGTCCAGGCTGTGGCGCGAATAGAAAATTTTGATGCTGCAAGGCACCCTCCGGTGGCCAATGTTATGCCACCTCCGAAACAAGAAGAAGGGCAAGATAGGGGAAAAAGAGTAGTTCTCCCTATCTCCGGAGGAGGTACCCTCGGAAGCATGTCCAAGAGACAGCGAAGAGAGTACGATCGGGAAGTAGGTCATATTGGGACTTCGTCATCTGCAGCTGCAATGCCGGAGTGGTCTCATGTTCCGATATCTTTCTCTGCAGAGGATGCAGCTGGTATTAAGTTCCCGCACGCAGATCCATTGGTTATCACTGCTGATATTGCAGGGACTGAAGTCCGAAGGGTGCTAATTAACGGAGGTAGTTCGGCAGATATCATTTTTGTGCAAGCCTTCGATCAGTTATGCATTTCCAGGAAGCATCTCCTTCCAGCGGCTCGTCCTCTGCAAGGCTTCGCAGGACCTCCGCTCGATGCACTTGGCCAGATAGGCCTGGAAGTTACCTTCGGAGAAGGTTTATTAGCTCGAACTGAAGAAGTTATCTTTGATGTGGTAGATGCCCCGTATGCTTATAATGTCATCTTCGGACGGGGCATGTTGAATCAGTTCAGAGCTGTGGCGCATCACAACTACTTGTGCATAAAGATGCCCACTCAAGCAGGAGTCTTAACAATCTTCGGAGATCAAGCCATTGCTCGGAGGGTAGAATATGGTCACGGTCCTCCTCTTGATCCGAGGCAAGTAAACAGTGTGCAGGATAATGAAGAAATTTTTTCAGCCTCCTCCGAAGCTTCGAAGAAGTCTTTTCCGAGACCAAGTCCCGAAGGAGAGATTGCAACGAAGGTCATTGTTAAAGATGGTAAAGAATACACTTTTCAATTTGGTAAAGATTTACCTCCTGAAGTTGCAACCTACTTGGAAAAGGTCGTGGAAGAAAATTTGGATGTCTTCTCTTGGTCTGACGAAGATATCACCGGAGTCGATCGGGATATCATTGAGCACAGTTTACTTGTAAACCCGAAGGCCCGGCCTGTTCGACAAGGACTCCGGAAGATGTCCGCAGAGAGAGCTGCTCTAGCTAAGGACGAAGTTAAAAAACTGTTGAAGGCTGGGATTATCAGAGAAGTGGCTCACACAGAATGGTTAGCCAACCCAGTCTTCGTCAGGAAGAAGTCTTCCGGGAAGTGGCGCATGTGCATTGATTTCACATCTCTGAATAAAGCGTACCCACGTGACCCCTACTCTATGCCCCGAATTGATCAACTGGTTGACTCCACTGCAGGTTCGGAGTTATTAAGCTTCCTTGACGCGTATTCTGGTTATCATCAAATATGGTTGAAGCGCGAAGATGAAATCAAGACAAGCTTTGTAACTCCTTCGGGAGTCTTCTGCTATGTAAGAATGCCCTTCGGCCTAAGAAATGCCGGGGCTACTTTTTCAAGATTAGTTGCTAAGGCTCTAGGTCATCAACTAGGTCGCAATGTGGAGGCCTATATGGATGATATTGTAATAAAGAGTGCTTTAAAGCACCAACATAGCCTAGACTTAGCAGAAACATTCAATAGCCTTCGGGCATGTGGGATCCGTCTTAACCCCGAAAAATGTATATTCGGAGCTAAGGCTGGAAAATTGTTAGGGTATTTAGTTTCAAGCAGGGGAATTGAAGCTAGCCCTACTCAAATAACTGCGCTGCAGAAGATGGCCCCTCCGGAGAATTTAAAGCAAGTGCAAAAGCTGACTGGACGTCTGGCCGCACTTATCAGGTTTTTATCAAGGTCTGCGGAGAGGAGCTTGCCAATATTCAAAGCTTTGAAAGGGTCCGAAGATTTTGCATGGACACCGGAGTGTCAGAGAAGCTTCGAAGATATTAAAGATTATCTCAGTAATCTTGCTACACTCACGGTGCCTACTGCGGACGAAACCCTACTCCTGTACCTTGCAGCTACAGGTTCAGCTGTCAGCGCAGTCCTTGTCAGAGAAGTGGATTTCAATGGGAAGTTGGTCCAAAATCCTGTCTATTTTGTATCCGAAGCATTATCAGGAGCGAAGACAAGATACTCCGAACTTGAGAAGTTCGTTTATGCTCTGATAATGGCCTCGAGGAAGCTAAGGCATTATTTTTTGGCTCACAATGTAATTGTACCAACTTCGTATCCCTTAGGAGATATGCTCCGAAGCAAAGATTCCACTGGAAGGATTGGAAAGTGGGCAGTCGAGCTAGCACCCTTCGGCATATCTTTCTTGGCAAGGACAGCTATCAAATCCCAAGTCCTAGCAGACTTCGTAGCAGAGTGGACTCCACCTGCGAATTTGACTCCGGAGAAATCAAATGACAGAGTTTGGATTGTTTACTCCGATGGGGCTTTCCAAGCATCCGGAGCAGGCATTGGGGCAGTGTTGATTTCACCGTCAGGGCAAAGAGCAATGTACTCCGCAAGACTCAACTTTAAGTCTACCAATAATATAGCGGAGTATGAAGGGATTTTATTGGGACTCCGGAAAGCACGTGCTCTAGGGGCTACAAGAATAATTATAAAGACAGATTCTCAGATAGTAGCAGGGCACGTAGACAAAAGTTTTCAAGTTCGGCATCCACAGCTTGCCAAGTACTTAGAAGAAATTCGCAAGATCGAAGCACACTTCAAGGGTATTTCCATTCGGAGTATACCAAGAGCTGAAAACGTGCAAGCGGACATTTTAGCGAAGGCTGCAGCCGGAGCTGTGGATGTGCCTGAAGAAGCTTTCTATGAGGATCTCAATATACCTTCGGTGCCACAAATTGCCTCTACGGAGATTCTTTGCATTCCTAATGCAGATTGGAAAGATTTGATCATAGAACTCTTGCAAGGAGGAACAAATTTGCCCGAAGAGCCGCAGTTGTCAAGATTAAAGCTCAGACCCAGAAACTATTAGTTAATCAACGGTATATTATACAAGGCCGGAGTATGTTCCCCTCTACTCCGATGTATATCTCAAACCGAAGGCCAAGAAATTCTTCGAGAAATTCACGAAGGCCTTTGTGGAAGCCATTTAGCCCCTAGAGCTCTGGCAAGAAAAACACTTCGCCAGGGGCTTTATTGGCCCACAATAACAGCTGATGCGGAGAGCTTGGTCCGCACTTGTCAAGGATGCCAGTGGATGGGTCGACGGAGTCATCGCCCACTAGCAGCTCTTCAAGTCATTGCTCCGGTATGGCCCATAGCCAGATGGGGTATGGATCTAATTGGTCCCTTTCCATTAGCAAAGGGAAATCTGAAGTTCGCAGTGGTAGCTATTGAATATTTTTCTAAGTGGGTAGAAGCAGAGCCCTTAACAGCTATCACTTCGAACAATGTACAGAAATTCTTCTGGAAGAACATTATTTGCCGGTTCGGAGTGCCTAGATATCTCACAGTTGATAATGGAACACAGTTCGACGCAGAACCCTTCAGGAAGTTTTGCGAAGACCTAGGCATTCAACTATGTTTTGCTGCAGTAAGACATCCTCAGTCGAATGGAGCCGTAGAGCGAGCCAATGGAAATATTTTATCAGGGCTAAATCGAAGAATAGTAGGATTATCAAAGGGACTGTGGACCGAAGAGCTTCTGAAGATTCTGTGGTCCATTCGGACTACGCAAACAAGGTCCACAGGTTTTACTCCGTTCAGACTACTATTCGGAGATGAAGCTATGACTCCAACGGAGCTCAAAGGGGGATCATTTCGCAGCACCGAACCGGACATTGAAGAAGAAAGACAAGCTTCGTTAGATTTGTCAGAAGAAACAAGACTTCGGGCTGTAGCTAATTTATCAAAGTATCATCAACAGACGAAGACTTGGTATGACCCGAAGGTTAAGCTCAGTGAGTTAAGGCCGGGTCATCTCGTTCTACGAAGCATTATAGCACCAGGGAAGTTAGGCAATAAATGGGAAGGTCCATATCTAATTGTCCGCTCAGGGCGCCCTGGTTCATTTAAATTAGCTAATTTAGAAGGTGAAGAGTTAGCACATACTTGGCATGCGGAGCACCTAAAGCGATACTTCGCATAAGGGCTCCTTGTAATTCGCTTGTAATCACCTCTAAATTAATAAAGCATATGACCCTGATAGTTGCCTTCCCCTCATAGACTTCCAGCTTCCGAGTGGACGCACTGGAACCGCGGGGTCGACCGAGAGGGAAGTGTCATTAAGCTGGGTTGTATTTTCGGACTTCGAACCCATAAAGTTCGAAGCCTCCGACATGGTGGCTGACATAATCCGGACCCCAGGCCAACAGCTTGTAGGCATCCGTAAAAGAGCCCAAAACCACATTCTACGGAGTCCAAGCCATTGGCTGGTAGACTTCCGTAAAAAGAGCCGAAGGTGGCCAAAATCTACGGAGTCCAAGCTGCAGCTTGCAGACTTCCGTAAAAAGAGCCGAAGGTGGCCAAATTCTGCGAAGTCCAAGCCATTGGCTGGTAGACTTCTGCAAAAACAGCCGAAGGTGGCTAAATTATACGGAGTCCAAGCCATTGGCTGGTAGACATCCGTAAAAAGAGTCCAAAGAGACCATTGCAAACTCCGAACCATTGGTTCGTCAGAGATCGCAAAGACAAGCCGAAGGTGGCTAAAGCAAAACAACATTTGAGCCATGAGCTTCGAATGTCTGTTAACATAAGTCCAAAGTGACAAATTTCTTAAGACACTAAAGTGTCCTGGAAGTTATCTCAATCGATTTCTTTCGTAAAACAAAGGTATTAAGTTACCATTCTTCTGACTGCAAAAAGTCGACGACATTTCATAAGATTACAAAAGATCTTTAAATGACAGAGGGGCTCCGAACCCCCAAAAAATTGTACTCCGAAGTTTTTTCTTTGCGCATAACCATCTTTGAATACATTTCGAAGTTGCTTATACCCAAAGAGGGGCTAGTAAATATGGAGACAATTTTAAATTGGCAATCACTATTAAAACAAACGTGTTTACAGATTACACTATGAAAAATTGGTATCTATACCAAGAAGGAATCGGAGACCTCTTCGGTCCCGAGAGCTAGGGGTGAAACGGCTAGTTCCAACATCGGAAGTCCTGAGAACTTTACGTTTAACTTTCTTCCTCCCCTTCGAAGCTCTAAAATCCTTCTGCTCTTGTTGGAGCTCGGCCCAAGTTCGAAGCCGCTCGGGACTCCTTTCCCAGCTTCTAAGATCTTCAGATCTTTTATTTCGAGCTTCACCTTCGTCTTCAGACCAATTAGTGTCTTCAGAAGACGAGGTGTTTGCATCAATCTCTTTATCTTCCTCTTTAATATAAGACAATACGTCTTTGATTACTTCGGGCGCAATTACGCCGGAGTCGTCTCGAGGAATAAGAAATCGAGGACGCTTATAATTCTTTAGAAGTTCGAAGGTGTTCCACAATGAGCGAAGTTTGCTGTTAGGCTCTAACACTTCGATATCTTCCATAAGAGGCAAAGCCTAAAAATATAACAAACAAGATTTTCATCGATGAATGTTTACAAGCATAAAGCTTTACATGGTTAAAAATCCTAAAATTTTCCAGACCTGCGGGTTCGAAGGAGGTTGACTGCTCGAAGCTTGAGTCCGAGCGTGCTTCTGGCGTTGGCCTTCGTCGATCCAAGCCTTGATCGCAGAACGACCTTCGGCTCTCCAGGAGGTTTGGAAGGCTCGCCAAGCAACAGGCACACCTTCGGAAGGTTTGATAAGTCGCTCGTCGTCGAAGGTGATTGGACCTCCTCCTGCGTCCGGAGTTATTGATCGGCCGAGATCTTCGTAATAGCGAAGTAGACCAACAGCAGACACTTGTCCGGAGAGTTCTCCGTATCTAATGCCCGCCGTCTTCATCTACTTCACCACCCCTTGGATCCTTTTCAACCGGCGCAGAAGACTGATGTTATCATCAGAAGGGAGAGTTCCAGTAGTACCGAAGTACTCCAGGACATCTAACAACTGACTCATAACCTCCGCAGCCACCTTCTCAGACTTCAACTTATCTTCGTTCAGTGCATCCTTCGTCGAAGTGACTTCATTCAAAACCCCAGAAAGCCTAGCATTTTCAGTGGTCAAAGTGTTCTTCTGGTTTAACAGTTGGCTAGCTTCCTCTTCGAGTCGGACGAGCTTGGACCCCGCAGTAGCGTGCTCCGCCCGCAGTTTCTCAACCTCTGCTCGAAGCACAATCCTTTTTGCTTCGATCTCTTTCTTCGCAGCCTCTAAGCTTTGCCTGGCCCTTCGCTCTGTTGATATTATATTGTCCATTTGAGCCACTCGACTTTCGGAGATGTTAAAATTCCTTTGAAGAGCACTATTTTCTTCCCGAAGCCGAGCGATTTCTTCGTCATTGCATATATTTGCAGCTCGGGCCAAAACAGTTTGCTGTCAAAATAAAAAAACTAAAGTAAATTATTATTCGAAGATGAATTCTATAATATTTCGCAGTTACTTCGTACCTGGTAGGCTGTACGTTCAATAATGGCATTAAGCTCCGTCCTGTCAGCCTTGCTCAGGATGGCCACTAATTTGGTCTCCCCTATGTCACGGCTAGCTCGATCTAAAGGTTCGAGCAAAGTCCGAAGACCAGTTGTTTGCCCTAAGAAAGGAGCCAGCAAGGGGAGCATGCTTATTGCCTGTTGGTCATCTTCGTTCAACGAAGGACCGGATCTTTGGCCTATAGTCTTCGGAGCCACTGGAGATTGACCCTCCCTGGAAGATTGGCTCTCGTCTGTTGAATCAGACGGAGTTGATTCGGAGCTTATAGCGGGCAGGGGCTCTATTTGTCTTTTGCCTCTTCCAGGTCCCTTTTGAGTAACTCTCTGGGCTGGCTCCGAAGTCGTCGAAGGCCCAGGAATTGTTTCCTCTTGACGGACTTCTTCCATAGGAGTGGACTCTATAAAATAATAAAAAGTATTAAACATTGTATAAATACTCAAAATAAACACGAAAAAGCTATTCGAAGTCTACCTTCGACATCTTGTAGAGGAGTCATCGTCGGACTGTTTGGTGGATCGAAGGCTAATTCTTCATCCGAATCAGCCGTTAAGTCTTGGACTACAGGAGCATCATCCTAGGCAGTCCTCGTTGCTTCTTCGGGAATCGAAGTTGTAGTGACTTCGACTCCACTCTCATTCACAGGAACTTCGTCCTGAGTTACATCTTCTTGAACTACCGAAGTCCTTGGTTGATCAACATTATCTCCGGACTCCGGTACGTTCGCAGGTACTTCGGCTTGTGCGGCCCTTTGAGTTTCATTCTCTTCCATCAGGCGCACAAGCAATCTCCCCGTTTCTTCTTGGGAGTCGGAAACCGAAGCTCTTGAGCCCGAAGGTGCAGGATCTGAAGGTGCGAGGTTCTTTGGCTTCCGAGCCACCTTCTTCACCGGAGTTTTTGCTGAACTCGAAGTTCCAGCTTCGGCTTTCCTCTTCTGGGGCCCTTTCTCCAAAGGCACCCAATCCATCAGAGGGGGCGGAGACAACTCCAGCATTCCCCATACTCTGTTAAATCTCTCCCAACTCCCGACCAATTTAACTCGCCATTCTTTCTCAGTCGGAGTTGGGGCACCCAGGATCTTCTCCGAAGCCCTTATAATTTGTTCTGAAGTCATAGGGGCTGAAGAAGCTGCAAAATAAATAATTCAAGTTAGTCTTTCTTCGAAGTAAATATGTATAATACATGTTGGTTTCAAAGTTACCTGCAGGCCTCGAAGTTAAGTTGATTTTGCGAAGACCGCCTTCTGAATCATCCTCGAAGACGATAGGCCAGTTGGCCATCAGCGGAGGAATTTGCAGGCCAATGAATTCTTCAGCTAAGTCTCGCATACTTAACCTTCGGCTAACTTTTTGGAGCAGGTTCAGACGAGCTTCGAATTGACCTTCGTTAGGCTGCACCAAAGATTCCTTTCGGAATTGGATTTCTTTGAGGGGCCCAGCTAGAGGATTGCCTGCCCCAACTTCGGCATAGAACCATCTTAGAATACAATCAGTGTACCATCTGGCATTGATGGATTTGGCGGGGAATTGGAGGGCATACTCATCTCGAAGCCTAAAGTTGATACTACCGAAGGATACCGCCACCTTTTCACCTCCGGAGCCTACGAAGGTTTTTGGTTGGCATGTTGCTCTATGCAATGCAGCGAAGATCTCTGCCCTTCCTTCACACCCTTCGGCTCTCAAGGCCCATTCAAAGATAGCTAATCTAGCTACAACATTCAGAGATAGCTGGGGAGGGTTACATGGAACAGATTAAGTACTTCGGCCAGGAAGTCCACAGCAGGGAGACCCAAGTCTGCTTCGAAAAAGGCTTCGAATACTACAACCTCTCCGGGTCTTGGCGCTGGAATCACTTCTTTGCCTGGCTTCCTAATCATAACCCCCGTACTGATTTTTCCTCCTACTGCTATTGCCAAAGATTCTCTTTTGCAGGTCGAAGGCCCCAATTGGAAAGACTGATCCAAATATTTGGTTGATGGGGGGCACAAACCTTGATCATCAAAGATTTGGGGATTTCTCCCTCCTGCCGCCATAGATGTTGCTGCAGATCCCGGAGGTGCCATCGCCAAGGTTGCCACCGCTGCTGCTGCTGCCGCCTGTTGTCGAGCCACGATCGACGGAGGCGCTGATCCTTTGGTCTTCACCATTGCGATCTCTGGATTGTCTTGGAGAAACTGGAGGCTAGGGCTCAAGAACTCGAGGGGCTCAAAAAGCTTTTGACTGTGGGAAAGCGGTGAAAAGGTAATCGGGTAAGTTTTAGGCCCTCTATTTATAGCCTAAGTGTCCCGCTTGTTACCGTTTTGGCTCTGCCTTTTCGCATTCTCGCCCGTTATTTTCCTCCGAAAATAACGCATCGTATAACTTCCGTTAGAAGAAACAGGCTAACGGCTATTTCCTCTGAGTCTGGAAAGTCTTCAGTCTTTTTAAAGATACTTCTAAGTCACTTCGAATGTAACTTCTTCGAATACCAATTCGAAGCATATATCTCCACATAATTCGGAGATGATATAAATCTGTTAACCCCTACGCATGATTACTTTTCTTGCGTATACTGCTCTCCTAAACGTTACAGGTTAAAACGGAGAAGCGTATTCGAGGGGCTACTGTTGGGGGAAAATATCTCATCTTCGGGGTTATTGCCGAACAACATAAAGGCAGATGGCAGATTCGAAGGTTCCCAGACGATCAACTCCGAAGATACCCGGAACCAAGCTCGAAGTACGAAGATAGGCGTTAGTTCGAAGTACATCTCCGAATTAAGGCTCTCTAAGATCTTTTCTGCCAGCTAAGATGGAAGATTTATCTTCTATCTGATTAAATTAGTCTTTTACCATTTTAGCCCTATCAAGGGAACCGAATAGTTTCCACTATGTCGGTTGTAATAGAGGGGTAAATAGGTCTTTTCCTTAATGATTGGGCCTATAAATACCCCCCATTTCACCCTGTAATAGGGACCGAATACAAGTTATTCAATACACACTTTTGAACTATTCTAAGTTATTATCCTTTCGGAGGCTTAGAACAGTTTGCTTCACAAACACTTCGTTTGTTAGTTTCTTTTCTACAGAAACCTGTTAGCGTAATCTTTTACGCCAACAGAACCTAGGAGCAATTAAGGAAGAAGTTCATAAGTAACTTTCATGTTACCTTCGTACCCCCAATGTCTACGGGAAGTCTTTTCCAGGTGAAGCAGATGCCTGGAGAAACTTTAAGACAATTTTTCAAGCGCTTCGCCCATACGAAGTCGCAAACACGAGGGTTGTCTACGTCCTTCGTGGTTGATGCTGCTCAAGAGGGAGTTACCAATGCGGGCCTCCTTGATAAACACCATCGGAAACAGGTATCATCTGTAGCTCAGCTGATGGCTTATTTTGAAGAATATGCTAGGTCAGAAGAAGGGTGGCTCCGAAGAACAGCTTCAACTCCGTCAATCCTGCAAGAAGTCAAGCTCGAAGTAAAGACTTCAACACCTTCGCAGGGGCCTAGCATCAAAGTCCAGCATGACAGACGTCGGGGGCAAAAGCATCCTCGTTCAGAAGTCCTGAACATTACTCCTCCGCAGAAATTTGCCCCTAAAACATCACAAGCCTCGGGAAGCAAGACTAGTGGCTGGAGGCTGCTAGGGAAGCCAGCTGGCAAAGCCCATGCCTTCTTCTACTGCGTCCATGACGAGAATCATAGTCACGCTACTGATGCGTGCAAGTCTATACTCTCTTTAAGAGGCGAGTACCTTGAAAGGACCTCTGGTCGAGGCACTACTGTCCGAGTTCCTTCCGAGGCACGTCCGGAGACTGTCCAGGCTGTGGCACGTATAGACAACTTTGACCCTGCAAGACAACCTCTGGTGGTCAATATTATAACACCTCCGAAGCAAGAAGATGGCCAAGATCGGGATAAAAGAGTAGTCCTCCCCATTTCCGGAGGAGGGACCCTCAGCAGTATGTCGAAGAGACAGCGAAGAGAATATGTCCGGGAAGTGGGCCATATTGGAACTTCTTCATCCACAGCTTCCATGCCCAAGTGGTCCCATGTGCCGATATCTTTCTCTACAGATGATGCAGCTGGCATAAAATTTCTGCATGCAGATCCCCTTGTTATTACTGCCGATATAGCAGGGACTGACGTCTGGAGAGTGCTGATTGACGGAGGGAGTTCAACAGATATCATCTTCGTTCAAGCCTTCGATCAGCTTTGTATCTCTAGGAAACATCTCCTCCCTGCAGCTCGTCCCTTGCAAGGCTTCGTAGGACCCCCTCTTGAAGCCCTCGGCCAGATAGGTCTGAAGGTTGCTTTCGAAGAGGGGCTACTGGCAAGGACGGAGGAGGTGATTTTTGATGTTGTAGATGCTCCTTATGCATATAATGTTATCTTCGGGAGGGGCATGTTAAATCAGTTTGGAGCCGTGACGCATCATAACTATTTATGTATGAAGATGCCCACGCAAGCAGGAGTACTCACTGTCTTCGGAGATCAAGCCACTGCGCGAAGAGCAGAATATGGTCATGGCCCCCTCTCGACCTGAGACAAGTGAACAATGTACAAGGTAATCTGGAGGATATCTCCGCTCCAGGTGAACCTTCGAAAAAATCCTTCCCAAGACCTAGCCCTGATGGAGAAATTATAACGAAGGTTATTGTCAAAGACGACAAAGACTATTCTTTTCAGTTCGGCAAAGATTTGCCTCCTGAAATTGCTACTTCGTTAAAAAAGGTAGTTGAAGAAAATTTGGATGTCTTTGCCTGGTCTGATGAAGACATTCCTGGAGTCAGTCGAGATATCATTGAGCATAGCTTGCTTGTGAACCCGAGGGTTTGACCTATCTGACAAGGACTTCAGAAGTTATCCGCAGAGAGGGCCATCCTTGCTAAAGGAGAAGTGGAAAAGTTGCTAAAGGCTGGGATTATCAGAGAAGTAGCTCATATGCAGTGGTTAGCCAACCCAGTCTTCGTCAGAAAGAAATCCTTCAAGAAGTGGCGCATGCGTATTGATTTTACATCCTTGAATAAAGCATGCCCCCGTGACCCCTATCCCATGCCCCGAATTGATCAATTAGTTGACTCCACTACTGGTTCGGAGTTATTAAGTTTCCTCGATGTGTATTCTGGCTATCATCAAATTTGGTTAAAGCACGAAGATGAAATCAAAACAAGCTTTGTAACTCCTTCAGGAGTGTTCTGCTATGTAAGAATGCCTTTCGGTTTAAGAAATGCTGGGCAACTTTTTCGAGGTTAATTTCTAAAGCTCTAGGTCATCAAATAGGCTGCAATGTAGAAGCCTATATGCATGATATTGTAATAAAGAGTGCTTTTGTTGACACGGAAATTTGCCCCCACACTTGGGTCAGTCCGACGATCCAAAAGTGCACGGATACTTAGGGACAAGCCTAAGCATGACGTGGCACCGACGTCGCGTTCCGACTACCCTTAATAGTGATAAGGGGGGTGGAGTCGCCAGGCAACCAGATAGCACAAAATAATCCAATTAGCTGAAAAAGATTGATTAAACAGAATAAAATCAGCAAACCAGTCGGAGCCCGTCTGGTTCGAAGTTTGGTGCGAAGGGGTCACCGAAGTGTACCTTCGGCGTCTGATGCGAAGTACTCCGCCGAAGGGTGCTTCGGTGTTTGGACTGATCCGATCGAAGATGGACTCTGAACGAATCTGGACACGATTATCACCTCTGAATAGCGGGGTTGGTCATGATATCTCCGGTACAGCAAATTACGGAATAATGACGCGAGGGCCACGCGCGAGTGCAACTTCGTCTAGTGCAGAGTATGGTCGTGGCGAAGCCTGTTGCGACGAAGTATGCTAGTGAATCCTATTGCCGAAACCTGCAGTCCCACCTGTTGGAACGACGGATCGAACCAGCAGGTTTTAGTGGAAAACAAGAGTAGTGTATTCAATGCTCTGGACTGCCTGTCCGTTACAACTGTAGTGGGGGGGTATTTATAGGGCACCCCGCCCAGAGGACCAAGCGCCTCCGGGCTGCCAACGGCCACCCGACCAACCCTGACCGGTAGTACAGACAAAGAGGTACATAGTACAGACAAGAAGATTCGACTCTGACAGCGTATCGGCCGTGTCAGATGCTTCCTGCGCCGCCCGACACGGCTCAGAAGATCGCGATCTTGTCCTTTCGCACGACCAACGGGTCCTTTTCCCGCCAAGACTCCCTTTGGGCTTGTCTTGCCGGGCCTGCCTAGAGCCCCGGACCTCCAGCCTCCAGAGGGCGGGCTCCTGCGTCCTACACCGAAGGGCGACCTCCGGCTTCACTCCTCCGGAAGGTGACCTCCGGCCACGCTCCTCCGGCCGGTGACCTCCGGCCATGCTCCTCCGGGGGTGACCTCCGGCCACGCTCCTCCGGAGGGTGACCTCCGGCCACACTCCTCCGGAAGGTGACCTCCGGCCACGCTCCTCCGGACGATGACCTCCGGCCACGATCCTCCGGACGATGTCCTCCGGCCACCAAGGCTGAGCCCTCCGGCTGGGGGGCCCACCCCGCTGACTCCAGGGATTATTTCCCCCAACAGTAGCCCCTCGCTTCTTCCCGCTCGTAGTCCTGCAATAGGAGGGGGTGGAAGCGCACAAAATAATCCCGTCAATTCACAAGAGTGCGCACCTCGCTGTAGGGCGCCGCATCCGCCGGGGCGCTGGAGCGCACTGAGACGGGGAGCCGAGAGACCGGGGAACTAGACCCTGCCTCGAGCTTCCGCCCGCCTCTGAAGCACCGAGGGGGGGGGTTGACCGAGCTGACCGGAGACTGGCGCATCTTGACTGCGGGGGTTCCAACCCCGAGGAGCCGGGCGAGTGGGCCGAGAGCAGTTAATGCGCGCGCCGGCGGCACTGAAGAGGCGAATCGCCAGGAGATCACCCTCGCGCCCCGATGCGCCACCCCGTTTTGAATGCGGCGCCGCGTAAACCGCCACGTTCGTGCGCTAACCGAAACGGAAGTCGAACCGCCAGCCTTTCCGAGAGATATATATACCTTTGCCCTTCACGGCTTCTTCTTCCTTCACCCTCACGCGCCAAACCGCGACCGCTTAGCCCACTGCCCAATCGCCCTCTGAGCCCCACGCTCCTCCCATCTTCTCTCCAAAAATGTCGAGGAAGCCGGTTCCCACAATGGCGATGGACCCGCGCTTCTTGCAGCGCCAGATGACGGCCGCGGCGGCGGCGGTGGCGACTGACACGCCAGAGGTGCGCGGCGCACGCGAGCTCCGCCCCGCTTCCGAGCGATTCCGAGAACAGACGCTGGAGCTCGGGGCGTCTGCCTGCACTGAAGCTTCGATCGAGCAGGCGACCAGGAACCGCCTCGGCCCAGAGACGCCGGCGAGAAGGCCGGGGCGGGAGACGGCGCCACGGCCGCGGGAAGGCGAGGTCGTCGTCTTCGAGGCCTTCTTCGACGCGGGCCTGGGGTTCCCTGCCTCAGAGCTTCTTGCCGGGGTCCTGGAGGCGTTCCACCTGGAGCTCCCGCAGCTGTCCCCCAACGCCGTGGCCCGCCTCGCCATCTTCGAGTGGGCCATGCGCGCCGAAGGCTGCGAAGGGAGGGCGGAGGTCTTCGCTGAGATGCACGAAGCCCTCTGCCAACCGAAGAAAAAGGACGGCCGGGTGTTGGCCTTCGGGAGCATCAACTTCCAGCTCCGGAGGAGGTACGCAGACTCCTTCCCGGCGAAGGCCACCAACGAAAGGTGGTACTCGAAGTGGGTGAACCGGTGGTTCTACGTTCGCGTAGGGCTCACCTCCGGCTTAGCCGGAATACCGCGCCACATTTGGTTCCGGAGAGAGGCGCGGGTCGAAGTCAACTCCGGGGCCATCTCGTCGAGGGTACAACTTCTCCAGATCGTCGCCCGCCGGATGAGCATGCGGGACTTGGCGGAGGAGTTCGTGGCCCTCGAGATCCCCCCGCTGAAGGAGGAGTGGCCTGCCTTGCTTCGGAGCAGCCGGGACGCGTCGGTGCCGACGGAGCTCTCTCGCCAACTTGGTAAGTCTCAGCTTCCTTTCGCCTTCGGTCTTGTTTTTGCGCACTTGAGGGATACTTCGGCCCTGACGAAGAGGTGCAGGGTCGCTCGTCGCCCGGACGCCCGAAGAGATTGCTCGCCTGGCGGAAAGGATCCTAGGGGTCCCCACCGCGGCCGAGCGGGCCCGTCGGTTGGAGCTGGTGGGCTCCTGGGAACGCTCCAACAGAGTATGGGGGGCGCTCGAGCTCTCGCCCCCACCTCTACCGGAGGGCGAGGTCCTCCGGGACGTCTCGAAGAGGAAGGCGGTCGATGCGGACGCCTGCACTTCTCCGAGCCGTTCGAAGAAGAAGAGGATCGTGAAGGGGCCGAAGCGCGCGTCGCCGGGACCTTCCTCGGCTTCTCGTTCGGAGGGAGGGGGCTCCAGCGAGGGAGTCCAGTCGGAGTCGGGAGATCTTCCGGAGGTTCCGGCTCCGGCTCCACCGATCCCGCCGAGCACCGAGGGGCGCGAGGATGCTCTCCTTCACCCGGGCCCAACGGAGCCTACGCCGGACGCCAACCAAGAGTCACGCACCGACGGAGTGACGCCCCGCCCGGGGACCGCTTCTTCTCCAATACCCGTTTCGGCGGGCGGCTCCGCGGGCTCCGTCGAGAGCAGGGCTACGGACAGCTTGGGCCACGGGGGCCTAGCTGACCCACTCGCCGGCGTTGAAAGGAGCGCCGACAAGGAGGCGGAATTGGCCGCGGCGGTAGCGGGCTCTCCGCCGAATTCCATCGACAATCTTTTCTTCCGGCCGAGCCCGTCGGGCCACTTCCAGCCCCCGGACCGCGTCAACGAAACTGCGGACGCGGGTACGGTAACTTCGTCACGCCTCTCCGTGCGCAAGGAGCTTCTCTGTGTTTAACTTCCGTTGCTCGTACAGATATTTCAGCCGGAGGCATGGAGCCAGTCGGCCGTCACCCGGCAGATGCTCCGGACGCCAGGTCCGGAGCCCCTGTCACCGCGAAGGGGGGCTTGAACCCGCAGGACGAGGCGGAGTCTCGGAGCGCCGAGGGGGCCCCTCAGGAGCCTGTCGGGGGCGCCGAAGTCCGGCATCAGCCCCCCACCGACCTACGAACCGCGCGCGGCTCCGTGCCGCTTCTGCGCCCTTTCCTGTCGGTCGGAGAGGACTTCGCCTCGAGGGTGGCCCCGATCCATGACTATTACATGCGGCTGCGCGACGCCCCGGTGATAGGCGAGCTCGGGCGATCGGACAGCTTGGACCTCGGAAGGGCCATCGAGACGGCCGCGGGCCAGGTACTTTCTTTGGACATCCTTGATGCCCTCGTTGCGGCTCTTCTGACCATTTTTCCGCATGCAGGTGGTGGCGCTGGCGCAGGGGCAGATGTCCGCTCTGCTTCTTGAGCGCGAGCATCACGAGGCGTATGCCGCAGGGCTCGCGTCCCGGGTGGCGGCCGCGGAGAGGTTGGCCCGCGAGCGCTCGCTGGAGGTCGAGGCCCTTCGATCCCAGGCGTCGAAGGTGGCGACGCTGGAGGCCCAAGCAGCGGAGGCGGACTCGCTCAGGGCCCGCGTCGCGGAGCTGGAGGGACTCCGGGTCAAGGCCGCCCGTGCCGACGAGCTGGAGGCGGAGGTCGGCGCCCTCCGAACCAAAGCTGCTGAGGCGGAGGTACTCCGGGCCCGGGCTTCGGAGGCGGATCAGCTCGAAGAGGAGGTTTCCCGGCTCCAAGCTCGGGCCTCGGAGGCGGAGCGCAAGGTTGAAGCCCTCGGAGCCCGGGTGGCTCACTTAGAGGAGGTCGAGGCCGGGCTCAACTCGCGGAACGGGAAGGCTGCCGAGGAGCTCGCCGAGGCCGGGAAGACGGCGGCCGAGGCCGCCGAATCGTTGCGGAAGATGTTGGCGCGCTACGGCACTGGTTGCGGCACGTTCGACATCGCCCGGGAGCCCCTGGTCCGCCGAGTGAAGTTCGTTCGATCCGCCGTCCGGCAGATACAGCTTGCCATGGATCAGTACGGCAAGGTGTCCGCTCGGGTGGCAGCGTACGGAATCCTCCGGCACCTCGAGGCGTCCGGGCTTCCGCTTCCTTCGCCTTCGAGCCCGCATCCGGTCGCCTTCACGAGGGACCACCTTCGAACGCCAAGCTTCGCCCTGACCCAAGCTTGGAGGGCGCTCAAGGCGACTTGGCAGACCGAAGGCCCTGCGGCGATCCAGGCTTGGCTGGAGGAAGCACTCCGTGCGCGCGACCCTTCAGCCCATTCGAACCCTCCAGCCTCGGCTCGTTTGCCGGACCCGCAGGTGTAGCTCTAGGGGTTGATCTTAGCCTTATCCTGTAATAGCTTAGGGAACTTAGTTATATTAATAAAGACTACTTTTTCGGGACTTACTCAGGGTGTTTGCGGTCGCGATCTTGATGTCGAGGTGCTTGAACCGGACGATGCCCTTCGGCATCGTTGGGCCATCCTCGAAGCTGTGCGGGCGAACCGGCCCGCGCGCTTCGTTCTTCCCCGCGGCAGTGACGGACGTGTGGACTCCGACGTCCTTCAGGGGGTTCTGAAGCATGTGAAGGACAAAGAGAGGGGGGCTCGCTCGCCGTCTTCGTCCTCCGAACCGGTTGACTGGTCCGATACAGAGGCTGATTTAGGGGGAGCGCCCCCGGAGGGGGGCGGCCTACGCAGCTGGGCTCAGCTCCAGGAGGACCAGAGAACTTTCCGCGCCCAAAAGAAGGAAGAGGAGCGCAGGAAGAGGAAGGAAAGGTCCGGTCGGGGGGCGAGCACGACTTCCGGTCCGTCTACCCGAAGGGGCCCGCGGTTCCTTCTTGGCCTGGACGAGAACTTTTCTTAACTTCCTCCTGTAATGAACATTGTATGCTTATGGGCTTGTTGCAGCTTGCGCCTTGCTTTCTCTCCCTCTTCCTCCCCCCCCGCTTGGCGGGTAGCTGGTTTACTAGCTGGGCGCTAAGGAGCTTAGGAGAGGGAGAGCGGACGGTGCGCGTCACACCGGTGTTGCTCTGAACCCGTGCGTGAGGGCGCGTCCATCCGGAGCTCGGAGCCCGAATGCGAGGGTGTGTTGAGGCGTAGCTCGAAACCCGAGTTTGAGGGTGCGTCGAGGCGTAGCTCGGAACCCGAATATGAGGGTGCGTCGAGGCATAGCTCGGAACCCGAATACGGGGGCGCGTCGAGCCGGAGCTCGGAACCCGAATATGAGGGTGCGTCGAGGCATAGCTCGGAACCCGAATGTGGGGGTGCGTCGAGGCATAGCTCGGAACCCGAATGCGAGGGCGCGTCGAGCCGGAGCTCGGAACCCGAATATGAGGGTGCGTCGAGGCATAGCTCGGAACCCGAATGCGGGGGTGCGTCGAGGCATAGCTCGGAACCCGAATATGAGGGTGCGTCGAGGCATAGCTCGGAACCCGAATGCGAGGGCGCGTCGAGCCGGAGCTCGGAACCCGAATATGAGGGTGCGTCGAGGCATAGCTCGGAACCCGAATGCGGGGGTGCGTCGAGGCATAGCTCGGAACCCGAATGCGAGGGCGCGTCGAGCCGGAGCTCGGAGCCCGAATGCGAGGGCGCGTCGAGCCGGAGCTCGGAACCCGAATATGAGGGCGCGGCGAGACACAGCTCGGAACCCGAATGCGAGGGTGCGTCGAGAGGTGTGTCGGTCGCAATAGTTGGCTGAAAATTTTATTTCTCAGATGGGGGATACAACCAGGCGGCGATAGCCGCGAATAAAGTACATTGGTAGTGTTACGGAAAGTAGCGCTTCAGGTCCCCAGCGTGCCACGAATGCTTCAGCTCTTCGCCTTCTAGTGTAGCGAGACGGTAGGACCCCGGCCGTCCGGACCTCGTAACGATGTACGGTCCGTCCCATTTATTGCCCAACTTGGGGGGAGCGACCACCGCGCGGAGGACGAGATGCCCTGGTTGGAACTCGTTGCGCTTAACCTTGGTGTCATACCACCCTTTGGTCTCCTTCTGATAGTGGGACAGGTTGGCGACGGCGCGCAGCCGCGTTTCTTCCGCTAGGTCAAGGGAGACGGCGCGCTCCTCTTCAACTTCGGGTGCTACGACGCGCAGTGAACCGGCGCGGAGCTCCGTTGGCGTCATCGCTTCGTCGCCGAACATAAGGCGGAACGGGGTGAAGCCCGTTGCCCGGGAAACGGTCGTCCGGATGGACCATAAGACCTTGGGTAGCTCGTCGGGCCACGTGCCTCGGGCCAACCCGACAATACGCTTATGAAGGCCGGACAGAATGTGCCCGTTGGCTCGCTCCACTGCTCCGTTAGACTGGGGGTGCCGCACGGCCGCGAAGCAAAGCTGAACTCCCAGCTCGTCACAGAATGCCCGGAAGCTGCCGGCAGTCAAACTGCGTTCCGTTGTCCAATGTGAGCTGCTTGGGTACTCCGAACCGACACACGATATGTTGCCAGAAAAACTTCTGGACACTTCGGGATGTGATGGTGGTGAGAGGCTCTGCTTCGACCCACTTGGAGAAGTACTCGACTGCGACGACGACGAAGCGTAGGCTCCCTTTCGCTCTGGGGAGCGGGCCGACGAGGTCCATGCCCCAGCGGGCCAAGGGCCACACAGGAGGGATAGGTAGCAATCTTGCTGGGGGGCGGTGACTGCGTCGGCCCATCCACTGGCAACCTTGGCAGGCGCGGACGAGTTCTTCGGCGTCAGCGATGATGGTGGGCCAGTACACGCCTTGCCGGAGAGCTTTGCCTGCGAGGGCCCGCGGCGCTAAGTGACTGCCGCACAGCCCTTCATGTATCTCCCGGAGCATGGCGACACCGTCGGAATGCGCGACGCAGCGGAGCAGCGGGGAACATACTCCGGACTTGTACAGGATTCCATTGATGACCTCGAATGACCTCGCGCGGAGCTGCAGGCGAACCTGCTCCGGACTGGGATGGACATCATCGCCACCGGCGAGCGCGCGGAGGATGGGCTCGCGCCAATCGGCGCTCGCCGTACAGAGTACTGGGGCCGGGTGCGGCGACTGTTCGCTTTTCTCTGGGGCGACGGGGTCGATCGCCTCGCTTCGATGAATTACCGAAGGCTGGGCGAGTTCCTCGAAGAAAGCCCCTGGCGGCAAGGCCTGGGCGCCGGCCCCGGCCTTAGCGAGGGCATCTGCTTGGGCGTTGTCGCTTCGCGGGATGTTCTGGACGGAGATGCCCTTGAAGGAGGCTTCGAACTTGCGGATGGAGTCGAGGTAGGAAGCGAGGTCCGGGTGCTTCGCTCGAAAGGACTTGTCGATGTGTCCGGCGACCACTTGGGAGTCGGTCTTCACGATCACGCGCGCGGCGCCCAAAGCGAGCGCCTTGCGAAGTCCCAAGAGGACACCTTCGTACTCTGCGACGTTGTTAGTGGCCTTGAAGCTTAGCCGAGCGGAGTACAGGGCTTGCTGACCCGAAGGGGAAATGATGACTGCTCCGGCTCCAGCCCCGGAGGCCTGGTAAGCGCCATCGGTAAAAATGGTCCAAATCTCTTCGCCCGTGCTGGCGCTCGCGGGCTCTCGGGCCCACGTCCACTCCGCGACGAAGTCAGCGAGAATCTGGGATTTAATGGCCGTCCGGGCAACGAAGGAGATTCCGAACGGGGCCAGCTCTACCGCCCACTTCCCGATGCGACCAGTGGCGTCTTTGTTTCTGAACATGTCGCCCAACGGATAGGCTGTTGGAATGATGATGTCGTGGGCCAAGAAGTAGTGCCGGAGCTTTCGGGAGGCCATGACGAGGGCATAAGCCACCTTCTCTAGCTCGGAGTACCTGGCCTTGGCGTCGGCGAGAACCTCGGAGACGAAGTAGACAGGCCGCTGAACTAGCTTCCCACCGCACTCTTCCTCCTGAACTAAGGCTGCGCTTGCGGCGGTGCCAGAGGCGGCGAGATAAACCAGCAAGGGGCTGCCGGCCCGTGGTGTGGCGAGGGCCACGAGGCTGGAGAGATAATCCTTGATTTGCTGGAAGCAATCCTGGCACTCGGGGGTCCATTCGAAATGCTTGGAACCGCGAAGCGCCTTGAAAATGGGCAAACTCCGCTCTGCTGATTTGGCGAGAAAACGCCCCAAGGCGGCCAATCGTCCGGCCAACTTCTGCGCCTGCCGCAGGTTCTGAGGTGGTGCCATGTTCTGCAATGCTTGAACTTGCGTTGGACTTGCTTCGATGCCGCGGCTGGAGACGAGGTACCCGAGCAGCTTCCCTGCGCGCGCTCCGAATACGCACTTGTCGGGGTTAAGCCGGATCCCACATCGCCGGAGGCTGTCGAAGGTTTCGGCTATGTCGGACCCGTGCTGATTTGCGGAGGCAGTCTTGATGACGATGTCGTCCATGTAAGCTTCCACGTTCCGCCCGAGCTGATGACCGAGGGCCTTTGAGATTAACCTTGAAAAGGTTGCTCCGGCGTTACGGAGGCCGAAGGGCATCCGGAGGTAGCAGAATACTCCGGCCGGGGTGACGAAGCTGGTTTTCACTTGGTCTTCAGGCTTGAGCCAGATCTGATGATAACCGGAATATGCGTCGAGGAAGCTGAGGAGCTCGGCTCCGGCTGTGGAATCTACTAGCTGATCAATACGAGGCAGCGGGTAGGGATCACGGGGGCAAGCTTTATTCAAAGAAGTAAAGTCGATACACATACGCCATTTGCCAGATGTTTTCTTCTGGACAAACACAGGGTTGGACAACCAGTCGGTGTGACTCACTTCCCTGATGACCCCGGCGCGGAGCAGCTTGTCGGTCTCGGCCTTGGCGAGCTCAGCCCGCTCAGCGGACAGCCTCCGAAGCCCCTGGCGGACTGGTCGTGCCTTCGGATCGACGGCCAGGGAATGCTCAATGATAGTCCGATCGACGCCTGGAATGTCGTCGTCCGACCATGCGAAGATGTCGAGGTTGTTGCAGACGATGGCCTCGAGCTGTGCTGATAATTCTGGCTCCAGGCCCCCTCCGAACTTGATCGAGTACTCCTTCCCCCCGCAAGTCAGGGTCTTGGTGATGACTTCGCCTTCTGGGAGGGGTTTGACGGGGCGTCCTTTCTGCGCAGGGCTGGCCTCCAGTGGGAGGTTGGCGTCTCCGGCGCCTTCACGGACACTGTGGACCTGCCGTGGCTCCAGTGGCGCCGCGTGGCCGTACTCGACCCGGCGGGCGGCAGCTTGGTCGCCCAGCACAGACAACACCCCTCCGGGAGTCGGCATCTTGAGGCAGAGGTAGTTGTGGTGAGCGATGGCGCCGAAACGGTTGAGCATCCCCCGGCCGAAGATGGCGTTGTAGGCGTATGGAGCGTCGACGACGTCGAACAGAATTTCCTCCCGACGCTGGAGGGGCGCGGTGCCGAACGCCACTTCCAATAAGACCTGGCCCAAGGCGTCGAGCGGAGGGCCTGAGAAGCCTTGGAGTGGCCGCGAAGCTGGCAGCAGGTGCTTGCGGGACAAGCACAGTTGGTCGAAGGCCTGCACGAAGATGATGTCAGCGGAACTTCCTCCGTCGACTAAAATGCGACGCACCTCGGCTCCGGCGATGTCCGCCGAAATGACGAGGGGGTCGGCGTGAGGAAACTTGACGCCGGCGGCATCTTCGGCGGTGAAGCTGATGGGGACGTGGGACCACTCCGGGAGGATTGAAGGGCTGGACGTGCCGATGTGCCCAACTTCCCGAACGTAATCCCGACGCTGCCGCTTGGACAGCGCTCCGAGGGCTCCTCCTCCGGATATGGGAAGGACTACGCGCTTGCCACGATCCGGAACGGCTTCGAGTGTGAGGGCCGGGGCCCCGCCGAATCCCTCGGCCGGGGTCACGGCCTCCGGCTCTTCCTGACGCCCGACTATTTGGACCTGGTCCGGCCGAGGGGCGGAGTACCCCCGGTCGGAGGAACCGCGACCGGACTGGCGCTCGAGGTAATCGCTGCGAAGAGCGAGGATGGTGCGGCAGGAGTCGGTGTCGTGGCTCCGGTTCTCGCCATGGACGCTGCAGTAAAAGGTTCCCCTGGCAGGTGCCCGGGGTGGAGGCTTGGGCCCGGCCTGGCGACTTCCGCCGGGCGTGTGCAGGTGCTTGGCGGGCGCTTGAGGGGTGATGTTAAGGACTTCCCCCCGAAAATGCTTCCGGTTCCGCCGAGAATCTTGACGAACAAGGTCCGGGCGAGCGGGCTCCGGGCGCCGGAAGTCAGGGGCGCGACGTGGGCCCCGGCTGGGATCCGGAGGCACTTCGTACGCCCGGGCGTTTGGAGCCCGGACAGGGACTACCATCGCCTGTCGGCGTATCTGCCCCTCTTCGGACCGAGCGTACTCTTCGAAGTACGTCATGAGCTGCGCCACCGAAGAGATGGGCTTCCGGTGGAGCTTGTCGAGGAGTCCTGGGTGGGTGACGCCTTCCCGGGCCGCGTCAATGACCGAAGAAGCGGAAAGCCCCTTGATCTGAGCTTTGGTGTGCGCGAAGCGCTGGGAGTACTGCCGCAGTGTCTCTCCGGGTTGCTGCTTCACTTGAAATAGGCTCCCGGTGGACATGGGGGCCACGAAGGTCCCCTGGAAGTTGTTGACGAACTTCTTTTTCAGCTGCTCCCACGAGTGGATGGTCCCTGGCCGGAGAGACCAGAACCACCGAAGGGCGATCCCTTCGAGCGCCAGAGGGAAGCATTTGGCCATGGCGTCCCGGCTCCCCCCGGACGCTTCTATTGCCAGAGCGTAAGAGCGGGAGAACTCGCCGGGGTCGGAGTCCCCGGAGTACTTGGGGAGCTTGGCGGCGCGGAAGCTCGAACCGAAGCGCACCCTCTGGAGGTCCGGGTGCAGGGGAGAGTCCTCATCGTATGAAGCGTTCTCCTCCTCCGGGGGGTTCTCGTCGTCGCTCAGGTCCGTGACCGTAGCTCTCGCGGCGCGGAAGGCTGCCGGGGGGGCCGGGGGTCGGAGCGACGCTTCCTGACGCCACAGAGCCAGCTCCGCCTTTAGCCTGGCGTTCTCGGCAGCCAGGGCATCAGCCTGGCTCCCGCTTCCTCCGGAAGTTGTGTCGGGGTCCCGCGAGCGGACGTAGTCCGTCTGAAGGGACACTACTACCGGGGGTCCACCTGGGAGATGCTGCTCCGGCGGCCCGCCCGGCGACCCGGCCAGGTTGGCGGAGGTCGGCTCGGGCAGGCCGTCGGTGCCTTGAGCTCCGGGCGTCTCTTCTTGCAACAGGGTGGAGCCCGCTGGGGGCGCCGCTCCGACGGCGGTGGTGATGGGAGCTGAAGGATTGGGGTCGACGGTTGGGGCGGGCTCGCCCCCAGCGGTTCGGGTCGACCTGCGCAGGGGGGCCGTGCTTGCTCCCTTCCGGCTCGACATGCTTTGGGTGGATAGGTGTAGAGGACACTAGCTTTTCGAACTAGGATCCCCACGGACGGCGCCAACTGTTGGAACGACGGATCGAACCAGCAGGTTTTAGTGGAAAACAAGAGTAGTGTATTCAATGCTCTGGACTGCCTGTCCGTTACAACTGTAGTGGGGGGGTATTTATAGGGCACCCCGCCCAGAGGACCAAGCGCCTCCAGGCTGCCAACGGCCACCCGACCAACCCTGACCGGTAGTACAGACAAAGAGGTACATAGTACAGACAAGAAGATTCGACTCTGACAGCATATCGGCCGTGTCAGATGCTTCCTGCGCCGCCGGACACGGCTCAGAAGATCGCGATCTTGTCCTTTCGCACGACCAACGGGTCCTTTTCCCGCCAAGACTCCCTTTGGGCTTGTCTTGCCGGGCCTGCCTAGAGCCCCGGACCTCCAGCCTCCAGAGGGCGGGCTCCTGCGTCCTACGCCGAAGGGCGACCTCCGGCTTCACTCCTCCGGAAGGTGACCTCCGGCCACGCTCCTCCGGCCGGTGACCTCCGGCCATGCTCCTCCGGGGGTGACCTCCGGCCACGCTCCTCCGGAGGGTGACCTCCGGCCACACTCCTCCGGAAGGTGACCTCCGGCCACGCTCCTCCGGACGATGACCTCCGGCCACGATCCTCCGGACGATGTCCTCCGGCCACCAAGGCTGAGCCCTCCGGCTGGGGGGCCCACCCCGCTGACTCCAGGGATTATTTCCCCCAACACCACCGAAGGGTGTCTTAGGGACCTCCGAAACCAATCTCTCAGCTCCGGACACCTCCGACGAAGTGGCTCCAAACATGCGAACCTGCAACAGAAGAGTGCGAAGTACCAATTTGGCCTGAGGACCGAATTTTGCTAAGTGTTGCACTAGTAGCGAAGGTAGCAATCTATTACATAGATTAGCGGATACTTCACAGGCGAAGTAACAAGGCGATAACAATCTATTACGTAGATTAATGGATACTTCACAGGCGAAGTAACAAGGATTACCACTGTGCCATAGTGGCCGACGGAGGGCTTCCAGGCAAACCCAGGAAGAGGTACAGTAAAATAAAGGTAAAGTAAATACGATCAAAGCATGAGGCTTTGGTTTGGTTTGAGTTGGGGGGCTCTCTACGCCGGCCTTGCCTCTCTATTTATAGGAGCTTAACTCCTAATCTAATCTGCTATTAATCCAGCCAGATAGAGATGAAGATTGAGCTGGGAACGCATACAACTCTATCTCTGCCGAGGTGGGCTTCAACTAGGCCCATCGAGGCCTGCTCCTCGGGCTTTAGCTTCGGCAGTGTGGGCCTCCGAAGGCTTCCTGGCCAAAGCTTCGGCAGCGTGGGCCTTCGAAGGCTTCCTAGCCGAAGCCCATGGGCTGGCTAGAGGCTTTCGGAGCCCATAGCTCAATGGACTTCAGCCCTGTAGGGCTTCGGACAGACCCTGGACATGTGTACTTTTCGGCCCAAATCACCAAAATTTGATATTTTGACAATCTAGCCATTAATGCCATTTTTTGCTATCAACACATGCCTGCCTACCTATTAGTGAACTAGTGAACTAAAAGCACAACGAGCTGAAGACGATACCATTCGTATCGGCTTTTCGACACTTTTATGATGTTTGCCACACACTTGGGAAATACCTTTTAAAGTACCTACCATTCAAAGCTCTTCGAAACCGCTCTCCCTGCAGGGATTCCAACACGTATGCGTTGCCGGGAGCGATTTCGGCTATCTTAAAAAGACCTTCCCAACTAGGTGACCATTTACCAAATTTGGGACTCTTCGTGCCTAAGGGTAAAATCATTTTCCACACCAAGTCTCCTATTTGAAACGATTTTGGTTTAACCTTCTTATTGTAGGCTTTAGCTACTCTCTTCTTGTCTATTTCTATGGCTTCTAAAGCCCTTAGTCTCTTATCGGTCACTTCCTCTAGATTATCTTTTAGAAGAGTTTCATATTCATCGATCGATAAGCCGTCTTGCTTTAACACTCTTAAGGAGCCAAGATCTACCTCTACAGGCAGAACAGCCTCTTGTCATATACCAACTCATATGGACTGACCTTGGTAGCATCGTGCTTTACGCTCCTACAAGCCCATAGCGCCTCGGAAAGCACCTCATGCCACCTTTTAGGAAACTCCTCAATTTTCTTCTTAATGATCTTAATCACGATTTTATTACTAGACTCGGCCTGACCATTGGCCTGAGCATAGTAAGGTGAAGAGTTTATCAACTTAATACCATAATATTCGGCAAAGTCCCTTACTTCTCCAGAAACAAATGAACTACCTTGATCTGTAGTAAGGGTTTGAGGAATGCCAAATCGATGTATGATGTGCTTCAAAATAAAATCACGTACCTCATTGTGAGTCATGTTCTTGAGAGGTACAGCCTCGGTCCACTTAGTAAAGTAATTTGTTGCCATCAACACGAACCGATGCCCTTTTGATGAAGGAGGGTGGATCTGGCCAATGAACTCTAGACCCCAACCTCGAAATGACCATGGCTTGACAATAGGATTGAGTAATGAAGTAGGAGCCAACTGAATATTGCCAAACTTTTGGCATGCTCCACACCCTCTATAGTACTTGAAACAGTCTTCAGTCATAGTCGGCCAATAAAACCCCACTCTTTTGAGCATCCAACTCATTTTTTGGGCCGACTGATGAGTGCCGCAAAGCCCTTCATGGACTTCTCCTGTAGCTACTTGAGACTGCTCATGGTCTAAACACTTCAACAGTACTCCATCGATGGTTTGGCAATACAATGTGTCATCTATCAACACGAATTTGAACGCTTGTCGCCGAACCTTCCGATCAACCCTTTGGCTAGGGTCTCTCAAATACTGGATGATTGGGACTCTCCAATCGCCCTTATAGGCTTCAGAGGGTCTCGCTGGTCCACCTTCTGAAAAAACTTCTAAATTACTGACTTCGGGGTGCCCCCCGAGCCATTCTAGCTCCTGCCGAAGCCTAGCCGGGGTGGCCATTCGGAGTGTGCTGGACCGAAGCCCCTTGGAGGGTCCGGACTCCGGGGAGCCTTCTCCGTGCAGGAGGCTTCGGCCTACGGACTTCGGCGTGCTAGCACCTTCGACCGGCAGGGTACTCCGGTCTAGAATCCTCGGTGAGCAGTGACCTTCGGCGGTCAGAGGGGTTTGACCCGGAGGGTGCGCCTGACCACCGTTACTGGCTTGGGCAGTGAGACTAAACACCGGCTTCTCCAATACAGAAAATTTCCCTCTCCTGACTTGGTAGCCAGATGCTTGCTGAGCCAAATCATTAGCGACTGAATTGGCTTCTCTTGACACGTGGGATATTTTGAAATCATCAAAAGTAGAACTATGTCTAGACACTTCTCCAAGTAACTATTCAGCAAGCCATTAAAACATTGAGCATTCTTAGCTACTTGTTGTACTACTAATAACGAATCACCATATGCGTGAACATGTTTAGCGCCTACAGACTCTAGTAGTTCAAGACCTAGCAACAAAGCTTCGTATTCGGCTTGGTTATTAATAGAAGAAAACCACAGTGGGGCCGAGGTTTCAAAGCGCATACCATTAGGTCATATGAGAACCACTCCAATACCTTGGCCACTCTTGCAAGACGAACCATCAAAATAGATTTTCCATGGTACTACCTCAACTAGAGCAATAGTATCACTCCAGCTAACATCTATGTGATGATCAACTATAAAGTTGGCTACGACTTGGCCTTTCATCGCTCTTAGGGGCTCGTAGGCCAAATCGTACTCAATCAACGCATAAGACCATTTTCTGATTCTTCCACTTAGAATCGGCCTCTGTAACATGTTCTTTATAACATCGGTTTGGCAAACGACAACACATGTAGTGGGGAGAAGATAATTGCACAATTTGGTGCACGCATAGTAAAGTGATAAACACAATCATTCCACAAACGCGTACCTGTTTTCAGCGTCAAGCAGGCGGCGTCTCAAGAATGTGATGATGTACTCCTTCCCTTATACCTCCTGGGTTAGCATGACTCCAATCACGCCATCTTCTGCAGCGATGTATAGCCGAAACGGAATCCCGACCTTGGGTGCTCTCACTACAGGCGGTGATGACAAGCACTCCTTAATCTTTTCGAAAGCACTTTGTTGGCTTGCCCCCGAAGTAAACTCGGCCTCGTTTTTCAGCCGGAGTATGGGGACAAAGGCATCAATCTTGCCAGGCAAGTTGGATATAAAGCGACGCAAATAGTTCAACTTGCCTAGCAACTTTTGCACATCTCTTTTGCATGTCGGCGCTATAATGTTTCTGATCTTCTAAAGTCTCTTAGGGTCAATTTCTATGCCTCTCTCATGAATCATGAAACCTAAGAACTTACCCGCAGACACACCAAAAGCACATTTGAGTGGGTTCATTTTCAACCCATACCACCGCATCCTATCGAAAGCAACCTTCAAATCGGCTAAGTGGTTTCCCATAGCGTCCGATTTGACTACGAAATCATCGATGTAAACTTCTAACATAACTCCTAACAAGTCATGAAAGATCAAGTTCATAGCGCGCTGATAGGTGGAGCTGGCATTTTTCAAACCAAAAGTCATGACGACCCACTCAAACAAACCGACAAAACCAAGGCATTGAAAGGCAGTCTTATAGACATCCTCTTCGGCCATGAAGATTTGATTATAACCGGCATTGCCATCAAGAAAACTTAGTACCTTGTGTCCTGAAGCATCGTTGATAAGCATGTCGGCTATTGGCATTGGATACTCATCCTTCGGAGTGGCTCTATTCAGATCCTGGAAATCAATGCACACCCGTATCTTGCTGCTCCCTTTCTTCTCTACAGGCACAATGTTAGCAACCCATTCCGCGTACCTGCACGGCCTAATAAATTCAACCTTGAGTAGTCGCTCCACTTCTTCCTTAACTCGGTCATAGACGGCCGAATTAAAGCGGCGGGGAGGCTTCTTATAAGACCTAAATCCGGACTTGATGGGCAGCCGATGCTCAACAAGCTCGCGGCTTAGCCCTGGCATCTCGCTATATTCCCATGCGAAACAATCGACATACGACCGAAGTAACTTTATTACTTCAGCCTTTTCATCGGGCTGCAAATGTTGGTTTACAAAAGTTGGCCTTGGGATGTTTCCATTACCTATATTGACTTCCTCCAAGGGATCGGCCGACGCAAAACCTCGCCCTAATTTTTCTACTTCGCTAAAGTCCTCGATGGCTTCGACAATACTGTCTTTATTAGACCGATACTGCTCCACACGAGACTTTAGTCAATCTAGATTATTCTTGCTGGACATGACTATTAATACAAAAATAGCCGTGCTACTCGAGCCGGCTTTACAGACACTGGTACAAACCGTCCTCCGGATACGCTAAAAAAATCGTAGTCCGAAAGATCTCTACCTGACAGACACTCCACTTTGTTATGGACGGCATCAACCGACACATCAGACAAAGCTACTTGGGCCGAAGTATCCACGGGGATGACCTCCACCTCATCGCCGTCCCACTGTATCAAGCACTGGTGTAGGGTAGAGGGAATGCAACAGTTTGCGTGAATCCAGTCACGTCCGAGTAACACGCTATAGTTACCTTGTACGTCAACGACAAAAAATGTTGTTGGCAATGTCTTGTTGCCCACCGTCAACACCATAGAGAGTACTCCCTTGGCCTCGGAGCACTCGTCGTTGAAGCCGTTGAGCATCAAGTTGGTCTTCTTAAGGTTATCTTCGTCCCTGCCAAGTTTCTTTAACAACGAGGAAGGCATTAAGTTAACAGTGGCGCCGCCGTCGATGAGCATCCGGGAAATTGGCTTCCCATCGATGTGACCCCTGACATAGAGGGGCTTTAGATGGCGAGCCAAGTCCTCGGGCTTCTTGAAGATGGCATTGCATGGGCCGAGGTTCAATTGAGCAACCTTGGCCTCGTGCTGCGGTAGGGCGAACTCGGCAGGTAACGTGACGATGTTGATATCCACCACCTGGGGTTCGGGCACTTCAGAGACGAGCGAGTAGTCATCATCGAGCATGTCGTCGTCATCGTCGCTCGTACTAGGAGCCGGGTTCTTTATCTCAACCAGCTTCTCCCTCCATACCTGCTTTGTTGCTGGCCGAGCGCGTATCTCTTCGAAGATAGCGTCGCGCTCGGCCTCAGCCTCCCTCTCGCGCATCTCCTGTGCCCGTAGTCTTTGTAGGCGTCTCTTTTGTGATTTGGACATGCCTGGAGGTGCCCAAGATGGCTGAGGCTTGGTGCTGGGTCCTACTGTTCGACTTCTATTAATTCTGGCCGAATTGGTACTGCGCCCTTCGGCCTTGTGCACCCAGTGTTCGGAGGGGGCTTCGCTGTGAACCCCATCAGACGGATCGGCCTCGTTTGGCCGATCGAACCAAGCTTTGGCACAGCGTTCGGCCGACGCATGAGACTTACCTCCGTCAGACCTCGGTGACAAAGTCTTTGGGATTGGGACTTCCTGAGACCCAACTCTGATGGTTATGGCTTCAGACTCCCTGACTTCGGCCTCCGCGTGCTCGCATCCTTCGGCCTCGCTCTGCATGGTCTAATTCAGAGGCAACACGGACAGTCTCTGGACGATGCCCCCCTCCGATGCGTCTGTTTGCTCCTGTCATCCATAATACTCCGAAGGAAAATAAGATACAATGTTATGTTGCAGAGGGTACCCTGACCCAGATACGTACGAAGCCCACGGGGTCCCCGCCTAGTCATACGACGGAGGCATTGGTGGCTCTAGTGGCCTCGCCCACTGTGAGCCGAACCCGTTACCTAGAGGGGGGTTCGGCCAAGTCGAATGTATCTCGGACCACACCAACGAAGGGTCTTGCCATGCCGGAGGTATGTTTGGCCAGTACGGGCCGAAGCCTCCCATCGGGGAAGTCCAACACGGTGCGGGGTTCGGCCATTGGGGGCCGAAGTCGTTGTTCAGGGGACCTGACCACTGGGGCCCGAAGCTACTGTACGGGGGGTTCGGCTGTTGTGGCTCGGAACCACCGTGCGGAGCATCAGGCCACCGTGGCCCAAAGCCTTCATGAGAAGGGCTCGCCTGCTTCGGTCCGAAGCCACCCTTCGAGGGTCTTGGACCCTTCGGCTGTTTCAGCTTAGCGTGTGGACCTGCTTCCTTGGCCCTCCTCTGATGCTTGTTCAACAGCATGTCATATGTTACCTTCATCCTTTTGCGAGCCTTAGCCAAAGGGGTATTGATGTTCTGTTTCCACACTCCTACCTTGGGGTTCATTGGCACGAGTGTGCGAGTGCGCGGTTCTCCAACAATTACATCTTTCCCTTTAGCAGACTCGGCCTGTTCCGGCCGAATCAACACCTTCTTTACGCCGAAGCCGGCACACTCTCTAAATAGTGCATGGACCCGCTCCTCTATGTCATCTTGGTATGTTGTTTGTGTGCGCCTCTCATGCGGGGGCGCGACACGTGGTGGGATATCGGCGTGTCGGCCATGGGCCTCTTCCCTACGCGCTATTTGTATGACATGTTCGTGTCCGGGCACCTGCGCATGTGGTGCGGGCAGCGCGGGCATTGGCGCAGGTAGTGGTGCATGGTATACAGTATTAGTTTGACTGTAAGTGTAATGATTGGTCTCGGCCATAAGTGATGAGGGCGGAGACATGATTGCGTCAGTGCTATCGTTAGTTCTGCTGTACACGTGATTTTCCGGAGGTGCACTAGCTATAGGGACCAGGGGTACGGCCTCAGTAAAGCCAAACCTTCTGAGAGTCGGCTCTACTTGGGAGCTGACTGCCGAATCTAAGCGGTTGGCTAGCGAAGCGCTAACGGCTTGATCTACTGATGCAGCTATTTTCTGCTCAATTTCTAAAGAAGATAAACGAGGCGATACATGTGTTACGTGGACCTGAGCGAGGTCGGGGGCGACGATGTTGCGCTTGATGAAGCCTGCGTGTGTCTTGACGTAGCCCCCAAGCATCATGTCTTGGAGTGCCTTTAACATTGCCTCGATCTCTGCTCGGTCTTCTGCGGGGATATCTTCAAGTGTAGGTGACAATATGTTGCAGTTGTCAATATCCGCGCCTCCTATTGCGTCCATCGGCGGTGTAGATGTAGTAGTCGATGTAGATGTACCGGTGGCCGATGTAGACGTACTCATCATGTTGGCGTAGCCTTCCCCAGCGGAGTCGCCAAAAAGTGTGTTGACACGGAAACGTGCCCCACACTTGGGTCAGTCCGACGATCCAAAAGTGCACGGATACTTAGGGACAAGCCTAAGCGTGATGTGGCACCGACGTTGCGTTCCGACTACCCTTAATAGTGATAAGGGGGGTGGAGTCGCTAGGCAACCAGATTGCAAAAAATAATCCAATTAGCTGAAAAAGATAGATTAAACAGAATAAAATCAGCAAACCAGTCAGAGCCCGTCTGGTTCAAAGTCTGGTGCGAAGGGGTCACCGAAGTGTACCTTCGGCGTCTGATGCGAAGTACTCCGCAGAAGGGTGCTTCGGCGTTCGGACTGATCCGGTCGAAGATGGACTCCGAACGGATCTGGACGCGATGATCACCTCCGAACAACGGGGTTCGGCATGAGATCTCTGGTACAACAAACTACGGAATAATGACGCGAGGGCCACGTGCGAGTGCAACTTCGTCCAGTGCGAAGTATGGTCGTGGCGAAGCCTGTTGCGATGAAGTATGCTGGCGAAGCCTGTTGCCAAAGCCTGCAGTCCCGCCGAAGGGTGTCCTAGGGACCTCCGAAACTAATCTCTCAACTCTGGACACCTCCGACGAAGTGTCTCCGAACGTGCGAACCTACAACAGAAGAGTGCGAAGTACCAATTCGGCCCGAGGACCGAATTTTGCTAAGTGTTGCACTAGTAGTGAAGGTAGCAATCTATTACGCAGATTAGCGGATACTTCACAGGCGAAGTAACAAGACGATAACAATCTATTACGTAGATTAAAGGATACTTCACAGGTGAAGTAACAAGGATTACCACTATTCCATAGTGGCCGATGGAGGGCTTCCAGGCAAACCCACGAAGAGGTACAGGAAAATAAAGGTAAAGTAAATACGATCAAAGCATGGGGCTTTGGTTTGGTTTGAGTTGGGGGGCTCTCTACGCCGGCCTTGCCTCTATAGGGCTTAACTCCTAATCTAATCTGCTATTAATCCGGCCAGATAGAGATAAAGATTGAGCTGGGAACGCATACAACTCTATCTCTGCCAAGGTGGGCTTTGGCTAGGCCCATCGAGGCCTGCTCCTCGGGCCGAAGCTTCGGCAGCGTGGGCCTCCAAAGGATTCCTGGCTGAAGCCCATGGGCTGTCTAGAGGCTTTCGGAGCCCATAGCTCAATGGACTTCCGCCTTGTAGGGCTTCAGACAGACCCTGGACATGTGTACTTTTCGGCCCAAATCACCAAAATTTGATATTTTGACAATCTAGCCATTAATGCCATTTTTTGCTATCAACAACTTTAAAGCACCAACATAGCCTAGACTTAGCAGAAACATTTGATAGCCTTCGGGCATGTGGAGTCCGTCTCAACCCTAAAAAATGTATCTTCGGGGCTCAGGCTAGAAAATTGTTAGGATATCTAGTTTCGAGTAGAGGGATCGAAGCAAGCCCTACTCAAATAACTGCATTACAAAGGATGGCTCCTCCGGAAAATTTAAAGCAGGTGCAAAAGCTAACTGGTCGCCTAGCAGCACTTAGCATATTTCTATCAAGGTCTGTGGAGAGAAGTTTGCCCATTTTCAAAGCATTGAAAGGGTCTGAAGATTTTGCATAGACACTAGAGTGTCAAAAGAGTTTTGATGATATTAAAAATTATCTCAGTAACCTCGCTACACTCATTGTTCCCATTACGGACGAAACCCTACTCCTCTACCTTGCAGCTACTAGCTCCGCTGTCAGTGTCGTCCTTGTCAGAGAAGTTGATTTCAATGGGAAGTTGGTACAGAATCCAGTCTATTTTGTATCCGAAGCATTGTCTGGAGCAAAAACAAGATATTATGAGCTTGAGAAGTTCACCTATGCTCTGATAATGGCTTCGAGGAAATTGAGACATTATGCTCTGTATCCCTTGGGAGATATGCTCCGAAGCAAAGATTCTACGGGAAGAATTGGAAAATGGGCTTTTTAACTAGCACCCTTCGACATCTCCTTCATGGCAAGGACAGCGATCAAGTCACAGGTAGTGGTAGATTTTGTGGCAGAGTGGACTCCATCCGTAGTATGGGCTCCAAAGAAATCAAATGAAGGAATTTGGACTATATACTCTGACGGAGCTTTCCAAGCGTCTAGAGCAGGCATCGGAGCAGTAATAATTTTGCCTTCAGGGCAAAGAGCAATGTACTCCGCAAGGCTCAACTTTAAGTCCACTAGTAATACAACGGAGTATGAAGGGATTTTGTTAGGACTTCGAAAGGCGTGTGCTTTGGGTGCTACAAGAGTTGTTATTAAAACAGATTCTCAAATTGTAGCAGGGCACGTCGATTAAAGTTTTCAAGTTCATCACCCGCAGCTTGCAAAATATTTGGAAGAGATTCGTAAGATCGAAGTAGCATTTAAAGGGATTTCCATCTGAAGTATACCAAGAGCTAAAAACATGCAAGCCGATACCTTAGCAAAAGCTGTAGCCAGAGCTATGGACATTCTGGAAGGAGCTTTTTACGAAGAGCTTACTTCGCCTTCGGTGCCACAGATCCCTTCTGCGGAAGTTCTTTGCATTCCAAACACTGATTGGCGGAGCTCAATTATGGAATTGTTGCAAGGTGAAGCCAATTTGCTTGAAGGGCCACAACTTTCGAGGTTGAAGTTATGTGTTTAAAATTATCATATAATCAATGATATTCTTTATAAGGCCAGAGTATGTTCCCCTCTGCTCCGATGTATATCTCAAGCCGAAGGTCAAGAGATGCTCTGAGAAATTCATGAAGTCCTTTGCGGTAGCGATTTGGCCCCTCGGGCTTTGGCAGGAAAAACACTTTGTCAGGAGCTTTATTGGCCTACAATAGTAGCTGATGAGGAGAGCTTAGTCCGCACATGCCAAGGTTGTCAATGGATGGGAAGAAGAAGTCATCGTCCGCCAACAACTCTTCAAGTGATTGCTCCAGTTTGGCCCATGGCCAGATGGGGCATGGACCTTATTGGCCCCTTCATAGTAGCAAAAGGAAATATGAAATTCGCAGTGGTAGCAATTGAGTATTTTTCCAAGTGGGTCAAAGCATAACCCGTCACAGCTATCACTTCGAATAATGTACAAAAATTTTCTGGAAAAAATATTATATGCAGGTTCGGAGTGCCTTGATAGCTCACAGTTTAGAATGGGACACAGTTTGATGCAGAGCCCTTCAGGAAGGTTTGTGAAGATCTTGGCATACAAATATGCTTTGCTGCTGTGCGCCATCCTCAGTCTAACGGAGCTGTCGAAACGGCCAATGGTAATATCTTGTCAGGGCTGAATCGAAGAATAGTAGGGTTGGCAAAGGGGCTGTGGACCAAAGAGCTCCCGAAGATTTTATGGTCCATTCGGACGACTCAAACAAGGTCAATAGGTTTCACTCCTTTCACACTATTATTCGGAGATGAAGCTATGACGCCAACAAAGCTTAAAGGAGGATCTCTTCACAGCACCGAACCTGAAATAGAAGGAGAAAGGCAAGCTTCGCTTGATTTAACAGAAGAAACAAGACTTCGAGCTGTCGCCAATTTGTCGAAATATCAGCAGCAAATGAAGACTTGGTTTGACCCGAAGGTTAATCTTAACGAACTTAAGCCAGGTCATCTAGTTTTGCGAAGCATTATAGCACTAGGGAAATTAGGAAATAAGTGGGAAGGTCCATACATTATTCTCCGTTCAGGACGCCCTGGTTCTTTTAAGCTAGCTATTTTAGAAGGCGAAGAGTTAAAGCATGCCTGGCATGCGGAGCACTTAAAGTGATATTTCGCATAGGGGCTCCTTGTAATCATTTGTAAACACCTTCTGAATTAATAAAGTTCATGGTTAAGATAATGCCTACCTCTCAAACACTTGCTACTTTTAGTGGAAGCACTGAAAGAACGAAGTTGGTTGTGAGGGAGGTGTCATTCATTTGAACTAATTTTGTGGACTTCGAACCATTGGTTCGAAGCTTCCGACGAGGTGGGAAAGTCACAGAAAAATGGATTCCAAGCCACCGGCTTGATTGCATCCGAAAAAGAGTCCAAAGAGACCAAATGATACGGATTCCAAGCTCCGGCTTGAAAGCATCCGTAAAAAGAGTCCAAGGAGACCACTATGCGAATTCCGAACCACTGGTTTGATAGCATTCGCAAAAAGAGCCGAAGGATGCCAAACAAAAGAGATTTTGAGATGATAGCTTCGAATGTCT